>CM070010.1:7063046-7097414 GCA_036247105.1 Cirrhinus mrigala
TATATATATATATATATATATATATATATATATATATATATATATATATATATATATATATACATATATAACATATGCACAACCCCCTCCCCCCAAGCAACACTTATTACCAGTTTTCGTAGTATTGTTTTGAATTGATCTCATCAGTGTGTAAAACTGTTTTGTAGTGTGTGTGTGTGTGTGTGTGTGTGTGTGTTTGAGGGTTTGTGTGTCATGTCTGAAAGCAAAGTTTGTTTTGCAACTCCAGCAAGATGGAGTTATTTTGATCATTTTAACCTGAATATAGTAAATTTGGGGAACTGAGGTATAAGTTATGGATTTGTGTTTAGAGTTTCACAAAAGAAGAGGCATAATTTTAGGAAATTTGTTTAAGCAATTGATAAGAACTGTAATTGATCCACTCACACAGATTTCAAAAAGTCCATTTTTGACCACCTGCAGTATAGAAACGGTACTGCACTTTGGGGAATTCCAAAGTCCAATTCTCAACAATGGAGTCGGAAACATTGACCTAATCCCCTGTCCAAGGCCTCCACAGGTGATCCATATAGTGGAAACCCAAGAAAGCCCTTCATGACCGTAAGTGTATTGGGATTTATAGTACTTCCGTCAAGTGATGAAGAGTACTGCTGGGATGATCTACATATGGCCCACCCAAAAAATAGTTCCTCCATGATGAGCTCAATCTGAAATGCGCTCCAGCTATTTTGGAACCCACCCAGCCTTTCCTGGACTGCAAGAGGTCATACGGTGTGGTGCTAAGGTAGTTGGCAACTGGCTGTGCATAGTCCCAAACTGTTCTTATTGTCCTGCCCTTACGAAAAAGAAGTTAACTCAAGTGTGCTATTAGTATACTTCTTTTAAACTAAAAACAGGAAAGTATACTTTCAGTGTACCTTTTATGTATAGAAATGTGCTTTATATACTTATCAGAAATATACTTAAAATTACATTTAAGTATACTTGACTTATACTTAGAAAAAGTCTAAATATACTATACTTATAGTAAAATATACTATCAATATACTTATACCAAATATACTATATAAATATACTATCAGGGCTATACTTGTGCTCTGAGAATCCGTGTTGTCATTTTTATACATGAGAGATGCTATTACACATTTTCTGTACAGAATTTCCAAAACACAAGTGAAAAAGAAAGCAAAACAGATGCTTCCACACTGTAAAAAATGCAAATACATATTTTTCATTTTACAAAACAGTCTCAAATACTAAAAAATGCTATTTTCTTAAAACTATATAAAAACCCTTGTCAGACCAACAAAATTACCCCAAATGCTGTGCCAACTTGTCAAACACAGTTGTCTGAACAAAGAATTTCATACCGTTAAAATTTTAAGGCTTTGTAAGTTCCCAGCATGCATTGCAACATAAATAAATTATCCAGTTACTGTTATAGGATTATTGTTTTGCTGTTTGCTGACTTCATTTAAACTTTTTTGTTGTCGTTTTGTCATTATTGTTAGTTATTTGTTGTACTGTGATGTAAAGATCTCATCTTTTTAATATTTGCTGATTGCCGCCATTCTTGAGGGTTGTGTATCTAGTTTTGAGGCCTAGATTATTTTCAACCACTTATATCCATTTTCCGGATGTCTTAGTTTTGTAAAATACTTCACAAACAAAGATGGCATTGTCTACATATTACACTAATTTATTTATAATGATTTGTATGTTCAGATATTCATATAACAAAATATATACAAATTAATACCTAAATAGGAACATAGTAGTGTACTTAAAATATGATTTAAAGTTAAAAAAAAAGTGAGTGAGTAAACTTGCAGTATAAAACTACTAAACTAGTAGTTTATTGAGACTATACTTCAAAGTGTACTAAAATGCATAAAAAAATATTTAATTAGCAAACTATCGGTATACCTATAAGTTCACTTTTAGTATACTTGCAGTACAAACTGAAAACTACTTAAAGTATACTTAAAGTATACTTTTGTATACTAGAAAGTGGGCCAATTTAGTCCCAAGGAGTATTAAAATAGTACACTTAAAAGTATACTACTAGTGCACTGATATTTGTATACTTACTACATAAAGTATACTTAAAAATATACTTGAACTTTACTGAAGTATACTTAATAAAATAAACTTGACGTATATTTCTTTTTGGTAAGGGAAACTGTAGAAGGATTCTGTCTATCGTGATTGTGTTGTGCATACAGCACACAGTGTAGTGAATGGATATCCCATAGATGTTTTTATGATGCTATGGACACGTTTTATGATCATTTTAATAATGATATGCCTGATGAGGACAGTGACCCGAATCGCAGATGTTTTGATTCAGCAGCAGCTTCAGAAACACTAGGTGATATGAACAGTCTTGCAGAGTAGGCTGCTGAAAACAATATTTCACAAAATGCATCGTCTGCTGTTCCGAAAGGTCTCAGACCAAAAAGAATTAATGCACAATTGATACACAAGAACCCTGAAGTCCACAGACCGCAAGTGTAATGTGAAAAATCTGACAGATAACTCTTTTTCTAAGATATCTGTCATGAATCTGGTCGGTGAACTGCGGTCCGCTCACCACCAGATGTCGCTCTCACTCCATTATTACACACAGACTGTTGCACTACACCCCGGACTGCATCTCCCACTATCCACCACGCTGATTGCGCCATACACCTGTGGCCAATCAGCAGCCCTATATAAGCCCCGGACTTTCACTCGTTAGGCACCGAGTATTGTGGAGTGTAATTGTGGAGATTTGACAGTAGCATTTAGCGCTGCCCTAGTGCTAGCACTGTTTCCTAGTTTAAGTTCCTAGTTCCTAGTTCCTAGTTTCCTGTGTTTCTTTGTATTCCGAGTTCCTAGTTTCCTGTGTTTAGTATTCTCGCCTGGCCATCTCGTTTCGTCTGACTCGCCGCCTGCCTTTCTGGATTATTGCTCGTTATAAGGATTATTCTTCTGTCGCACGTTATGGATTATGTTCGCCGTTGATCGACTCACGCCAGCCTCACGGACTTCTCTTGTGCCTAGCCCCAATATACCTGTTTGTTGTGATTTTGACCCTGCCTGTCTGACCATGTCTTTGCCTCATCCCTATAATAAAAGCGTGCGTATGGATCCCCTCGCCTCTCGTCTCCCTCTCCACGTTACAGAATACTCGGTCAAACAAGGATCCAGCAGCTTTTACCACGGACAGCATTCAACAGGTATGGACACAACAAGGACTTTATTCAGATTAAAACAAGGACCGCGTTCATTAGAACAATACATCTGTAGATTTCTGGCAATTGCAAATCATTCTACCCTCCCGGACTGTATAATCATTGAGATTTTCTGCGATGGCATAAATCAGCCGTTAAGAGGGAGGTTGAGGAGGGAGGTTGAGACGCGAGGGTCCGCGCTCATCACTTGCGGCTTTTATGGACTACGCTCTGTTGTGTGTGGGCTCATCGTTTACTGTGGGTGTCGCGGATGAGGAGCGCGACATCCCGGCAATGCCGGCCGCGCAACCCGTTCGCAAGATGGCGGCCGTGCCGGAGCACTCTCATGCAAGGGCGGCGAAAGCGGTGCCTGTTCACAAGATGGCGGCCACGCAGGTGCGCGCTCACATAATGGCGGCGACAGCGGCGCCCGTTTGCAAGATGGCGGCCGCGCCGGTGCACGTTTACAAAATGGCGGCGATAACGGAGCTTCGTCACGTCACAGCTGCCATACCAGAGTCAAGTCAAGTTTCTAAGTCAGGTCAAGCTGCAGCTGTGTTTCCTGAGTCAAGTCAAGGTTCCGAGTCAAGTCAAGTTGCAGCTGTGTTTCCTGAGTCAAGTCAAGTTACAGCTGTCTTTCCTCTGTCAAGTCGAGTCACCATTGTATTTCCAGTGTCAAGTCAAGCTACAACTGTGTCGGGTCGGGTTCGGGCTGTGTTTCCTGTGTCAAGGCAGGTCAAAGCTGTTCTTCCTAAGTCAAGTAAAGCTACTGCTGTTGTTCCTGTGTCAAGTCAAGTCAGAGCTGCTCTTCCTAGGTCAAGTCAAGCTACAGCTGTATTTCCTCTGTCAAGTCGAATCACAATTGTACCTCCAGTGTCAAGTCAAGTTACAGCCATGTTCCCAAGGTCAAGTAAAGCTACTGCTGTTGTTCCTGCGTCAAGTCAAGTCAGAGCTGCTCTTCCTAAGACAAGTCAAGTTAATGCCGTTGTCCTGGAGTCTAATCACGTCTCGTCTGTCCGTCCAGAGCCAAGTCACGTCTCGTCTGTTTGTCCAGAGCCAAGTCACGTCTTGTCTGACCTCCCAGAGCCCCGTCACAGCTCCACTGTCTGTCCAGAGTTTCGTCACGACATGTCTGATCATCAAGAGTCCTGTCAAGTCTCGTCCGACCTCCCAGAGTCTTGTCACATTATGTCTGCCAGTGTGATGGCGATCACCATTCTCAGTATATGGGTTGCACACTACGCTCCTGAGGTCATGTCTGTTCACAAGTCTGCTCCTGTGGTCAAGTCTGTTCACAAGTCCGCCCCTGAGGGCCCGTCTGCTCACAAGTTTGCTCCAGAGGTCCCGTCTGGTCTCAAGTCTGCTCCAGAGGTCCTGTCTGGTCTCATGTCTGCTCCAGAGGCCCCCTCTGGTCTCAAGTCTGCTCCAGAGGCCCCGTCTGACCACGAGTCAGCTCCAGAGGCCTTCCCTGTCGGAGAAGCCGCGCCAATGCCTCCTGAGGTGTCAGCTTCGGCTGTAGATCCTCCTAGGGAGGCGGCGTTATTCTTTGGTCTCTCTGCTTCTCCTCTTATTCTGTCTGCCTCCTCTGTCCCTGTTCTCCCCAGGTCCCAGTCCATTATGCGGGTTCCTGCTCAGCCCTGGAGGGCCCTGGCGCCTCCTGTTCCGCCCTGGAGGGCCTCGGTGCCTCCTGCTCTGCCTCCGGTTCCGTCCTGGAAGTTCCCGGTGCCTCCTGCTCAGCCCTGGAGGGCTCCTGCCCCTCCTGCTCTTCTGTTTGTCTCCTCTATCCCTGTTCTCCCCAGGTCCCAGTATATGATGTGGGTTCCTGATCTGCCCTGGAGGGCCCTGGCGCCTCCTGATCTGCCCTGGAGGGCCCCGGCGCCTCCTGATCTGCCCTGGAGGGCCCCGGCGCCTCCTGCTCCGCCCTGGAGGGCCCCGGCGCCTCCTGCTCTGCCTCCGGCTCCGCCCTGGAAGGCGCTTGCTCTGCCTCCGGCTCCGCCCTGGAGGGCTCCTGCGCCTCCTGCTCTGCCCTGGAGGGCTCCTGCGCCTCCTGCTCCGCCCTGGAGGGCTCCTGCGCTTCCTGCTCCGCCTCCTGTTCCGCCCTGGAGGGCCCCGGCGCCTCCTGCTCTGCCTCCGGCTCCGCCCTGGAGGGCTCTTGCTCTGCCTCTGGCTCCGCCCTGGAGGGCTCCTGCGCCTCCTGCTCCACCTCCGGCTGCGCCCTGGGGGGCTCCTTCGCCTCCTGCTCTGCCCTGGAGGGCTCCTGCGCCTCCTGCTCCGCCCTGGAGGGCTCCTGCGCTTCCTGCTCCGCCTCCTGTTCCGCCCTGGAGGGCCCCGGCGCCTCCTGCTCTGCCTCCGGCTCCGCCCTGGAGGGCTCTTGCTCTGCCTCTGGCTCCGCCCTGGAGGGCTCCTGCTCCACCTCCGGCTCCGCCCTGGGGGGCTCCTGCTCCACCTCCTGCTCCGCCCTGGGGGGCTCCTGCGCCTCCTGCTCCGCCCTGGAGGGCTCCTGCGCCTCCGGCTCCGCCCTGGAAGGCTCCCGCGCTTCTTGCTCCGCCTCCTGCTCCACCCTGGTGGGCTCCTGCTCTGTCGGTCCTGCCTCAGTCACCAGGTCCTCCGCATGGACCTGGCCCTCCAACCTTCGTCCTGTCTCGCTCCCGCCCCCCCGCTCCCCTGGACTGTTGTTCTGTTGGAGCGTCTGGAAGCCGCTCTTTGGGGGGGGGCTATGTCATGAATCTGGTCGGTGAACTGCGGTCCGCTCACCACCAGATGTCGCTCTCACTCCATTATTACACACAGACTGTTGCACTACACCCCGGACTGCATCTCCCACTATCCACCACGCTGATTGCGCCATACACCTGTGGCCAATCAGCAACCCTATATAAGCCCCGGACTTTCACTCGTTAGGCACCGAGTATTGTGGAGTGTAATTGTGGAGATTTGACAGTAGCATTTAGCGCTCCCCTAGTGCTAGCACTGTTTCCTAGTTTAAGTTCCTAGTTCCTAGTTCCTAGTTTCCTGTGTTTCTTTGTATTCCGAGTTCCTAGTTTCCTGTGTTTAGTATTCTCGCCTGGCCATCTCGTTTCGTCTGACTCGCCGCCTGCCTTTCTGGATTATTGCTCGTTATAAGGATTATTCTTCTGTCGCACGTTATGGATTATGTTCGCCGTTGATCGACTCACGCCAGCCTCACGGGCTTCTCTTGTGCCTAGCCCCAATATACCTGTTTGTTGTGATTTTGACCCTGCCTGTCTGACCATGTCTTTGCCTCATCCCTATAATAAAAGCGTGCGTATGGATCCCCTCGCCTCTCGTCTCCCTCTCCACGTTACAATATCAGAGGTTTACTCTTGTGCCACAGCACCAATGTGGGCATGAGGACTATTTTGGTAGGATTAAAGGGGTCATCAGATGCTAAGTTCACTTTTACATGCTGTTTGAACATTAATATGTGTTGGCAGTGTATGTGCAAATCTATCCTATAATGATAAATATCCATGGACTGGTCTTTAATTAATCTGTAAAAATAATATCCCCTTTTTTTAAATCGAGCCATTCTCAGATGCCTGTCGTTGTGGCGTCACACCCACAGAGGCCGCTCCCACGATAGTTGATTGACATGAGTGTCTTACCTCAGATCAGCTGTAACAGTCCAACCTCTTTGTTTCAATGCCAGAGCAGTGATGTAAGTTAGACAAGAATATCTCTGATTGAGCGACTGAGGTGTTGTGTTGCTGGATGTAATAATGAACATAGTGGTCATCATTTACTCCTGACATCTGAGCTGCTGAAGATGCAGTAGATTACGTTTGTAAAGTAAAGAGTCTTCTAAAGTAAAAAGACTCGTCACATCCCAAAGAGAAGAGAGGGGCGGGGTGAGCAGAGCTCATTTGCATTTAAAGCAGCCTAAACCAGAATGAGATGATTTTTGCAGAGCTGAATTTGGCAAGGTAAAAAGGGTGTTGTTTTACACTACCATTGAGAAATTTTAACCAAAGTATATTATAGACTTTTCATTAAGACCCTAAAGATTCATACCAACTTGTGGAAAATGGGCATCCAATGACCCCTTTAAGGAGATCCTGTAATGCCAGGCCTTACCCATGGACTGCCTGTTGCCACTCCCTCTGCTGCTTCTCTAGTCACTTCCTGTTTGGTGGCCATTTAAGGAGGCCTAGACCAAACAGGCTTGGCGAAGTATTGTTTTGCCTGTGCGGACTCTACTAAGCGGTTTCCCTGTTTCATTGCCACGGTTTTGTTATTTCCATGGTTTTGTTTTATTGTCAGTTTTTGTCTTGTTTTTCGCCATAGTTTTGCCTCGTTTATTGCCATAGTTTTTGCCTAGTTTCTTAGCCTTGTTTATTTGTTACTTTTGGACTGTTCATTTGTATTTGGACTCTTTGCCTGTTTTATTTGATTATGCTTTTGTCTGCCTACATTTCATTGTTTGTTTGGAGATCGACCCTACCTGTCTTGACTACGCTGTGTTAAATAAAGCTCGCATCTGGATCTTACACGCTTCCCTGGAGTCTCTATATAGCTGGTTTTTTTTACCCGTCAAATTGCGCAAATTGAAATTGCCAATTTAAAATACGCCTAATGGAAATGCGTAAATTTCGCAAAAACTCCCATATATTGCAAAAAAAAAGGCTCACATGAGGTGGTTTCTCAGGCAGTTCGAAAAAGGGAATATTTTCCAAAACTGCAACGGAAAGGTTTTTTTTTTTCACATTTACAGGTCACATGGTGTATGTAAAAAAGATAAAGGTAAAAAAATATGGTCATTCTTCAGTGTACTATAACCTCCATAAAACATTTAATACGTGGCTGCTCTCAAGTATAAGGGGTTTTCCCTGCCATTAATGCTTAGACTACATTGACTTTACACTGCACAAGTATGCAGCAATGGCCACCAGAGCTGATCGTGGCCACTCTAATCAATGCTTATGTTTATACCAGCCACGCAGTGCACTCTTCTGAAGCGGTTCTCCTCGCAGGTTCTGTAAAAATACACACATACGCCTCTTTCAATTAAATATAGTCAAAATCCCAGCAAAATCCACTGGCACGACTTGTCGCGAGAGGAAAAACTGAAACGGCATCATTTCCCAATACTTTTTGCACAAACTTCCCTTTCCTTTCAAATCTGTAATGGAAACACGCCTACTGTCTAAATGGGCTTGTCACATTTAGTGACCCAAACCATCTAATCTGCAAAAGTATTTGAATGAATTTATAGATGAAATTAAAGCTGTAGTAGAAGAAGGTATCTGGCATAATGGTTTGCATGTCAGAGTTATGCTGCTCCAAGAGCATTCATTTGTGATGCTCCAGCAGTGTCAATATATATGTCAGCTACAAGTAGCAAGAAGTGAACAGAAATGCTGAAAAGATATTTTTTTTCTCATGTAAACTGTACAGACAAAGAAGACTACAGTAGACTATCCTTACCAGATCTACTCAAACATCTTGAACTTCAGCTTTGGGACTCTTGCAATTTCATTTGGTGTTTTTATGCACCTTCTGCATGGACCACACAGATCTCCCAGGGCCATTTCTGTGAAACTGTGTGTGTTTATGTAATGGTCAAAAGAACAACAACAAACATCCTCCTACATGCAGCCTTACAGCCATTGCAGAGTACTGAATAGGCATAAACACACTCTCAGAGTATATTAATGGTGTTGTGTTAACACTGTTTTTTATATAATAAAATCGATTTGGCTGATGCAGAAGTAGGCTGGTTCAGTTCTTGTTAATGCCTCTGATAGGGTTGTGAAGTAATATCTTTGCCTGTCAATCTCACAAAATCTGCAGATGTTATTTTTCTGAAGTTCTCAACAAAGACACCAATGTAATGTGAACCAAAGTTGTCTCCAGCTACGGCACAGAATGCTACACCTTTGTGTAGCTTTCCATCAGCTAATACAGTACCATTTTCCTTAAGAACTTTAAGGTCTTTCACCAGAGCAGCAAGAAACAGATCTTGTCCAGAAAAGCTAAAATCTTGTTCCCCACACAACAGAACTAGCTGCATATGGTCAATTCCTGACCTACAGTGAGGCAACAGGTTTGCAGTTCTCAAGTAAAATGCAGGAAAGTTGTGCTTTTTCTTACCAGATCTCACAGGATTGGCAATTTTAAAAGCATCTTCATATAAGACTAATCTCAGAATCAGCATCAGAAATAGAAAAGGTTTTATTGCAAAGTATGCTTGTGCATACAAAGAATTTGTTTTAGTGTCACACACTTCCAGTACACAGAGTCCACAACAACAGCATACTGACAATAGAAAATAAAATGAGAATAAAAAATATATATGTAAATATAAATAGACATGAATGAAAAAAATAAAATAATAAAATAAACTGTATGTACAATTGTGCTATAGCTAGTAAAATAGTATTCTTATAGTGTATCTTAGCATTCTTATTGCCCACATCTGTAGCAGTGTGTAATGCCACGCCAGCAGAGGGAGCCCTTTCCCATGGACTGACTGTTACCGCTCCCTTTGTTTCTTCTATGGTTACTTCCTGTTTGGCAGCCATATAAGGAGGGCCATGCCAAACAGGCCTTGTGAAGTATTTTGCCTGTGCGGACTCTACCAAGCGTTTTCTTTGTTTCATAGTGTTTTTTCCATTGTTATTGTTTTGTTTCATAGCCATAGTTCCTCCCTTGTTCATTGCTATAGTTTTTGCTTTGTTTCATAGCCTTGTTGGCTGCTCTCTGATATTTTGACATTCTGCCTGTTTATTGGATTACGCTCTTGTCTTGCCCTGGATATCACTGTTTGTTGGAGATCGACCTTGCCTGTCTGACCACGTTCTGTTGAATAAAGCTCGCAATTGGATCTATTCACGCTTCTGACTAGTCACGTTACAGAATACTTCGCCTACCACAGATCCTGCAGCTTACTGAACACAGATCAACCATGGACCCAGCATCACGCCTCATTCGACTCCGTCAAAGTAACCGGCCTATTGAGCAATATGTTATGGACTTTTGTGAACTGTCACTTGGTGGACTTCAAGGAAAGTTTTCTCAAGGACATTTTTTACTTTGGTTTGTGTAAGGACATTTCAAGTAGGATGCCAGGTCATCACCCCCACTGGTCTCTGGTACGTTACTGGTACATTACATCTGGTACGTTACATTGCGTTGCTTCTGAGTGGCTCTGCATTTACTGTGGGGATCGCTGATGACAAACCCTGCCATCCTCCAGTATCTGCCACACCAAAGAGCCTACATGTCATGTCCGGTATTGTTACCATTATGCCAGAGCCCTCTCATGCCATGCCTGCCAAGCCTGCTCACATCATGTTTAGCAAGCCAGAGACCTCTCATGCCAAGCCTGCCAAGCTGAAGCCTGTTCACGCTATACCCACCAAACCATCGCCTGCTTATGTCATGTCCGCTGAGCCAAAGCCTGTTCACGTCATGCCTGCCAAGCCAAAGCCTGCATAGCAGGCGGGGCACGGCTTACCTTGGGACTCGTACGCCAGGTGATGGCATCTACCACCCAATGGGCCAACCTCTGCTTGGAGACAGCATTCCCCTTCTGCTGTCCCCCAAAGCAGACAAAAAGCTGCTCAGAGTGTCTAAAGCTCCAGGTGCAGTCCATGTAAACTCACAAGGCGCGAACGGGACACAGCAATGCCAAGGCCACGTCTGCCTCCTCTGAGGGCAGAGCTTGGAGGTTCACCACCTGATCCCGAAAGGGGGGTGGTGGGAGCCTTGGGCACATAGCCAGGGCCTGTGTCTCAAGGTCACGTGAGAGTCAGCCGGACCGAAGTCCAGGCACGCTTCGTTGACTGCCCAGCGAGGTCTGCCGCGTCCCGTCCAGGAGCCACACGTGGAGGTTCCACAGGTTGGGGTTCCAGAGGAGGAGATGGCGGGCGAGTTGCGACATGTGACGGGAGCGTAGACCCCCCTGGTGTTTGATGTATGTTACGGTTGCTGTGTTGTCTGTACGGACTAGCACGTGTTTGTGTCGCAGCATCGGAAGAAACTGACGAAGGGCGAGAAACGCTGCTAGCAACTCGAAGCAATTGACATGCCACTGCAGTCTAGGTCCTGTCCAGGAGCCCAAGGTGCTTGCCCGTTGCAAACGGGACCCCAGCCTGTCATGGAGGCATCTGTGTTGACTACTGAATGCCTCGACACCTGTCCTAAGGGCACTCCTGCCGTAGGAAAGCAGGGTCTGACCAGGGGCTGAAGAGGAGGTGACATTCCAGGGTAACGCCGACTCAGAATGTGCCACGGTGCCATGCCCATCTCGGGATTCGGCCGTGTAGCCAATGCTGCAGCGGTCTCATATGGAGCAGGCCGAGTGGTGTTACTGCAGCTGCGGCTTTCAGATGTCCCAGGAGCCTCTGGAAATGTTTGAGAGGGACCGCTGTTTTGAGCCTGAAAAGTTTTAGACAGTTCAGCATCAACTGCACATGCTCGTTCGTGAGCTGTGCTGTCATGTTGACCGAATCCAGCTCCATGCCGAGAAAAGAGATACTCTGCACAGGGGAGAGCTTGCTCTTTTCCCAGTTGACCCGAAGTCCCAAAAGGCTGAGGTGCTGAAGCATACCTCGCGAGTGAGCTATTATCAGCCAGTCGTCGCGATAGTTGAGAATGCGTATGCCCTGCCCCCAAAGCGGAGCTAGGGCACCCTCCATGAGTTTGGTAAACACGCGGGAAGACAGGGACAGGCCAAATTGGAGAGCCTTGTACTGATATGCCCGACCATCGAAAGCAAACCATAGAAAAAAGGTCTGTGTTGAGGCAAAATCGAGACACGAAAGTACGCGTCCTTCAGGCCGATGGCTGCAAACCAATCCTGGTGACGTGCGCACAAAAGGACAGGCTGGGAAGCGCTAACCAGGCCCCCAGCTGACGTGCAAGCGGGATCAGCGGAATGGTAGTCGACGTACCTGCGGTGGGGCAGCCTGGGAGGGGCAGGTGGCTCAACCCAGGGGGCGAAGCGCCCTGGAGGAAACACCATCTTCCAATTTCTGAGGAAATTATTTGAAATGTTTAGATCATTTTATTCTCCTCAAGCAGGTTAGCATCTAGCATCAACAGAGAAAACAAAATAACTACTACATCAACTTTATTTGTTTTGTGAAAGAAATGCCAAATTTGTCAACACCTTCAGATGTCACCGATTTTCTGTCTGACGGTGGTGATGTGCCAGTGATAGAGTTGACATTCAACGTGAAGTCATTGTATTTTTGTGGTGTTCAAGTCATTCATTTTATTAAACATAAAATACTGAGACGGGAGGACGATACCACAATCTGAATTCGAGAAGGAGATTTAAGATTTTGTTTAAGTTGCCGCCGATAGCCTTCTGGGCAGCGCGCCGACATACAGCGCCGTTGCACTCTGGGCGTCCTGTGTTCGAATCCCGACTCGAGGACCTTTCCTGATCCCGTGAAAATCATAAGTTAATGACTTTTCATGATGTTTGTGCACAACTCTGGAATAGCTTTTTTAGAACCTCTTTACTTGCAACACTAATCTGAAAGTTTTCAGTTTTGTAAAAATCAACATGAACAATGAACTCTCAGTAAGGTAAGGAATGTGGTCTTTCACCACAGATGTAATCTTTTCAAACAGGAACATCCACAGAGGTATGGAAAAATGTTTTTATGTGTAACAATGCAGTTGTTTGTAAAACTGGCAGATAATTTAGCACACTGCAAAATCGAGATACTATAATCCACACTGGCCCTAGTAAAATGAACACTTTCAAAAGTGTTAATAACGTACCACTGACTCGTTTTTTTTTTTTTAAGTATCAGTAACTATTTGCATACTTTATATATACACAATATGCACTGTTGTAGTCACACACCATAAAACAATTAGGGATTTACTTCTTGTAGGTCCTGAACTAATTAGTTTAATGAATAAACTAGTGCAACACAATGTACTTTCACATTTTATTTCTAATTAAACTGTGAATGCAAACCATTTTGATGTGGGGGAAACTTTGCAAGGTTTTCAACATATGGAAGCATGCAGAAGAATGTTTTAAAAACAATTCAAATGCTGCCTAAACAAAACAAAAAATATCCACATATGTGACCCTGGACCACAAAACCAGTCAGAAGGGTCAATTTTTTGAAATTGAGATAACTGAATAAATAAGCTTTCCATTAATGTGTGATGTTGTTAGGATAGAACAATATTATTTTGAGATACAACTATTTGAAAATGTGGAATCTGAGCATGCAAAAAAAAATTAATTAAAAAATTAATTTCTTAGCAATGCATATTACTAATCAAAAATAAAGTTGATACATTTAGAGCAGGAAATTTACAAAATATCTTCATGGAACATGATCTTTACTTAATATCCTAATGATTTTTGGCTCTTGCTAAAAATATACTGGTGCAACCTAAGACTAAGGTTTTGTGGTCCAGGGTCACATTTGGTTGATATGCATTTTGAATGTCATAGGGTTTATAATAGTTAAGATTATCATTACCAACAGTAACCAAATTTATTTCCACCACTCTCAATAATAATAGTGCTCATCTCCTGTAACAAAGTTTTTCAACCACAAAATAAACATTTTCACCCAACACAAGTAAATAAATCCCTGCACTCTCAATTTTAACATTATTTATCAAAGGTTTTAAAATGGCATCAAATGTAACATTTTTAGAGTGGAGGAGGGAAACTAAGTGGATGTTTTCATTGAAGATTTCTGAGGATAAAATAAAGACAGTCAATCTTGTGAATGCCATGTTTTGATCCCAGCTCAATTCAAAATCGTCATAATACAGCTGGATTTGTAAGGAACTGCATTTTTAAAAATAATGGGTGGCCTTTGCAGTAACTTCCATCACTAAAAACTGTGTATACGTCAAGGCTGAAGTCAAACCCTGATTCAAAATGCTTACAAATATTTATATTGTGAAAAAAATACTAAGAATAGTAATAAAAATTTGTTTAGATTTATGGCTTTGATCTTCTAGCAGGTTTAGAGTTCAACATGTTTAATAAAATATATATATTTTACATAAAACATGCTTTATATGAAAGCATTTTTATAAACTTAAACCTCTATAACTTTTTTTTTTTATTTCACTTTTTAAATTTTTTCTACTTCATCAGTAATCTGCCATGGGTCTTCTTTAAAATGAGATCAAACTTAAGTCTGTGCTCCCAAGCTTCAAACATTCCTTATTTCTTTGTTTTCTTTTCTTTAGTTTCTTTTATTCAAAAAAAGTATTAAGCACTTTTACAGTCAGCTGAACAAAGCGCTGTACAATATATAAAACACATAAAAAGAACAATCACAACCATAAATACAACAATAAGCCAAAAATGAGAATGCATCAAAAATAAATAAAAAATAACAGTGAATAAACCCCTTTGTTGTAATATGTAGATTTCTATACCCCGTTATATGCTAATGTAAGGAGGTATTTCTTAAGCTTGCATTTAAGAACACTTTGATTGGGTGCCAATATAAGAGAAAAAGGTAAATATTTCCGAAGTTTAGGAACTATCGCTACAAAGCTTGATCTCCACTGTTTAGTTGTCAGCCATTGCAAAGACATCAAAACAGGAGTATAACAGGAGAATATGGTTTCTCTCCTGTTAAAAGCCTCACAGCAGCATTCTGAACCTGTTGTAAGTGGTTAATCAATGATATATTAATACCAACATGTTGCGAGTTACAGTAATCTTGTTATGGAGCGAACGAGACGTGAAGCGGGCGGATCCATATGCAAGCTTTTATTCATAGACAGAGACATGGTCATGCACGGGCAGGGTCAACACCAGCAAACAGATACAAACAAGGCAAGACAAAAGGGTAATCCAGGGACAGGCGAGGGTCGATCGACGCCGAATGTAATCCAGGGGGAAAGGCAAACGGGATATCCAAACTGATAGACAACAGTTCAAACGAGGGGCAAACAGAGTCTGAAACAGCAAGACAAAGGTTAATCCAAGACAGGCGATAAATCCAGGACAGGCTGCAGGCAGACAAGACAAGGTAAACAAGGTAGGATCAAGACGCGGTATAATCAGACTAGGAACAAGACTAAACTAGACTCAGGAAACTTGGAATAGGCTCCATAAAGTAGCTATCACTTGGTGAGCGATAAACACTAGACAATACTCAGCCCAGAATGATAGTTGGGACCTTGAGGGCCACCAGAGCAGGACTAAAGACCTCCACGGCAGAGCAGATGGAGCAGAAACCCACGGCAGAGACTGGGACCTGGGGAAAACTAATACACAAGACAGAGCATAGATGCGGACTCAAGGACCGAGGCAGGGAACACAGTGGGCTTAAAAACAGTCTCTTTGGGCATAACAGACTGGGCTGACAGTTCATAATTAGACTCACTGACAGACACTGTACTGACAGAAAGTTCGCAATCAGACATATTGTTTTGACTTGGACAGACTTATAATTTAGACACAGATTCATGGGTTGACACTGGATAGACAGACAGTTTAATATTGGAGGTATAGACAGGAACAGGATAAACAGGCAATTCAAAATCAGACAAGACTGAAACTGGGAGAGCTGACAAATTACATTATGGTGCATTGATGGGAACTGGACTGAGAGATGGTTTAAAATTAAATTTAGACGTATTGACTGAGGTAGTAAGGACAAACAGTTCAAATCAGACTCAAAGACAGGACCGAGAGATAGTTCACAAGTATTCTCTAGGCTCATGACAGGGAGGGTAAGGGTTCGTTGGTGACCTCATTGGACATGACATGGCGACTGGGGTAAGTTCATTCGTGGTCTCTGAGGTCATAACAGGGCTGGAAAGGCAGGGAAGAGAGTCATGTCGAGACAGGACACAGGTTCTTTTACGATCTCCGAGGTCAGTTCAGGACAGGACAAGAGTTCATAAACAGCCTCTGCGGCTGGGTTGAAACAGGATGATAGTTCATCGCTGGCCACCATGGCTGGCTCAGGGAAGGACAAAAGTTCATAGACAGCCTCTACGGCTGGTTCAAGATGGGACATGGGTTCATGGACTGGGGGTTTATCGCTGGGCGCTACCAACGCACAAGGAGCTGAAGCAGACATCCCCGTTTCGTGAGGTTCTGCAGCATAAGCCGCCACCTCTAGAGACTCAGAAGTGGTGTACGCGGCGCAGACACACCATAAAGTGATTCCTGTCATGGAAAGTGCTGCAGACAGGGAAATAAGTTCAGAAACTGGAGGGCTAAGGTGAGTGGGAGGTGGTGGGATGGGGGGGTTCTCTGGGTTCGAGCTATATTCCGGGTTCGGAGCCCTCCCCCAGGACAGCATGCCAAATATGCTTACTGTTTGCTCAACCAGATTAGATGTGAGGGTGAACTCGTGAAAGAGCCTACAGACAATAAAGCGTAATCCAAAATCTGACTAAGAGATGAGCGCGGACCCTCACAAATAAGCTTCGACTTTAGCGGCTAATTAATGCTCTCACAGAAAAGTCTATCAACACACAGTCCGGCAGATCGGAACAATTTCGGCTCATCTTCGCTATGAAAATTCGGGGTATCACAATTTTCAGCTAAACTCAAGCGACAATAGTAATTACTGTTAAAAGACTCAGTAAAACCAAGAGGAGCATTAATATTTGAATTATCTCCTGAAATCTGACAAACATAAACCTTTTCGTAAGAACTGGGCAAATAAATCCCTGCAGTCTCAAATTTTAACATTATTTATCAAAGGTTTTAAAATGGCATCAAATGTAACATTTTTAGAGTGGAAGAGAGAAACTAAGTGGATGTTTTGGTTTAATTTTGGTTAAAGATTTCTGAGGATAATCTAAAGACAGTCAGTCTTGTGAATTCCATGTTTTGACCACAGTGGATTGTTCATTTCAAAATCGTCATAATACACCTGGATTTGTAAAGAACTAAAAAAAAAAAAAAAAAAAAACGGTGGCCTTTGCAGTAACTTGTATCACTTAAATCTGTGCAACGTCAAGGCTGAAGTCAAACCCTGATTCAAAATGGTTACAAATATTTATATTGCGAAAAATAATTATAATAATAAAATAAATTTCAGGGCATCCAAAAGAGGGATGTACACAAAAGTCTTTTCAACTGGAACCTGGACATAAGTGCCAGTTCTTATGTTTAGTCAACTGTTATATCTAACACCACAAACTATATCTAATGGCTCATCACTGGATCACTTTCAAAACAATCATTTCCTGGTCACATACTTTATTGTATCTCACTGAGTGAAACAATCAGTATGAGGAATACATTTTTCAAAAACTAAACTGGGAATTTTGTCTTAACGTTTGTAAACACCAGAGTATGAGGAAAACTGCCTTAGGGAACCTTGTTGAATGTAAATAAGTCTACACGTAGAAGTGGAACAGAAGCCATGTTCAAACTTCAAATGAGCATGGGTATCTGCATGCAGACCCTCACATCTAAAGCAGAGCAATATTCTCCTTCAGATATCAGCTCAGGTGTTACTCAGAGCTTTAGCTCGCAGTTCTTTCACCCTCTGAGACTCCTTTGTTTTTCCAACAATATGTTTTAGACAGTGGTCTGCAGGTTGAAAAGACTGTTGTCGTAAGATACGCTAAAAACATTGGGTGCTTTGGATGAGCTCTTCAAAGTACACAGAGAACCAGTCATTTGACAAGCTTGTTATCCAGAGCAATATAGTAGTTGTGAATCTTGAGTCAACATGACATAAAAGTATGAAAAAATATTTGCATGCATGACAATGCAGTGGTTTGTAAAACTGCCAGAGAATTTAGTGGTTGCACATTTTCTGCATTCACACAGCAGCAACACTGATAAACAACACATCCATCACTGGGTAAACTGTATTACCTTTATGTACATTTTATTATTATTTTTAAAGGACATATGTATATGTCATTTCAAAGAAATCTACAATTACAAACATCTCGCCATTTATTTGTGCACTAACTTACTGGACTATTGTATTTGTGAAACGTTTTATGAGCGTTTGAAATGCTATATATTAATGATTTTTATATTTAGTAATACATTTAAATATGATTTTCTCAGGTTTAAATTTGTTATCCAAAATGAAGATTCCCGTCATTTAAAGAGTCATTTATCGTAATAAAAAAGTATTTCTGGAAAACAAACATTCTTTAATTCTTTTTTTTCTTTTCTTTATTTTCTTTTCTTTAAAAAAAAAAATATTAAGCACTTTTACAGTCAACTGAACAAAGTGCTGTACAATATATAAAACACATTAAAAGAACAATCACAACATAAATACAACAAGCCAAAAATGAGAATGCATCAAAAATAAATAAAAAAATAACAGTGAATAATTTGGAGGGCCAAATTACTCAAAATTAAATCATTAAATAAATGTTGAAATATATAAATAAATCGTTAAATGCATAATTTAATTATTGAAAGCATAAATAAATGTATAAATATTTACTTATTTAATTATTTATTTTATGCATTTATTTATTTAAATATTTATTTATTTCTGCATTTATTTATTGCCTCCACATTCTTTGGTTTTTGTAGCTCAGGCACCATTTTCATGTTTTTTGCATCACGAGCTATAGCTGATCGAGGATGGTACATTCAAAGATCTGTCGTTGACTCTTGCGGATAAAGTGACATGGCATCTGACGCACGGAAGCCATTAGCACATGCCACTATGCTCAGTGGCACAACCGCTGACATTTCTGTTTTTCACTGACATGTATCAGCAGAGAGTGGCATGTGCCACTCACAGTCTTGCGGAACATGTCATGTACGTAAATACATAAATATTGTAATAAATAAATAAATGCATAAATAAATAAATATTTAAAAAAATACATGCAAAAATAAATATTTCAATAAATAAAATTATTCAATAAAAATTATTTAAATAAATATTTATGCATTTTATTTATGCTTTCAATAATTAAATTATGCATTTAACAAATTATTTATATATTTTAACATGTATTTATTTAATTTTGAGTAATTTGGCCCTTTATAGATTAAACCCCTTTGTGTCAGGATGTGTGTAGAGAGGAGATGTAGGAAGGAGCCGAGGACAAGGAAATAAAACAAACGGGTTTTAATAATAAATCCAACAAGGGTACAGACAGGAACAGCAGGGGAACATACTCCAACATAACATTAAGATCGGACAGGGACAAAGGAACTGAAACAAACTTATAAAGGGTAGCTAACGAGACACAGACAGGTGTGGGTAATTAACCAATGATGACTTAACAAGAAACGGAACAGCAAAGACCAAATAAGGGCACAGGAGGGCAAAACCAGCAAAATAGCCCACAGGGGTGTGACAGTAAGGAGGTATTTCTTAAGCTTGCATTTAAGAACACTTTGATTGGATCCCAATATAAGAGAGAAACGTAAATCTTTCCAAAGTTTAGGATCTATCGCTACAAAGCTTGATCTCCACTGTTCAGTTGTAGGAATCATTCAGCTGACCTTAAAGACCGGTTTGGCTCATAGTTCTCAATCACTTCCACCAAATACAGCAGAGCCATACCATGCAATAGTTTATAAACAAAAGCTAAAATTTTAAATTGACTCTATAATGGATCAGCAGCCATTGTAAAGACATCAAAACAGGAGTATAACAGGAGAATATGGTTTCTCTTACAAGTACCTGTTAAAAGCCTCTCAGCAGCATTCTGAACCTGTTGTAAGTGGTTAATCAATGATATAATAATACCAACATGTAGCGAGTTACAGTAATCTTGTTATGGAGCGAACGAGATGTGAAGCGGGCGGATCCATATACAAGCTTTTATTCATAGACAGAGACATGGTCATGCACGGGCAGGGTCAACACCAGCAAACAGATACAAACAGGGCAAGACTAAAGGTTATCCAGGGACAGGCAAGGGTCGATCGGCGGCGAATGTAATCCTGGGGGTGAGGCAAACGGTAATCCAAACAGACAGTCAATAGTTCAAATGAGGGGCAAACAGAGTCTGAGAGAGCAAGACAAAGGGTAAATCCAAGACAGGCTGCAGGCAGACGAGACGAGAGAACCAGGCTAGGATCAAGACACGGTATAAAGCCGGGCTCACACTACAGGATTTTTAAAATCCTAAATGATTATGAAATCTGGTTGCAGCACACACATAAGGAGAATCTTTGCAGATTATCTTCCCTGAAATCTTAAACATGCACACACTACAAGATTTGAAAATTGTGGCGCATCACACACTACAAGATATTAAACACAGTGTTTAAACTTCATGTAGCCTACGTTATTTGTTATTTTATATTAGCCTAGATATACAGTGGGTACAGAAAGTATTCAGACCCCCTTAAATTTTTCACTCTTTGTTATATTGCAGCCATTTGCTAAAATCATTTAAGTTCATTTTTTTTCTCATTAATGTACACAGCACCCAATATTGACAGAAAAACACAGAATTGTTGACATTTTTGCAGATTTATTAAAAAAGAAAAACTGAAATATCACATGGTCCTAAGTATTCAGACCCTTTGCTCAGCATTTAGTAGAAGCACCCTTTTGATCTAATACAGCCATGAGTCTTTTTGGGAAAGATGCAACAAGTTTTTCACACCTGGATTTCGGGATCCTCTGCCATTCCTCCTTGCAGATCCTCTCCAGTTCTTTCAGGTTGGATGGTAAACGTTGGTGGACAGCCATTTTTAGGTCTCTCCAGAGATGCTCAATTGGGTTTAAGTCAGGGCTCTGACTGGGCCATTCAAGAACAGTCACGGAGTTGTTGTGAAGCCACTCCTTCGTTATTTTAGCTGTGTGCTTAGGGTCATTGTCTTGTTGGAAGGTAAACCTTCGGCCAAGTCTGAGGTCCTGAGCAATCTGGAGAAGGTTTTCGTCCAGGATATCCCTGTACTTGGCCGCATTCATCTTTCCCTCGATTGCAACCAGTCGTCCTGTCCCTGCAGCTCAAAACTACCCCCACAGCATGATGCTGCCACCACCATGCTTCACTGTTGAGACTGTATTGGACAGCTGATGAGCAGTGCCTGGTTTTCTCCACACATACAGCTTAGAATTAAGGCCAAAAAGTTCTATCTTGGTCTCATCAGACCAGAGAATCTTATTTCTCACCATCTTGGAGTCCTTCAGGTGTTTTTTAGCAAACTCAATGTGGAGAGGCTTCCGTCGGCCACTCTGCCATAAAGCCCCGACTGCTGGAGGGCTGCAGTGATGGTTGACTTTCTACAACTTTCTCCCATCTCCCGACTGCATCTCTGGAGCTCAGCCACAGTGATCTTTGGGTTCTTCTTTACCTCTCTCACCAAGGCTCTTCTCCCCCGATAGCTCAGTTTGGCCGGATGGCCAGCTCTAGGAAGGGTTCTGGTTGTCCCAAACGTCTTCCATTTAAGGATTATGGAGGCCACTGTGCTCTTAGGAACCTTAAGTGCAGCAGAAATTTTTCTGTAACCTTGGCCAGATCTGTGCCTTGCCACAATTCTGTCTCTGAGCCCTTCAGGCAGTTCCTTTGACCTCACGATTCTCATTTGCTCTGACATGCACTGTGAGCTGTAAGGTCTTATATAGACAGGTGTGTGGCTTTCCTAATCAAGTCCAATCAGTATAATCAACCACAGCTGGACTCAAATGAAGGTGTAGAACCATCTCAAGGATGATCAGAAGAAATGGACAGCACCTGAGTTAAATATATGAGTGTCACAGCAAAGGGTCTGAATACTTAGGACCATGTGATATTTCAGTTTTTCCTTTTTAACAAATCTGCAAAAATGTCAACAATTCTGTATTTTTCTGTCAATATGGGGTGCTGTGTGTACATTAATGAGGAAAAAAAATGAACAAATGATTTTAGCAAATGGCTGCAAAATAAGAAAGAGTAAAAAATTTAAGGGGGTCTGAATACTTTCCGTACCCACTGTATAGCATAGTGTAAGCTATTTTTATTCGTTTTGTTAATAAAAGTTCTATGATTATTTATAGGCTAAGTTAGTGTAATGCTGTATAAACTTGTTGCTTGAATTGAATTTAAGCAACTGACGCCGAATTGCCGCTAATTTAAAAGTGAAAGTAAAATGCGCATGGAGCATTTATGAGCTTGGCCTATTTAAAGGTTAGGACAGTGAGGAAAGAGGGGAAACTTAAACAAGCTAAAAACGAACAATTGCTTGATGCCAAATCGCCACTAAAATCCAAAATAACATGCAACTGTCACTGTCACACCCCCAGCAGAAAAACTGCCTCTTTTTTTTTTTTTTAACAAATTCTTTCTTTCACTATCTCTTCTGATAAATTTTCAGTCAAATTGTTCTATGTGTGCAGTAGAGAAAGTTTTGAGAATCTATCCCGTGCCACTGAAGATCGGAGCCAGTTTACTATTTTCCTCATAACTGAGAAATTTGTTTCTGATGTAGCCGAACAGTAACTTGCTAAAGCCGGAAAATAACAAAAAGAGAGTCCTCTCTGTCACAAGCTGATGAGTCACGACTCGCGAGGATATGGGACTTTATATTGAAATTAATTTAGTCTAAAACATACTTATTCTATGCAGAAAAATAATATGACAATACAAATAAAATGAGAAAATATAAATTCTTTAATTTGTTTTAGCTCAGACAAAATCATGATTGGCTCCCCTCCAGTGTTACTACAAAAACATAAGAAGCAGTTTCCTCCATCTCCACTATCCCGTGGACCGTACAGCAGCTGTTTTGCGGTCGCGCATTGGCTGTTGTGAAAGTACTGACATATTCATAGCTGTGATCATCCCGATTTAAAATCCTGAATATCAAACATGTTAGATATGATCGGGGTGGCCCAGATTCGTGTGAGAGCAGATCGGGAGGTGCAAGATTCGTTCTGTGAACGTCTCACATTACCAGATAATCTGTGTCGAACATCGGGACAGATTCTCAGGAGGAGAAAATCGGGGCAAAATCAGGCTTAAAATCCTGTAGTGTGAGCCTGGCTTAACCAGACTAGGAACAAGACTAAACTAGACTCAGGAAACTTGGAATAGGCTCCGTAAAGTAGCTATCACTTGATGAGCGATAAACACTAGACAATACTCAGCCCAGAATGATAGTTGGGACCTTGTATTTATACTGTGTGTGATTGGCTGCAGCTGTATGCGTGATGGATGTTGTGGAGCATGGGAAATGTAGTCCATGGTGTAGTGCAACAGTCTGTGTAGTGTGAGAATCAGTATGATGGCAAGGCAGCCTCTGGTGGCGGGCAGATCAGACAGGACTCGTGACAAATCTAACCTAAAAACAAATGATTGAATGACTTTTCCAGATCGTGCATGCACGAAAAAGTCGTCACTGAATGCCCAGCTCTATTTTGACATTGGCTTGTCAGATGTTTTGTTCCGTCCTCTGCTTTAATCACTGTTGGTCATAGAAATGACTCATGGCACAATTTAGCAGATTCAGTAATTATTTACACTACAATCTTCAGATTGTGAAGGGATTACATGAAACCAAGCAAAGAGCACTCGCCTTATAGCACAACTGATTTTGACAGTTGAACTAAAATAGCTGAGCTGGTTTTTCTAAAACCAGGAAGTAACCATACAAATGTCATTTAACATTCTTTTAGTACTTTAGAGTACAGAATGTTTACAATACCAAACCTGGCACATTGAAAGCAACAACAAAAAACAGTTTATTCCTTTCCTTTGACTCACTATGTTGCCCAATACTTCTGTGTTTTTCCTGTAAGTCTAGGTAGAATTATGTAGAAATACAACTGAAATGTTTTCAGTTTGGTTACAACTTATCCCACAATGCCAGTCATTCTTGCAACAAATCAAAAAGGCACATGAAAATGAGAATTAAAAACAAATAAATCGATCAATAAACAGTATAGAAATTAGAAACATCAAGACAGAGAAGCAGCTTTTAATATGAGGGGTTGATTCTTTTGAATCTAAACCAAACTGAGTTAATAGATTTGCCACATTTAATAATTATAGGATAAAATAATAAATGCAGTTTCAAGCATTATTGAAATATATTAGCCTATAAATATTTTAATTATAAATGTTTCGGGTTTGCCCACAGAACCCCAGCAATAATGATCTATCTTGAGTTAAGCCAGCAATCAAATAAGCAAGCAAACAAATAAATAAATGTGTCCATCCATTCAGGAAAAAAAAAAAAACGGTTTTGCCATTTATTTGAAATGATCACTGTGAGGTTGTGAGCGCTGCCCATATTAACTGGTTACTAAAAGCCTGTTATTGAATTAGAAATTAAAAGGGTCATTCTTCATCATTTACTGAACAATGAGAGCGCAGACACCCATACTGCTGCCCTTGTAAAGGTTTGGGCTAGTACTCTTTGCAGACAAAACAGAATGAAACCATTACAATGCCAGATTAATAAATGCATTAACAGCATTAAGCTCTTTTAATTTATTGCACTGAAGTATAAGTATATACATTTTATTTTTATTATGTTTTCACCCACATCATACTGTTCATTGCAAGAAAGTATTTTGAACATCCACATTAAACTACACTCTTCACATTTAAGGAGGCAAATTCTAAATAGCAAATGTAATAGGAAAAGCTTAATCAGTGAAAAGGGATCATCCATACCAAAGTAATGCCACTACTTTTATACCTAAGTTCAGAAACTTGATAAAGTGCACGTTTGGGTGTTAACCCATTTTTAATTGGTTGACCACATGGACATTATGTCAAAGGAGGTGGAGCCAATGAACTTCATATATACATATATATATATCTGCTTTGAAATCAAACTGAGGATCCAGAGATTGCACATCTTTCCATGCAGACACAATGTCGACCTACAAGGTGACCGTATATACTGTTGCTGAGACAACGGACAAAATTCACCTGATGCTGATAAACTCACAGCATCAGAGCAGTAAAAAAATCGCCTTTTCACCTTCTGAAACGGTAAGAACTTTAAAGATTTTTAATATAGATTTTTTTAATTATTACCATGCTGATCATTTCATACCCTACACACAACGGTTTGCCATCTGGCTTTGGGCTTGGAAAGGATGTGTCAAGCTGGGTTCTAAAAACCTTAGAACGAGGTTACTCGCTTCAGTCTGCTCACATGCCACCTCGCTTCAGAGGGATTATTTAGACCAGGGGTGGCGAACTCCGGTCCTGGAGAGCCGCAGCCCTGCAGAGTTCAGCTCCAACCCTAATTAAAACTCACCTGCCTGTAGCTTTCTAGTAACCCTTCAGACTTTGATTAGCTTGTTCAGGTGCGTTTGATTAGGGTTAAAGTAAAACTATGCAGGGCTGCGGCTCTCCAGGACCGACGTTAGCCACCCCTGATTTAGACTGTGGTACAGGACAATGATGCTCACGTTCTCCAGTCCAAAGCACAAACACTGCTTGCAAAAGGAGTCGTGAAACAGGTTAATTCCCCTTTAATAAGTGGAAAGGGTTATGTTGTGTAGTCCTCGCCCTACACAGTTCAGTACAGGCACTTTGGTGGTTGGGCTCGCAGAGCTGCTTCGTTCTGCACTTGTTTACAGCACAGCATTATTGCATGTATTCTGCATAGAGGGGAACGTGAGAGACCGTTTCGAAAGGGAATGCTCCAGTTACTAATGTAAGCCCCGCAGAAGAAATCCAGGAAATCCCTAACGCTGGGTCTGAATAAACAGAAGGTTTAACTGCTGCGTTGATTTATAGTGACTAATAAACAAAAGACTATGTTAATATGTAATTTTTCTTCTTATAATTATTATTATAATTTTCCAGTGGTGGACAAAGTACACAAATCAAGTACTTGAGTAAAAATACAGATACGTATAATAAAATATTACTCCAGTAAAGTGCTCCTTGTACTCAAGTGGAAGTACAAAAGTACCCATTTTTTATGTACTTAAGTAAAAAAAGTACTGATAGATTTATGTTGCAATTTTACATAGGCTACTCAATTTATTTTTTTTATTAGCAAATATTTTTTATAATCCTACTGCTCAAAATACCTGGGATTTTGCCAAAATAACCACTAGATGGAGTAAAAATGCATTTTTGTTGTTGATATGGACTATGTTGAGGAGTGATGTTGTAATATTCATCATGAAGCTTTCACTGCGATGTACCTGAGAGAAAAACAATTTGACCATCTAATTTTTACCAGTAAGAAAAAAGTGTTTTAAAGCTTGTTGTTTTGCAGAACATCACAGTTATATATGACATGTGAATAAAGCCTAAAGTTAGCAAGAATATCTTAAGAGAAATATAATTATATTTAGGGCCCGAGCACTGCAGTGCGAGGACCCTATTGGAATTGCTCCGTTTCTTCTTCTTCTTCTTCTTCTTCTTCTTCTTCTTCTTCTTCTTCTTCTTCTTCTTCTTTTTCTTCTTCTTCTTCTTCTCCAAAGTGAATTGCATTTTTGAGGGCCTAAACATGCTCACAAAACTTTGCACATGCATCAGACTTGGCGAAAATTGACATCTAAAATGGTTTTCAGAAGTGGGTGTGGCAAAATGGCTCGATAGCGCCATCTATAAAATTTCAACGGAGTGCACCTCAAGCTATGTTTCACATACATGTACGAAACTCTGTACACACATGTAACACACCAATACCTACAAAAAAGTCTCCTGGCACAACATCCGAAACCCAACAGGAAGTCCGTTATATTGAATTTCCTGTACGATTTTAGTGCAGTTTTTGCCATTTTCAGGCCTCGTACTTTAACAAACTCCTTCTACAGTTTTAGTCCGATCATCTTCAGATTTGCTGAGTGTTATCATAAGGCCTTTGCAATGCTAAATTGTGAGTTTTCGTCGAAGGGCGTGTCCCTGGCGGCCTGACAAAGTTTGATGTTTCTCCATGAAGTAGGAAGTTGTAACTCAGGCAAACAATGTCCGATCTGCCTCAAACTTCACACGTTTGATAACAGTCCGGTCCTGAACACATGTCAGTGCCCATATTCAGTTATAGTCATAGCGCCACCTGCTGACAACAGGAAGTGACATGTTTAACACTGTTACGGACTCCTAGCAACATATTAAAAAGCGTTAGCAAGTTTTAAATAAGCTAGCAACATGTTAGAATCATGCTAAAACATGCTAGCAACACTTAGCTAAAGGCTAAAGCATGCTATCAATAAAAAGAAAAAAGAAAATTGCTGTAACCCATGCATACAATGTCCAATCTGCACCAAACTTAACATGCAACATGCTACAAACATAGTAAAACATGCTAGCAACACTTAGCTAATATGCTAAAGCAGTGGTTCCCAAACTTTTTCTGCCGGGCCCCCCCCCAAAATGAAAATTCTTGGCTGAAACTGAAACTGCTTTGTAATAATTATTTATTATCTTATTAAATAATATAGTCATTTTGTAAGACTTTTTAATTTAACTTAATAATTTTAATGATATTGAATAATAAAAAAAAAAAATCACAAGCCAATAAAATAACCACATTTATTGAAAGTGACAATAAAATTGGACAGAAAAAATATGAATATTACATCTCAATATATTATTTTTATTCAGTTCTATGAAACAGAATTAGATATAACTTCTTTTTGACTAATTAATCAAAATAATGTATACAAAGTCCTACAAAGCTATTATTATCAGAGCATGTGAGCACCGTCACGAGAGGGTAGCGTCATTTTACCAGCGTTGTCCAGTACAGCAGTATTACAGCATGTTACAGCACACTATACATAGACATTTTCTGGCAACGCGTTATTTGAGCGGACTTTGCTTTTCCGTAGAGCATAAGCGGTACATGAGTGGAGCATTCAAATGGGCCGTCGTCATTTGCAGCTGTGCGCGCATAGTGGTTGCAAAAAAACACTGGTAGCAAGTGGAGGTAAACGGGTAAACTCCATGGAATAAGAGAAAAAAAATATTTTTGTGCCTTTTGATGTCAAAATCGGAATGCAAATTATTTTTATACAATACTGTAGTCAAAGACGCCATTTGAAGCTAAATGCAGACGTTTAAATGGGCATACTATGGATGAAAACTGCTATACTTTTAAAGCATAAATTTGATTTTATAGGTCTACACAATATTCACATATGCTGTTCATAGGGGATGTACTGTATTAGCCCTACACTTACAGCATAAAACATTATTTAAACCTATTACTATTAACTTTTTAACATAACATTTTTTATTTTATCTCACAGTTCTGATTTTTGTTTCTCACAAATGCAAGTTTATATCTCCTAATTCGGACTTTATAACTCGATTAAACAAAAGTAATGAGTTTGTTAATTCTGAGGAAAAAAGGAATAGCGTGGGATATAAACTTTGAGCCGAGGGGAAAAGAGAGAATGACGAGTTGTTTTTCCTCTAGAATTGTGAGATATAATCTCGGAATTGCGAAAATAAAGTCAGAATTTTGAAATTGAAATCAAATTCACCTTTTTTATTCTTTTATTCCATGGCTCCATACACTGCCACTTGAACCACCCATAAAAAACGTCATCCCTGTTTCGGGTCTGTAAGACTATCCCACTATCTAACGTCAATTTCGTTGAATAACATTGCTTATGGCTGGGTGACAAGCTGTTGTGATATGCGAATAACATTTAGAAAAGAACATCTAATTAATATAATCCATACTCTTTTTAACTCCAAGTATTTTGTGCCGTATCCTTGTAATTCTCTAGCTGTAAAGGCGATCTCTCCGGGTTTTCTGCAACCATGCTGCGCGCGCATCCGGAATGTTTACAAACAGATAATTGGTCTATAAAAATCGGCTGACTATACACTAGCCTTGCCGCGCCCCCCTTATCATAACTCCGCACCCCCCACCCCCCAGTTTGGGAACCACTGTGTTAAAGCATGCTAATAATACAATGAAACGGAAAATTACTGTAACTCAGGTGTGCAATGTCCAATCTGTCCCAAACTTGACATGTTTGGTAAGAGTCCTCGCCTGAACACATGCCCATGCTCATATTCAGTTATAGTCATAGCTCCACCTGCTGGCAACAGGAAGTAACATATTTAATACTCTTACGGATGCCTAGCAACATATTAAAAAGTATCAACAAGTGTTAAATAGGGTAGCAACATGTTAGAAACATGCTAAAACATGCTAGCAGCACTTAGGTAAGTGCTAACGCATGCTATTAATGCAATGAAACGGGGAGTTACTGTAACTCATGCATGCGACGTCCAATCTGCCCCAAACTTCACTTATTCAATAAGAGTCCTGACCTGACTCTGGAACACTCTATCTTGGAGGGGTCATCACTGCGGCTCTGTTGTGGCCTAGGTCATCGGAGTCCTGACGCTCTATCGTCTCTTTTGCTGTGCGGTGGGCTCCCTCTATATCAACATTGTCTGCGGTCGTCCCCATGGTGGAGTCTGTCTTGGCTGTGGCCTGGACGATTACACCGTTGTGTCAGTTCTCCTAAAAACCAATATCCTAAAAATTCTGTTGTCTTCCTGGTTCTGTGAAGCCCTTTCCTCAGAAATATGCAATGGGCTCAGATTAGTTAGCTGGCCCAGTGTGTTGTGATTCGATAAACGTCTAGTGCACTTGTCCAAAAATGTCACATCCCTGACGATTACGTGTAGTTGCATGTGCAACATGGCCTCACCACCTTTGTTGCGTGTACCCGGGGACAGGGTCTATGTGAAGTTTAGTTGTGGGTCTTAAAAAGTGAATTCTGTAAAAGAAAATATTTCACAGCTGCACAATGGAGGCAGCGTGTATAAACAGGGTTTCACTGATTCAGTTGATAAAATAAACCATTTCTACATAAAACACAAGAGAACACACAAATTGATCACAATCAGGTCTCGTAATATAAACACATTGTAACTCAATATTGAGCAACTCACTTGACGCCAAACACGACTTGACAGAGTCCCAACATATTCATAGAAAGATACAGTCACAATAAAACAAATATTTGTGTGTTTTGGACACTTGGTGCAACTTACCCACAGCAATGCTTTGTTAACTCTGCTGTGGGCAGTCCCTGTTTCACACGTTAAATCACATCACGCACCACATAGAAAATTGGGTCACTTGAACATTGCAGTGTAAATATGGCCCTAAATACATGTGCTCATCATCCATTGTTTTCCTTGAGCCACCAGGAAGCAATGACACCGTCATGCTTGTGCCTATCATCACTGCTTGTAATGAGAATAAATGATAAAACCTGGTTATCACCCTGGTTAAGGAGGGTGACACAATTAGGATTAGTCCCTCTTCACCAAAGCCTGTGGAGAAATCCTTTTGTTTGTTTTTTCACATGCAAGATGAATGTCTAATGAAAGTTGTAATTAAAGGAGATCTCCTTCGACATCTGTGCGAAGAAGAACCTTGGAGACATTGTCCAGGTGAAACTTCAGAAAGAGAAACATGTCAATCATCCATGGTTTTGTAAGCATATCAAAGTGCAGACACCCTCTGGAGACTGCTTTGAGTTTCCCTGTTACTGCTGGTTAGTAGACGAAATGGAAGTGATTATCCTAGAAGGCACTGGTACGTGCAGACTCGCTTTGTTCATTATCCTGTATTTAATGAAGCATTATTATTATCATTTTAAAATTCAATTGTGATTAAACCATGTCTTAAATTCTGTCCTTTCTATGTGTAATATGTGTGCTATGTATTTCTTTGTGTGTTCATTTAGCTCGATTGCCTCAGGATGACACCACAGAGCAAAGAAACAATGAACTGGGATCTAGACAGAAAATGTTCAGGTTTGAATATTGAATATTTATAGTAGTTCTCAAGCCCCTGCCCCTTTAATTGCTGATGCCAAAGTGCCCTTTCAGTCCGATTGGAGCTCAGCAGTAAAGAGTCGTGTAATGAAATGGCTAAGCCTGCCTGTCAAAAAGGACCTTCTCAGCTACCCCAGCAAATACTAACATTTCTCTCAAACCTTGTAAATGAGTATAGATTTATTGTGTTATCTGTAGCCTTTGGCAAACTTTTGTATTTTGTTCCAGGATTTGGTTAATGTCGAAAAAGAAATTTGTTGTTGTGAATTCCATTGTTCAGATATTCTATGCCCTGCTAAATGACTTATTAGTTGCCATGCCCCAAACTCAGACCATTAGTTGAGGTAGAAATTGATGGGCTTCCAATGTTGGGCTTAGACAATGAGGATTTCCATTGGCAACTCAGTGAAGGTACAGTACTTTAACTGGATGCTGAACTGGATCTTTGCTTCTTGGGCAATCGATTTGGGATTTTATTCACTTATTTTTTTCCTCCATTTCACTGAATGAACCCTTGTGCCATTTTGGAGAGTATTCAATTCTACTAGTTAATGAGCTGTAAATGCTATGTGATTAATCACTCTGGAAAAGCAAGAAAATGGCTTTGTGGGAATGCTGACACTTCTTATGGCTCTTCTAAAAACTTAAAGTGGGCAATATATATATGAAGAGTTCAGATGCAAAACCAGCTAAAATCCATCTCGGACAAAAATGAGATAATCATACTGAGTGAATGCTCCTGACACATAGTAGTTTATGTCCATCAAATACTTTTACTTCAGACTTACTAAATTTCAGCCTCAGCCCAATCAGAAGTACCAGTACTTACATAGAAACCTATACAAAGTAGCCAAAAAGAAATGTTCATTTTAAAGAAATATGTCAGATGGATTTAGAGGCTTTTGCATCTGAACTCTTCATATCTTGGTGTAACTCTACCACTAAATGTTGTCATTTTTCTTGATGAAGATGGAGGGAGTGGAGACCGGGCTTCCCTATGTGCATAGATGGCAAAATGGATGAACTTCCTAGAGAAGTTTGGTTTGATGAACAAAAAGAATCAGACTTTACTAAGAATTTTATGCCAGTGTAAGTTTGGGTGGCTGTGTCATGGCCACAGTTCTTGTTAAAATGTTACAGAATTTTTTCCAGAATGAAATTAAGCACAAATGCAGTACCATGCAAACAGTGTTTCTAATTATGCTGTATGCATACTGTTTCAGGATTAAGCAATGCATGTTTGACAAAACTGATGGTGTCTTTGAGTCCTGGAAAGACTTTGAGGATTTTAAAAAGATATTTGCAGATTACAATATCAAGAACACTTTACTAGGTTTGAATAATTTCTTCCTCTTTCAAGAATGATTGTTCCCTTTCAAGCAAAGTTAAATTATTGTTTCCATAGTTATTGTTGTAACTTCTGACACACCACAAGTTCCCTTGAAAGAGAAGGTCTCAGGTTACAACTAACAATTGTTCCCTGAAAAGGGAATGAGATGCTGCGTTGGCCTACCAATTTTGCTGCATGCGTACAATCGATTTGCTTCGGGCTACTTGGAAGCATTGTTTGTTGCAAATGTGTCTATGATGTCCCGTCATGGCATTGGTTTGATTTCACACACGCTTCACAATGCAATGATGAATTGTACCTTCCCACATAGTGTCTTTTTTCCTGAATTAATGATCACAGGCATAACCTGAGACACCCCCTTTCAATGGAATTTATGCTGCCTTAGAAGTTTGTTGGTTTTCTTCATTTAAACAAAAACTGTATACCCAAACACATTTGTTGTGGGAAACCTGTAAAGCAGGGGTGCTCAACCCTGTTCCTGGAGATCGACCTTCCTGCAGAGTTCAGCTCCAACTCTGATCAAACACACCTGAACCAGCTAATTAGAATCTGAAGGGGCACTTGATAATTACAGACAGGTGTGTTTGATTAGGGTTGGAACTAAACTCTGCAGGAAGGTCGATCTCCAGGAGCAGGGTTGGGCACCCCTGCTGAAAAGCCTTTAACAGTGGACTCAAGTTTGCCCTTTGAAATCTGGACAGAGAATGTGATGCAAGACTGGAATAAGGACACCATGTTTGGCTATCAGTTTTTGAACGGCTGCAATCCTGTCATGATCAGGAAATGCAGGAAAATTCCAGACAATTTTCCAGTCACAGATGAGATGGTCAAGGGCTTTCTGAAGAGAGGTCGCAAACTACAAGATGAATTACAGGTCAGAAACGTAAATCACTTGAACAGCTGGTCAGTTATCAAATCCAAGATTTGCTTGTATTGTGACCTCTGTCACTGATTTGAGTCTTTTATATAAACTAAAATATGAGTTATTTTAACCTACAAACCATCTGTTCGAAGCTATACATCTGTTAACACATTTACAGGCAGGAAACATCTACATATTGGATTATGAAATACTGAAGGGAGTGCCAGCAGGCAGCAAAGACCGCTATTTGACTGCACCCATCTGCCTGCTGTACAAGAATGAATCGGACCAAATGTTGCCAATCGCCATTCAGGTATTTAACTCATACAGAAACCAATTAAATGGTGAATGAACTAAAAATGACATTTTCCAATGATTTTCCAGTGAACTTACTCATTCAAGTAATAAAATGTCCTGCTTATCTGATTCAGCTGAGTCAAACCCCAGGGGAAATGAGCCCAATCTTTCTCCCAAGCGATAATAGATATGACTGGATGCTTGCCAAGATGTGGGTGAAATCTTCCAACATCAATGTACACCAGTTGGTCACACACCTTCTTAAGACACATTTGTTGTCTGAGGTTTTTGAAATAGCTATATACAGACAGCTTTCTGCAGTCCATCCTGTATACAAGGTACCTATATTTAACAGTCATGATATTTAGATTCAGTGCTAAACTGGAGATTGTTTTTTTTGTGTCCATCAAATTAATAAAGGGTTGCTGGTTTTGTTAAAAAAAAAAAAAAAACGTCAGAGCATGACAGAAACCGATTCTGCTGTTTCAGGTTATTCTTTTTGATTCAGCTTTTATAACTGAATGTTCAACGCATCATATGCTTTTTACAGTTACTGATGCCTCATGTTCGTTTCACAATTGCAATCAATTCAAAGGCCCGTGGAACACTCATCAGTGAAGATGGGATCATCAGTAAGGTAGCTTTACAGCCGACTTCATACGTCCAGACATAAACAGCCTCATGTTAGGATCCAAAGCAATTCTATATGTCTTTGATTATAGGAAAGCCATAATTTCTGTCTGTGATATAGATTAAACAAATATTTTAACAAATATTCAAATCATGACATAACTGAGTCATTACCTGACCTTTTGGCTTGTGATATTCTGTCTTACTTGTATTTCATGAGCCTCATTATAGTAAGTTACCTGGTGTATATAGACGGTCACTTGAGTAGCTTAAATAAATGATTTCAGCCTAGTTATTGTTTGAAAATATTTAAGCAAAAGACTAACTGTATTCATGGAATTTAAAGACTGGCAGCATCAGTGGAGCTGGGATGGAGATAC
>CM070010.1:7097514-7377514 GCA_036247105.1 Cirrhinus mrigala
AAAGAGAAGCTAGTGAACTAGTTTTTTTTTATCTTCTGTCGTTTCTGTCCATTTTCTTTTTATTATACAATTAACAAAAAAACCCTAACACTAGCTTGCTCTATTCTTTTTCTATTTTATCTGTTTATTTATTATATAATAAAAAAAAAAAACTTAAGCTAACTGAGACTTGTCATAGCACTTGCATATCATTGCTCTTTTGTAGATTTTGATTGCGTCCATTTTGGAAATATCAGCATGTCTCATCTCAATCAGGAGACCCTTCAGATCTCCCACTACTGTGGCCACAGACAATGCCACAGCGGGACCAGAAATGGGTGTCAGAAGCACTTTTTAAGGTTGGTGCAAAGGGAAAGCTGGAGCTCCGGGAAAACCTGTATATAGTCAGGACTTCCTCAACAGGCTCGATCACATCAAGGCCAACATAACATCCACTTATAGATCAATTTTAAAAATGGATTCAACCAAGAAGGTCAGAGGAGCCGCTTTAAGGACCATACCCTTATTTGTCACTTTCACTGATTTGGATGCATGTTGTATTATTTGCTATGTTTATTGTTTCTTTCAGATCAAGAGAAGTTGAGTCGCCCCGCAAAAGGCACAGCACAGTGCCTTTTGCACTCATTTTATGTGACGCCTGGCAGTAGGGTCCACCACTGATGTCCACTGATGCCCACCAGTTGTACTGTACTTTTAGTGGAACAGACCCACAGAAAGGCCACTGCATTAAAGGAAACAGAGGTGGCGAGGAAACTTCTGGACAACATCAGGTCCTCTTCAGGCTCCAATAGGAAATGAGCACATCTACTGCTTTGGCAGTCCAAAGACCCTCACTGGAAAGCTGCTTAAAACAATCCAAAAAAATCAAAGACTCAATCAAATCAAAGAAATCTAGACAGTACCAGCAAAAGAACAGGAGAAACCAAAAAGAAACTTCAGATTATCATTTAGTCCCTCAAGTCGTCCCAGGTCTTGACAGAGAATGGTGCGTTCATGCTTGAAAACCGCCTTAATGTTCCATTGGAAATGCCAAAAATAGGGAAGTTAAAAAAAAAAAAAAAAAAAAAACTGTTCAGCCCTTAAATCATTTGTGCTTACTCTGTATTTCTTCTCAGCTAAGGCCTACAACTATGTCAGAGAGACCTTCAACTTTGACGGTTAATGATGATGTGGAGCGAGAACACAAGGACGCAAGATCGCTTAAGAACACAAATTGAGAAACGGCCTTCATTTCTGACAGTATTGTCCACTTTTGTTTGCATAGACACTATTTGAAGAGAACTGAACTCTGCTGGACGATGACATCACTGACTACGTTTACGTGCGCACGAATAATACGATTATTTCCAATAATCAGAGTAAGGACATAATCACATGATGATGTGTACATGTCAAGAGCGAGCTCTTCACTCCCATTTACATGCAATTTCCATTATTCGTATTATTTGCTATATGGATATTTATTTTGTCAACAAGAACTGTCAAGTCAAGTCAAGTCACCTTTATTTATATACCTACTTTAACAATACAGAATTGTGACAAAGCGGCTGTACAATTTTAAAAATATTAAATAGTGCATCAATAATGCAAAAGGGCAACAGTAAACACTCAATTTTCAGGTAAAGGCAGTTCGTTATTGGATTCAATGATGTCATCATTCAGCTCAGTTCAGTTCAAATAGTATACAATATCGTGTGAAGAAAAAGTGTACCCAACTAAGCAAGCCAGAGGCGACAGCGGCAAGGGACCAAAACTCCATCGGTGACAAATGGAGAAAAAAACCTTGGGAGAAACCAGGCTCAGTCGGGGGGCCAGTTCTCCTCTGGCCAGACACAGAGGACTCATCTGGTTCCAGTGGTCTTGTGCCGGCAGCCGTCTAGGTGACAAGGTCTTCACTGGGGATCCGTGCACTCACACAAATGTGACCACATAAAATTTTAACTCGCACATTCTCCAAAAATATGCAAATACGACCATTTTGGTCGCAGTCTACAGCCCTGTATGTCACATGCGCACTTTGGTCAGAGCTATATATATATATATTATAGGTATATTCCTTTACTCTCTTAAAAAAGTAACTAGTTACATTACTTTATATGGAAAGTATAAGTTACTATATACAGTTACTCGATAAAGAAAGTTATTATATATAATCACTTTATATGGAAAGTAATGTGTTATGTTACTTTTGAGTTACATTCACGTTACTTTTTAAAGGGGTCATCAGATGCTAAGTTCACTTTTACATGTTGTTTGAACATTAATGTGTTGGCAGTGTATGTACACATCTACCCTCAGACACTAAAATAAGAAAACAACAAAAGAACCAAAACACAAATTATATTATACTGAAAAACATTTATTTTTTCCTTCTTAGCCTGGACAAGGGTTTCACAAACACACACGCACGCAAACGCCATGGAGGGAAACTGAAAAACATTCATTTTCTTTAATGAAAAACATACTGAAAAATAGTATGTTTTACTGAAAAACATTCATTTTTTTTTTCTTCTTAGCCTGGACAAGGGTTTCACAAGCTCGCTTTCGTTGTTTGGCCGCATGCCTCCTTCTGGCCAGAGCCTCCTCTTCTGCCTTGGTTCTTCTGGCTGCGGCAGCGCTTGAGGATGGCTGGCAGTCGAACACCCTCCGTCTCTCCATCTCCTTCAAGGCTGCTTGCTTTCTTAAAGCTTTGTCCTTACTTCCAGCCGACAGGATGTTTTGACACATCTTCTGATCCACTGGCCCATACTTTATGTTTTCTCTATTGAACATTTTTACTGCAGTCTTCTTTTGGGTCAGCATGGTGTTTCACAGTTTGGATGGCACTCAGAGTGCTGATGCTCATGCTGCCACTTTTTGAGTCAATGATTTCTGACATGTAACTGAAAGATGACTCAATCAGTGGCCCATGGAACACAGACAATGCTGTCTGTGCTGTTTTGGTGAGTGCTGGGTACCTTCCTGTATCAGAAACATCTGCCCACCAGCTGACAGCATCTTCTCCATCAGTGAATGTTGGCAGGCTCTGGTCCACACTATACTGGAGAATCTAAGGCAAGATAAAAACTACGTAATTATCCCACCAGGGACATTTAACCTCCACAGAAGCAAGATATAGGGTTAAAAATTAAACAACAACAGTAAACATCAAAAGCATCCTAACACAAGACTCACAAACACATTATATACTAATAATAGGGACGTGCATTATTCAGCTAACCTCTTGCTGAACATCCACATCAGCAGGGAGAAACTTGCTTAGCATCTCCATCAGTTCTCTCAGCAGATGTCCAGTCTTGGACAACTTGTGAACAAGGGTGTCACGACCCTGAGGAAGTAGTTATATTGTGCAAGTGAGAGATGGATATGAATTTCCACCATACAAGCAGAGTAAGACACAACCAGTTACACTGGTAACATAAAATAAAAGATGTTAAAATACCTCTGGGGTAGCATTTAAAACTATCCAAAATTTATGATAGAACATAGTTGTGAAACACTATTTCAATATACCTGGAACACCATAACATATTCTTTCAGAAGAGCCAGGACGCCTATGTAGACACTGAGATGGAGCTCTGTTTTGGTGTCTTCATGCCAGTTTCTTAACCGACCGCTGCTTTCTGTCTCTGCCCTGCTGTGTCACTCCTGGAAGAGAATATATCAAAGCTCTAATTTGTTGATTTACCAAAGCAAATGTCAGATAGTGAACATGCAGGCCAATGTTGGCACACCATAGATATTCCCATAATTTGGCCACATTACCCAGCCAATCTACAACTGCAATGTGTTGATTTACCTTTCCCACTGAGGTCCTTATGAAAAGTCTGAATGCGTCTCTGGGCCTTTTCATTCACATGATGAGCATCATAAAGTTTTTCCAAAGGTTCTTTGTACAGAGCCTTGTCTTCCGCATTCATGAACCCAAAGAATAGGACCTTATAAGCAGGAAGCATGGTTTGAGTGCTGAGTCCAACATCATAAGACGACAGCCAACGGTGTGGGATGAATCTCTTTGGAGTTGAACCGGGAATGCTCATGTAATCACAGATCTCTTGGAGATAAGCCCACTGACAAATAGAAAGAACACACATATATATATATATATATATATATACATAAAACAATAATAAGGCCATCAAATGGCATTCAAATTCTGTCAAAAATGGCCTTGGGAAAGAGAATGAAACCCAAATTGCTTCTAATGAGCAGGATACCCGCATGGCAGCTGCTGCCATTGGCGAAATGGGTGAATAAGAGGCCATTCAGTGCTGTCAAGGTGGAAAAGAGCTATACACAAGTGCTCTACACTCCTGTATGAATTTACCTGGTCAGAAGCCCACTTGTGATCAGTATGAAGGTCACTGAAGAGCTGTTCTAGATGACCGTTGAAAGCACTGGAAAATCTCTTTGACGCATTATGCATGTGATGGCATGAGTCCCCGTCGATATCTAGAAGCTCTGAGCAGTGGTTGTGTCGAACTCTAGTTTCCAGGCCAGACTTGATGCCTCACATCACTGCGCAGGAATCCATCATCATGCTCACCATGTTGGACCACGGGATATCATTGTCTGTGAAGAATTTGTCCAGGGCATTCTCCAGGGATGCTGTAGTTACCTTAAGTACTTCAAACGACCCATGGTGCTCCACATCAACAGCCTTCCTCTCTGGGTTATAATAGCTCACCAAAATGGAGAGCACCTGTATAAATGAGAAGACCATTGAGAATGTTGACTGTTTTTAACTCACATCCCCTTGATCGAGGTTACTGAGTGCTGTCAGTAGGAAAAATAACAATATTGACCGAATATCAGGACAGCAGCTAAAGCGAACCTATGGGGGCAGACATCCTTTATATAAAGTAAATATTGTGCCAAATGTTCATGTTATTTTTCCAAATGAAAGCACTGTGTAAGCTTGATGGGATATACATGGCCGGTGTTCTCCTGTAATTGCTTTAGGTGTCAAAGCATTGTATAAATCCTAGGAATTACTAATCTATTAATACTATTACTGCATTACCTTTTTGTCACTACTTGAGGTAGCCTCATCAAGATTGATGGAGAATGGTAACTTTTTGATGTTGCTGATGATGCGGTCGGAGAATGTCTTCCCCATGCCGTGAACCATTTTATATTTCGCTGCTGTTCGCAACAACTTCATGCGGCTCAGAGCCACTTTGTCCTGGGCCAGCGTCTGCGCAAGGTTGACAATGACGGGGGCCATTGTGAATGGCAGTGAGTGCTCTGCCAAAGTGCCCAGAACCATTGCCTGATAGTAAAGCAAATTAAAATCATTAAAATGCAACCTTGCAAATTATCCCTACACAGATCTACTATGATGAAATTGTCTGCCTGTATTGTATGGCTGATATACAATATACAGTATATATCAAAATACATTTCTGTTCAATAATTATTAATGCATTTTATTTGCAGTGCTCTTTACACTGAATAAACAATCTCAAAGTGCTAGTGTTCAAAATATAATTCAACCAACAATTCATTCAATTTTCTGTATAAATACTTGGTACTAAACCTCTGCATTCGCAACACGCTGAAACGTGGACACAGGTGATTTCCCTCTCTCCCTCTCTCTCAATGCTTCTGGTCCCTGGGTCTCATGAACAGCATTATCAGGGCGACTACAAATGCTCCTGGTTGTCAAAATTGTCAACACTTTTTCTCTGTGTTTGGATGTGGCAAAGTGGGATATTAGGGCATGCACCCCCTTCTTGGCATAGTTTATTTCTTTTGTACATAAGGTACATCTGGCATGTCCTGCCTTATCTATTTTTCTGAAATACAATGACAGAGGCACTGTATGCTCAACACCCTGCACTTCCTGCCTCACTTCCACCTTGAGCCATCCCCAGCTCCACTTGTACTTCCCTGCTGAGTCTAGTTGTGCTACATACAATGAGTCCTCCTCATTCAGCTCCCTCATTTTAAAATGGAAAATGAACACAGGATAAGTTAACCAATCTCATCGAACCAAGGACTGATTGGTGTTTTCAAGATATAAGGCTACTCTAATTCTGAGCTGCCCTGGGTGGGATTTAACATGAATATTCATTACAAGGCTGTAGCACACAATGCAATGCAAAGATTTCAAATGACAGCTTGTGTATGAATAAATGTAGCCCGGATCTGTCTCCTTTTGAAAATGTTATGGCCAGTCATGAAATGGAGAATCAGACAACAACGATCACAGGCTGCTGAGCATCTGAAGTTTTTTTATCAAGCCAGATTGGACAACAATTTTTCTTGCAAAAATTTAAGCATTAGTATCCTCAATTCCAAAACAATTAAATATTGTAGTTAAAAGGAAAGTTGATGTGGCACAGTGTTTTTTTTTAAATGTGTGTTGCAGCCATGAAAATCAAATCATCATCATTTCTTTATTTCAGACTCTTAGGTCCATATCCACAAAAGTAACAAAATACAAAACAATACAAACATAAATATACATGACACAACATTATTTAAAAACATTCATTAAAAATAAACATCCATTCCAGCGCTTCCAATACCAGGAGGAGTACTTAGGATCACTTAATGCAGGATCACTTAGAACCATTGCAGTTGTATTTCTTAAAATTACTCAATCTACATATAAAATTATATTTCCTTAACACAGCATGAATATTATTATATACAAACATCTGACTTGCACTCGTCCACCTTGAGAGCCTAAGCAAAATTCTCATTGCATCGTTAAATGCCACCTGAAGCTTTTTCATAGCTTTACTATAACTACACCACAAGTGCGCTGTATACAAATAAGTACAATAAGCCCTAAAAAGTGCTATTTTAACCTCATCTATACACATAAAAAAAATTTACAAGCCAACATATTTCCTTGTCCATACAACTTACAACACTGGCGTGTTACAACATTTGTGACCCAAATATTTTGTTTTATTCACCACATTTAATACTTAAACACCTAGATAAAAGGATGGAAAATTTTGCTCAAGGTCCGCTTAGGTTTTGACAATCATAACCACACTCTTTTTGCTATTGAATTTTATATCAAACTGCACACCATAGCTGGAACATATACAAAGCAACTGTTGCAATCCCACACTACAAGGGGACAGGATAACTAAATCATTTTATTAACAGGCTAGTATGATTAATTTCGATCAAACGCCTTCAAATCATCTAAAAAACACAGAAATACTTTCGAATTTTGCTTATTATATTCACTAACCACTTCCTAAAGTGAATATATACACATGTCAGTGCCAGGATTCCTTTTAAAGCCAAACTGTTTATCCACAGTAATCAAATACTCTTTGAGCCCATCCATAAGGACACGCTCAAATACTTTTGAAATTATACTAGCCAACCATACTTCACTTCCTAAGTGTTCAAGTTTTTTGTTTTTGTTTTGTTTTTTATGTTCTTTATTTCTGGAAAACAGACATTCATGTTGACACTTTGTGATTAATACTTAAGACGGATGTACATGCAACAATTGTTACAGAATGTCAATAAAAACTAAATTAAAAAAAAAAAAAAAAAAAAGAAATGATACTAGCCAATGTGATTGGCCTATAATTTTCTATGGTAGATATTTTACCCGTTTTATCTTTGGCTACTGGCATTAATAACACAGAGAGCATAGATTCAAGTAACACGCCATACATTAAAAATCCTGTAAAACACAGAGCAAGTAGTGTAACACTTCCCAGTGTGCAGTAATGAATTCACAGAGGGTGGTTGCACATTTAAGGTGTACTTTTATTCTGAAAAACATGAATTAATCGTCTTAGTAGCGGCACTTGTGGTTTGCACGCATTTACTCTCGCTCTCGAACTCTCTCGAGATTTAACATGCGTATTAAACAGTACATTTTAACATATAAATATTATCATGTACTCAGCACAAATTGATTAAAACAATACCTCTGCTATATTCTCAAAAATCAGCATTCGTGTTATCACATGAACATGTGCAAACTTAGAAATCAATGCCCCAACAAACACAGAACGTTGCTACAACGTAGCCAACCTTTTAGCAACGTTGTAACAACATGGCTAAATGGTTGTTGGTTCTACGTTGTCTTGTTAAGGTTGTTACTGCGTTGTCACAATGTTGTCATTCAACCACGGATCGCTGAAGGTTGTGCTTAGGCTGTCTGGACAACCACTGTACGACGTGTACTCGTCACTGTTCCGAAGCGCATTTTACAATTGAACAGACCGTTGGGCCGTTATTCTTCTTCAAGCCAGGATACGTGAGTATTGCTTTGGTTTTTCTCAGATAAATATGTAAATATCCAGACGAAACCTACAATTTTCGTGTCCAATGTGAGATGTATTTGTTCTGCTAATAAACTGAATGGACAGAATAGCTGACAATTCACATACTGAGTGTTAGTTTGCGATCGGGTTTGGTGTAATGCTAACTATATTTCTTTCAGTATTCAGATAACTGATATTTAGGAAAAAGAGTTAAACATATTCAGGTCATGTAAATGATAAAGTGTCTTAACATTACGACAAAAGTTATAAGCCATAATGAAGCTATGAAAAGTGATTGACATTTCAGCACAACAGACAGCAACATAAACGCGTTCAATCTAGTCAGTAAATAATATCTGTTACCATTTGGCCAATAAATTGTTAGATTTAACTCGCCAGTGTTTTTGTTAAATGTGTACATTTGTGCCTACATTTGAGCACTCGGACTGAACGGTTATGTTTCACTCTGTCTATATAGAGCAGTGAGCGCATTATTGGCTGAGGAAAGCGCTCTGTGTTTCTCTCACACACGCTATGCATGTCTTATAATGAGATTAAAATTGGCACACTATATAGTTCAGTTTTTTTCCAGTTAAAATGACTTAGTTTTCATTGACCAAGGATCACTGATTGCGTTCACGTTCTGATTTCAGCAAATCAGTTTGAGCCAAAGCAAACAACGTGATTAGAATTCATTAACCAAGCATCAGATCTTATCGCGTTTCATACTGATATTAGGCGTCAATTTAGCAGATAGATAGATAAATAGACAGTATATATAGGATATCTATATATGTATTAGAACACTATTAATTATTACAAAATTAATCACATTAATTATTACAAAAACTTATTAAACACTGCTTTAGGTTTGTAGGTACAGAAATTAAATAATCAAATAAATTTGCATTTTCTGCACTGTATAAATTAAATATAGATTAATCATTGTTAAAGGAACAAAAGTCAATCAGTCAAAAGCAATGAGGGTTTATTTATTTTATTTTATTTTATTTTATTGTATTATAATTAAGTCTCAAGGTCTTTTTCATATATACTAGATTAATCCAAACTAAAAACCAAGTGTGAGATTTTTAATATTGCTTTAATGTTCTGTACAGCTGGCATTGGCATGATACTAAGTTTGACATTTAATTTTACAGCGATCAATTACCCCACATTTACAAGATGGTTCATTGGACCTCTTCTCCCAATTTTAAGTAAGTATTCAGAGACTCAGCCTTATGGGTATAACAAGCCTATAGCATTTCTGTACATATACTGGAGCTCAAACCTGACTTATGCCACCCTACACATTTCTTTCACATCTTTTTCTTTCATATCTGTACTATCCTATTATAATAAGGACCTAAAAGAATGAAAAAAAGAACTGATACAAAATTTACCTAAGATTTGATAGATGTTTAAAATAACTTTAAAATGTCTCAACGCAAAAGCAGTGATGTACAGGTACCTGAAGAAGTGGGTATATGCGTAATTTATAATATATGTTTGTGTGTGTGTGTAATTAACACAATCAACGTCCAGAAACGTGGCGAGGAGATTGGTAATGTGACATCCATGTGATATCAGGGGTTCAACAGTATACAACACATTGATTAATAGTGATATCTATGTGTTGTGCACGCCTAAACTTTTTCTCAGCGCGATATTTTCCTTCACTTGCAATGCGCAGCAGCCAGGAAAGTTGGTTTTATCAAGGAAAACAGAGAAAGTAAGTGTTTTATCTCATTTACATTATGTATTTTATAAGATAATATTACTTTATAAAGATATTTGTATGCTGTATGCCCTAAACAAGCCTAAACGTTTCTCACAGATTTGAATTGCTATGCAGTGCTGATGTGGAGGTTGCTTTTAACAGGGAAACATAAGTAGTAAGTGTTTTACCTCATTAATTGCAATATTTAAGGATTAATTGTGAATAATTGTGCACTCCTAAACTTTTTCTCAGAGTGATATTTTCTTTAACTTGTGATGTTGAGCACCTAGGAAAGTTGGTTTTATCAAGATAAACACAGAAAGTAAAGGTTTTATTTCATTTACATTACGTATTATATAAAGATCATATCTTTATTAAGATATTTGTATACTGTGCGCCTAAACGAGCCTAAATGTTTCTCACAGATTTGCTATGTAATGCTGATGGAGGTCGCTTTTAACAGTAAGTGTAAGTAAGTAAAAGTAAGTGTTTTATCTCATTGAAAATATGTATTTCATAAGATCATATTGATTTATAGCAATATTTATGTGTTGTGCTCCTAAACTTTTCTCAGATAGATTGTTATTCTTTCACTCAGGAGATGATGTGCTTGAAGAGTATGAAGCCACCAATACATTAAGTGGGATGAGAAGAGTTTTGTTAGGACACATACCAGAGACATGGGTAAGCCATAATTGCATATTTTAAGATGCTTTTTTTTTTTTTGATTATTAAACAATCTGATTTCCTTTGGGTTTGCACTGTCATTTATTTATGTGCTGTCCCATTTACGCGCATTCATTTTAGTAGGAGGAGTCCAACTTCAATGTAGAGAGAGATCAGTACGCACTTGGAATTATGACTTTGTTGCTGACGTTAAAGGACCAATTTTCCAGTAAGACTGACAATATATATGTACATAAATTTAGAGTGAATTAAATGCTTATTCTATTGTATTATCTAGATTTAAACTATCAGATTGGCATCTACATTAATGTTAGTCTTTTTGGTTCTTATTCCGAGGTCACTGTAGCAACCTAGATCCAGACTGTATCCAGCTCAAATGGTCACTGCAGGTACCCGGATATAGTCCGTACCCAGCCCAGATGGTGGATCAGCACCTAGAGATGATCTCTACAGCCCTGAATGTCAGCGGAGACCAGGACAAATAGATGAGCGCCAGAGACTGATCCCATCTGAAGACCTCGTCAACTAGACGGCAATCCGGACAAGACCACAGGAACCAGATGAGTTCTCTGCACAAACTTTGTTGCAATGTAGATTTAAAATTTCGTCTGGCCAGAGGAAAACAGAACTATTTCGACACACTATTTCCCTGTTTAAAGGGTTACTCCACCCCAAAATGAAAATTTTGTCATTAATCATTTACCCCCATGTTGTTCCAAACCTGTAAAAGCTTAGTTCGTCTTCAGAACACAAATTAAGATATTTTTGATGCATTCTGACAGCTTTCTGACCCTCCCATATACAGTAATGTAATTAACACAATCAACGTCCAGAAATGTGGCAAGGAGATCTGTAAAATAATCCATGTGACGTCTTACAAAGCTACGAGAACATACTTTTTGTATGCAAAGAAAACAAAAATAATTAGTCTCCTCTGCATCAGTATCACCTGAATGCAAACAGAGTATTGTTCAAATCAAAGTGTAAATAAATATAGAAGAAATATCCGTGTGGCACAGATGACACAAAACAGCATACGCCATTTGTGTTCAGGTAAAACATTCTAAAATGGCGCTATAGGGTGAGACGTTGAATAAAGTCGTTATTTTTTATGTCTTTGTGTGAATAATGACAATTTTCATTTTGGAGTGGAGTAACCTTTTAATACTGTAAAGCTGCTTTGAGACACTCTACATTGCTAAAAACATTATATATATAATGGTAACTTGACTATTTGACACTTGTCTCTGACATTTCACCTGATAAATGGATGTGAACTTATTTTGTTTTTTATGTTTTTGTTGTTTTATTTTTCAATTTTACAGGAGCACTTTTGTGATGCTGCAAGTGAGAATGTATATCTTGCTTGGCTGAAAACTGCAGAGAAACACATCTTGTCATGCTGAAAACAAAAAAATGAGACTATACTCTCTTCAAGGAGGTCCAAACCCCATTAGCAAAGACTGTTGTTGTCATTATAAACCTTATGAGTACACATATTAAGAGTACATAATATGCACCACATTAGAATGTGTATTTTGTGCCTTTGCATTGATTTGCCTTGACATTATGATGTTTAATTGTTGTAAGAACATGTTTTTTTACATGTATTGAAAACACTGAATGTGAAGAAATTTTGTTGCAGGGAAAATTATACGTTTCATTTTGTAAATAAATGTAAATGTGAATTGTTTTGTGTGTTTTTTTCCACCTGAACATTGTTGCTGTTGACAAGTTAATCCAGCGTTGGTATTTTCATCATCCATTCTGGTGTTAATATTTTACGTGTTAAGAGTTTGTTAGTAACACTGTCAGGGTGTTAATAATGTTAACTCTTTCAAAAGTGTTAGTTTAACACTTTACCGCTGGTAAAGTTTACAGGAGTTCACCGGTTTAAGAAATTTCTGATCGTACAAACCTGCTTCTTTTCATTTTCAAGGTATTGTTTTAGCTATAAATGTACCGATTCGAATTAGTAATCAATATTTTGTTGATTACTATTACACTCTGCACTGATTACTATTACACTAGTAATCAATATTTCATTGATTATTTTACACTCTGCGCGCCTCCCCTAACATGCTCTCGTGTATTAACAGGCAGAATGGAGCAGGGGGACGGAGCGGGCGCGGGCGCATCAGGCTCAAATCATTGAACGTTTCAAAGGAAGCAGGCGCCACGGTCCTGGCCGCATCATCACTGTCTTTACTGTTTGATTTTAGGGAATATTTGCATTTATTCACATGCAACTAAAGTAGCTATTCATGTGGTGGACTGTCAGGACACTACTGAATGATGAGCATTTATAAGTAGGTATAGGCAAAGCCGACTGATAAAGTCTGTCGTATCAAGCTCCTATTTGAGTCCTACATTAGTGACTTGCTATTTGATTTTTTGCTATTTAGGGGCCAAGCACCAGAGGTGCGGTGGCACCTATTGTATCCGTTGGCGTTATTATTATTCCGCTTCTTCTTCTTCTTCTTCCTCTTCCGCCTCAAGTCTATGGCAGCCCATAGAACCGCTTGCGGGAAAGTTGTATAATTTTGCACACTGATAGAGGACAGTCCCAACATTAACCATAGCAAGTTTGGAGTCTCTAACTCAAACTCTCTAGCGCCACCACTTGTCCAAACTTTCAAAAGATTTATGCTAATAACGTTTGAACCGTAAGGCACACAACAAAAATTCTTTTTTCCTCTGATTCCTTGGCTTATGCCGAGTTGAATGGACACCAAAATTCAAAAATCGTAGGGTTTAGTTTTTTCGCTATTCTCAATTGTTCGTAAAACCTACTTTTTCGAACTCGTCCTAGGCCGTTGCACCGATTGTCACAAAAATTGATCCAGATCATCTTCAGACCATGCTGGCAAAAAGTTATGGAATTCAAGTCGATTCGTCCAGCCGTTCACGAATAACACCCGAAAGAATTCTACGAAAAGCTAGCAAAAATCAATGTGAGGCTATATCTCCGTAATAGTTTGTCATATTGACACCAAACTTGGTGTGTGTTATAACAAGCATGACCTGAGCCTACCTGCAGTGTTTCGGTGCAGTGCCCCCTAGTGGTCAGGAGATACGAAAAATGGCTATTTTTCTTTATAACGTCTGAATGATTTGTCCAAAAATCACAAAACTGGTCTCTTTAGATTCGGTGTGTCATACCGAGTCGAACCATATCCAATTTTCCCATGTCAGCCATTTTGGGTGTCGGCCATTTTGAATTTAGCTTTAAAATGCTGTATCTTAAGAACGGATTAGCGTATCGTTTCGACATTAATTACAAAAATGTTCGGCACCATGCCCTGAATGTACATAAAAATTTTGGGGCCAGCGCCACCTTATGGTCAAAAGTTATAACGAAATTTCGAAAAATGCTAATAACTTTTGCGTACATTAGCCTATTGTCATGAACCTGATGTCAAAAGATTCCTTGGGTCAAGCCGAGAACGTTGATACCCATAATGCCAATATTGGCCAAACTTCCTGTCCGCCATTTTGATTAATGTACAAAACCTATTTTTTCGAACTCCTCCCAGACTGTTAGTCCGATCTTCACCAAATTTGACTCAGATCATCTTCAGACTATGCTGGCAAAAAGTTATGAATTTCGTGCCGATATACGAAACCGTTTTCGTTTAGCGCATCAACAAATTTGCTGGAAAGATGCCAAACTACATCTGAGGCTGTATCTCTGCAAAGCTTTGACATAATGACGGCAAACTTTTTGTGTGTCATTGTCATTTCACACAGAACACGTCACATCAATTTGAAAACAGCACCACCTGTTGGTCAAAAGTGATAAGCCATTAAATTTTATTACGATTGGTTGTAATTATGATTTTTCAGCCATTTCAACTGATATTATCCTAAAATGGCTTAAGTTACTCACTGTTGTAGTCGGTCTGCTGCTCCTTGCCGTGCTTAACTCCTCATTCTGCCTCTTTTGTGCTTGGCCCCGCAATTGCTGCTTGCAGCTATATTTTTCTCTGTTTCTCTGTTTAGACCTGTGCCGGCCGCGCATCATTTTCTGGCCCCGGACTGTCTGTCTGGCTTTGACTTGTGTCTACGACGTTCTCGTTTGCGCTCCCCTGTCCGCTGTGCTCTCCAGTCCGGAGTCCGCCTCATCGGCCGGTGACCTGCTGCTGCTTTTCTTTTTGTTTGTCAGCAAACGTTCTCAAATGCCTTTTAACCATGTATGCAATGTTTTAATAAAGTTGGATTATATGAACCTGGCATTTTTTCCTCTTTAAAATTTCATAGCAGGTTTAATGTTAAAAAGAACAATTAATGATTAAACAGCATTTAAAAAACAAATAAATGCAAATAAAATAAATAAAAACATAAGACGCAGATTTATAATCTGGCATAAAAATAAATGTTGTCGGAACGTCGTCTCGCAGTTGCTGAATGTCGCGCAACAACGTTGCTACAGCCTTTTCACGTCTTACATTTCTACGTTGCTACAATGTCGCAAGGACGTAGACTGCAACGTTGCCAAAGTAAAAATAGAACGTGGCAGCGACGTTGCCACAACTTAACTGTGTTTGTTGGGGCATAACACGGTTAATATAACAGATACTTGCTTCACTTATTATTCAAACGTATCGGGAAATACATAAACATTATAAACATTAATACACTTAGTCTCACTTTTTTTTTCCACCAGCTTACCTGACAAACATGAATTAATTGTCTTAGTAGCGGCACTTGTGGTTTGCACGCATTTACTCTCGCTCTCGAACTCTCTCGAGATTCAGCGAGAGTGCAGTTCCATAACTCACCACGCTGCTCCACCGCCACCTGCTGGCCTAATCTGAGAGTGTGATTTTTCTAAGACCACAATGTCTATTTAACATTAGAAACAGTATGTAGCTTACTCCTTTTTCTGTTGTACTTTTTTTTGGAATGCGATACTTTTACCCATTGCGTTACAGTAGCACTAAAATTCTTTGCCAAGCATGCTTCAAATGTTCTGCTTCTATTTGATCTGGACCACATGATTTATTCAAAGCCAATTTTTCAATCGCAAATCTCATATCAACAGGTCTAATCATCACACCATCATTATATGAAACATGGTTAACTTCATATTTCTGTCTTTTAACACACAATTTAGTTATATTTGCGAAATACAATTTTAAGTTGGGCTCTGAAAATATTGGACATTTTTTCTTTGTACTTTAGTCAAACAGATAACATATTCTTGATTTTAAGGCATTTCACGAAACGTCAACTTTTCTGGAACTGGGGTTGTATAAATACACACACATACTTGTATATATTAAGGAATTGTATACATTTATGTGTGTATTTATATATACATAAATATACACAGTACACACACATAATAGTATGCAAACAAACTTTTATTTTGAATTGATTAATTGTGACTAATCGTTTTGCAGCTCTATTAGAATGACGCGCTTTGTTTTTTTTCCAGATGACATCTGAATGATGTCGATGGTTTTACAGCGTTCTGCTGTTCCTGACACAAGGGATTCTTTAACATGTCTATGAAAGATTTCCTTGTGTGCCATGCTGCTCTCCTCTGTGTATTTCTTTTTGATAAGGAAAAAACATTTTGTGTGTTTTTCTTCTTTAACAGGAGCTAAGGCAGGAAGTTATGGTATTTGAGAGCATTTGAGCCAGTACAGAAAATTCACATCTTCTGAGGAGTCTCACATTGACTCCATGAGACTGGACAACGTTTGTTCTGAAAATTAGGAACCGTGTTTTCATTCTCAAGCAAATAAATATGGCATCTACAACTACCTCTCCAAAAACGTTGCTGTAGAACAACAAACAGTGCAAAAAAATGTACATTGTAGGAATTTCACTTATATATGAACAGCAGCAATGAGGATAAATTAACAAATAACAGATAAACTTGTCTTCCACCTCGGAAAGAGGACGTTGTGATGAATATAAAATCAGATATAGATTGTTTAATATATGCATACACAATACACTTAACCTCACAAGTAACTTCTGTAGAAAGTGCATCACAGTTCCTCCGCTTTGTGCCCCTCCAAATGAGCTTTAAATTCTAGGCAAGAAATGTGTCATCATCATGGATCTCGATACATCGATTTCCTTTTTTTGTTTTGCCAGTCGTGCGATGTACATCCCAGGATGTGTCAGCGATTCATCCGCATTTTAATTATTTGCAAGGAGATTTTCTTTCAGTTTGCATTCATCTGTGAACTCCACCTACAATGAAAAGGAAATAGCAATTATTACTTTCAATGACATTTGAAAGGTCAATAGTCAATTTCAATAGTGACATTCATTGAATTCATTCAACATAAGGTTTTATTATTAGCTACAATTATATCTTTTTTTTAACTACTGAGTAACAGCCACTGTGCGTATAATTTAAGCTAAATCTTTTTCATAATTAAAATTTTCATTTGGGTGACAATTTCAAATATCAACCAAAAGCCAATCTAGCATGCATTAGTTCAAATAACAGATGAAACGTACTGTAACTGGTTTCGATGTGAATGACGGAAATTCTACCCTCCGGTAATACTTGGAGATGAAACCCAATGCCAGCATTGCAGTAGAGACCTCGCAGTCTTTAAATGCCTGTGAGATACTCACTGTCCCAGCTGATATCTCTTCTTTCCCCCATGTGGAATTCATGAATGTGTTGGCGCGCATGTGCCTTAACGTGGTGATTTGAACAAACTTTGTGATTTGTTATAGTGGTGGATTATGTTGCACAATAAGAATACACAGCGCACAGCATAAATGAGTACACCTCCTCTAAAACTTAACAAATTGAGCAATTACTCTTTACTTGCAAGAAATATTAGGGATCTTTGGAGATATAATGTTCCAACAACCCTGCTTTATCAATTACCAAAGAAGAAAGTCAAAATTATTTAACAAAATAAGATTTTCTTATCAAAGTGATAAAATGTTGTGTTGCAAAAATTTAATTACTGATGAGTCTGTATCACAAATGTAAAAAGACAAATCTGTGGCAGTACACAGAAAGATTTAGACATCAACACTCAACATGCACACCTCAACAATGGTGACAATCATCAGACTAATTCAGATAAACAGATCAACTGCAATGCATGCTGGGAATCATGAATTAGTTTTTGCTGTGTTGATACTCAGCATGCATTTCTGCATAAAATTTTCTTTTGCTGATTGTCACCATTGTTGAGTTTCATACGCTGATTCTTGATGTCTAATTGACTCTGCAATTAAAAGATTTTTTCTGTTAATTCATAAAAGTATGTTAGCCCAAGAGCCCAACTAAAGCAAACACTGATCACAACAATGGTGGTTTGTTGAAAATTTTAAACAGTCTTTTAACATTAACGTTTGGCTGTTGCACTCACGTTTCTTGCAGGGTCTCATGCATGGAACAGCATTACAAAATGCGGCACTTAAGTTAAAAGACGTTCACTCCGATCTCCTTTTATGTTTTTCCTATTCCATTTCCCATGTCGCATCTTTGTCAAAACGAAGGTGCATTCTGTGACCAGTCAATCACGTGCGCCAACATGCGGTTGGATCGTTCTTTTTTTTTTACGGTTATCATTGGCATATTGTCAAAGTGTCTAATTCTAAAGTTTTGTAATATTTCTATTCAAAATCGTGATGTTGTGAGGCAGATAGCTGACAACAGCTTGGTCTTAGTGCCTTAGGAGTCACGTTTCACAAACTTAGGAGCTAGTTTGGATGTTAAAACACTTTGTGAAATACTCTTAGAACAAAAATATAGAAGTCCTAAATTTAGGACTGACACGCCCATTATTTTTAAGATTTTCTCCTAAATCGGCAAGTTATGAGCTACTCTTAGCCTTATGATGTATTGTTAATAGATTTTAAGGGAAAACATTTATTTAAAAACATTTACTGCTATTTAGGAGAACTCTTAGTGATAAGATAAAATGTTTTGTGAATACAAGTTTTGTCTTGTTTCTAGTCCAAATATCTTAATATTCTTAAATCAAACAACATTTTCTAGACAAGTGAAAATTATTTTCTTGTTTTCAGAAGAAAAAAAAAAGTCAAAATGAAGTGAGTTTTTCCCTTGTTCCTTGTTTTGGGTTTGAAATAGGATTATTTTACTTGCTTTAAATGAAAAACTCGCTTAATTTTGACTTATTTTTTCTGAAAACAAGACAGTAATTTCTATTGTCTGGAAGATGCTTCTTGGTTTAAGTAAGAAAAGCATTTTTTGCATCTGGTTTGCTTCAGCATTTGCGGTCAATGAGTATCAGAGCTTACCTCTATGATGCCATATAAATTTAATGCTTGCATACGATGTCTGTGCAAGCAGGGTGTGTGGAGGTATGCAAATACTTAGGTCGATAATGGTTGCAATGACTGGATGGATATTTTTTGGTCCTGAGACTTCCACAGAAGACATACGTTTGTTTTAATATTCAGACTACTTTGATCATTAATTGCTATCAGGCTGAGAGGTTTTTTTTTTGCCACACATCAGCATGACATCAGAGCAAGTTTGACGTAACTCTGACACTTTTCTAACCCGCATGCATCTCGTGGTGATCTGTGCTGCACAGATTTTGCTCATCTCAAACAAGCCTATTGATTTCTTAGTTTTAATTGATACTGGTATGAATTAAAAATCGATATTTTTGTTAGTCTGGGCTGTTTTCTGTTGATGAGTGATCAAAACATGACTAAACATTTGTAGTGTGCCTGTCATTGAATAATTCCAATAAGCTTTGTTACTTTTATTATAGAACAGTCTAAAGTTTAAAATTATGCACATTTTATTACACAATTCAAAGAAGAAATGTTGACTTGCTTCTCTTTTATACAGTGTGACAGATTGACAGTTCTTAATTATTTTAATCACACAGAAACATGCTGTTGGTCACTGACAGTACAGAAGGTGCAAGAACAAAAATAGAAGAAAATGCAAATGTTGAGGTGGATGTTTACAGACTCTCAGTCTCCACCACATTCAAATGAACAGACTTTCAGAGAAACACAACAACACAAAAATATCAGAAAAACAAATGAATGAGGAAGAAAAATGAAAAGGTCTTGTGTTTAAAGTAATAAACTTATAATACCAGTAACATTAAAGCAAGCAAATAGGAACTTTTAGCTAACAACTTATGTGTGACTTGTTTTGTTTTTCCTCTCAATGCAGTTTTGACTATGCAGATTGTTTTAATCCATGCAAAAGAAAACCTTTACAAATTATTTTAAACAATTTAACTGATTAAACTGAAAATTATTCTTACTGTCAGTTAATGGGTCAATGCTATCATCCCTACCCAGAAACACCTGCTATGACTTTCTGATCTGTTTTATCTCTGAGTTTGTTTTCCTGACTGACGTCATTTGACTGTTTATCAGGTAATACTGATAACTTCGTTGATGTCACATCCCTGTGGACTGTTTAATTTGGTATCTCCCTCTTGTGCCCATATTTGGTCGTTCCTGTTTCCTGTCCTCGTATAGTCTTCATTAGTTTACCTTGTATCACCTGTGCCTTAATTAAGTTCATCGTTATCACCTGTCTTTATAAGTTTCGTTCTGTTCAGTGTTTGGTGTTTGTCTCGTCAATGTATTCGTCTGTCTACCCTCCTTCTGTGGATTTACCTGTTTTGGAATTACCTGTGGAATATAATAAAGACTTTATCTTTGACCTTCGTCTTCTTTCGCCCCTTCCTCACATGTTACATGACAGTTGACTTCTACATGCTAACTGTTTAGATTTTTTTTTTTTGTTTGAATTTGGCCTGAAATTGAAGTTGCAGTTGACTTAACTACCCTATTATGACATATTTCCAGTTGTGTGTGTGTGTGTGTTTATACCCATCAAGATGAATAAATTGGGTCAATTTATGTTGACAGTAAAGAAGGTGCAAGAACATATAAAAAAAATAACAGAAAGAGAAGAAAATGCAAATGTTGAGGTGGATGTTTACAGACTCTCAGTCTCTACCACATTCAAATTAATAGACTTCCAGAGAAATACAATAACAGAAACGAATTAGGAAGAAAAAGTTTAGAATAATAAACAAATGACGTGATGCTGAATGAGGGATGAGAGCAGATATGATAATCACACTAAAGCTGCAGACAGAAACATCAGACTCAGGACAGAAACACACGACCTCTAAAGTAAGAACAACTCACATGTTCATTCTTTAACTAGAATTAGACTTCTGACATGTTAATATTGTCTTAATCATTGTGTACGGTGCATTTATGTTCCTGTTAAGATGGATTTGTAATTATAGCTGAAATCATGTTTTACACCAAAAAGAAACTCTGAATATTTAAAATCTGTATTTTTCTTTCTCAGAAATGGACCAAACTCTATTTTTCATTCTTCTTCTCACTGGTGAGTGTTTGTGGTTTTATTTATGGTTTCTAGTTTCATTAGGTTTGATCCTGTTATGAAAAACATAAAAGCAAAGTCTCTCTTTCACAGCTCTCTGCTCCGTATCTGAATGTGTTCAGCGTCAGTATCACTTTATAAATGTGAGGAAGACCTGGACTGAAGCTCAGAGATACTGCAGAGAGAAATACACAGATCTGGCCACCGTAGACAACATGAATGACATGAACGAGCTGAAGAAGAGTGTGACTGATGGAAGTTTTCCGTATGTCTGGATTGGGCTGCAGAAGACGGGTCGTGATAAATGGCAGTGGTCTTCAGGTGAACCTGCGCTCTATCTGAACTGGGCTCCTGGACAACCTGAAGGCGGAGATGATTGTGGTATGATGACAAATGGAAAATTTCATGATATGACACGTAGTTATATCCGACCTTTCATCTGCAACAACAGTGAGTTCATTTATGCACCATATACAAAATTTTAATGGAATACTAAACAGTATGAATGTTTAATTTGATCACAGCTTTAGTAGAGACTGGATATTTGTCACACTTCTAGTTTTGAGACAATTTCTGTATCAACTCAATATTTGACGGAAGAAAATACTTCATTCACTGAACACTTTGATCTTCTGTTGTCCCTCTTTATGATAATTTGTCACAATAGAAACTGCAATTAAAGAGCCTAAAAATATTAGAGATCTTAATTGATCTTATATTACTAATAATAAACATACAGCAGTGACTAGAGGTGATTGAGCTTGATATTTTCAGCCTTCAGTATTTCAACACAAACCTACAAGGGCTTTATTTCATGGTATAATGTAAAATATCTTGAACATTGTGAATATTCAATATATCACCAGCTGTAGAAGCAGATCAAGTCTATGAATGACGTGTTTCTGATGTTTCCACCGCTGTTCCTGTTCACATTCAAACTGTAAAGCAGCATAAGAATAATGAACAAATGGATTCATGAATGTTTTTCTCATTTGTTTTTCTTGAAGCAAACACAGGACTCGTCCTTGGCAATCAGAAGATGAACTGGACAGACGCTCAGAGTTACTGCAGACAGAATCACATTGATCTGGTCAGTGTGAGAAACCAGAATGAGAATCAACAGGTTGAGCAGTTCATTGGTGATAGAAATTTATCTGGATCATGGGTCTGGATCGGTCTGTTCAGAGACTCATGGCAGTGGTCAGATCAGAGTGACTCCTCATTCAGATACTGGTACACTGGTGAACCTAATAATGCTGGAGGTGTTGAAAACTGTGCAGTGATTGAACCGAATGCTCAGGGACAATGGCATGACATCTCTTGCAATGATCAATATCCATTTGTGTGTCATGAAGGTGAGTAGATCCTCACAAAACACACACAATCCATATATCACCTCCAGATCTCTTAAAGTTCACACTACATGTCTGACATGACAAATTCATCCACAGTGTTTGTTCTTCATGTTGTTTTTGATCAGTCTCTCTCTAGTTTCTGCTTGTGGTTTGTTTCGTTTCCAGATAAACTGATTCTGATCAAAGAGAATCTGACGTGGTCTGAAGCTCTGAGATACTGCAGACAGAATCATGTGGATCTGGTCTCGGTTCATTCAGAAGAGATTCAGCGTGGTGTGATGAACGTGGTTAAACGGGCGTCTACTGTGGCGGTGTGGTTGGGTTTACACAACTACTGCATCATGAACATGTGGCTCTGGGTGAGTGGAGAGATCGTGTGCTATCACAACTGGGCTCCAGGGAACGGAACGACACCGGAAAACTGCAGCCTCGAGAACAGAAAAGGAGCAGTTCAGTCTGGAGGAAATCAGCGCTGGATCAGCCTTCCTGAATCTCACAAACTCAACTTCATCTGCAGCAGATATTAAGAGTGAGAAACATGCTAATGTGTTTACTTACGTTAACTGTTTTTATAGACTTAATTATTTTTCTGATTTACTTTGTTTGATTTGTTCTTTACTAAGTTCTGAGTGAATCTGATTATTGGGTTTTAAAATTGGTCTAGAGTCTGTTTTTTTCTGTATTATGAAATATGTGTTGTTTAAGAAACTCTTTGTATATCTGGTGTGGTTATGACTACACATGAATACACAAACACATAATACCAGAACATCAGCTCAAATAAACTCATGTACAGTCAATATTTCCTTATATACAGACATATGAATATTGCAATATATACTTATTTTTTTTCCAGGGGTAAGTGCTGCCACACATAGAGTGTAAGTCTGTTGGAAACACTGATAAATATTGTTACAAACAAGTTAATACTCTAAGAAAATATCCATAACAAGTAACAGGGATCCCAGTTTAAAAGATCTCTGGAGTCTCCGCTCTAATTCCCAAGAAAAAAAAAAAGGCACACACCTCCTTATCATGATCCAATTCAACAATGGTCAGGAAGAGACAGAAGCCAAATTTAACAGAAATAAATCACAATTCTGACTGATGTATAGATTAGTCATTTATATTGTTTTCTATTGTTTTTACGAGTGAATGTTTATGAAAATTCAAGGTTTATGGGATGTTGTTGTGAATCAGTTTGGTAAAATTGGATTTGTGTTCAAAATCTGATAATTGAAACATACACAACTAAGATTAATCAATAAACTGCTCTTTCTTTATCATCATCACTTTGTCTCCTGCTTCTGCTCTTCTCTGACTTTACTCAGTCAACTTCTTTAATCCTATGATTATTCATGTAGGGTAAGGACAGTCAAATCTAGCCGAAACCATGAAGTACTCACCTGCCTGCAGGTTGCAGTCCTCCCTCGTGGTTGTTGTTGTTTGAGGCTCAGTTTGTAGTTATAAGTAAAGACTAACGGGAGGCAAACGTAACAATAAAATCGTCTCAGGTTACGTATGTAACCATGGTTCCCTGAGAAGGGAACGAGACACTGTGTCCTCTAGAGGTCGCTTATGGGGAACGTCTCCTACGTGACCCGTGTCTGAAGCAATATAAAAAACCTACACAGTACTGGCTGGCGACAGCCTATGACGTCACTGCCGGCGTGACTCGTCGCTTCTGCCGCGTCATACCAGCGCGACCACATTGTATAAAAGGGTGCCGGTTGAACACAACATCCGCTTCTTTGTCTGAAGCTTGTGTCCGAAGCATGGCCATGAGTCTAGAGGACGCAGTGTCTCATTCCCTTCTCAGGGAACCATGGTTACATACAAAACCTGAGATGTTCCCTTTCAAGGAACTCGAACTGCATCCTCTAGAGGTCGCTTATGGGGAACGGTTATACCCACACTGCCATGCTGAGGGGAGTGCAAGCCAGACATGAAAGGCGAGCACTAAGTACCAGCTCCACCTAAGTAAGGGGAGCTGCCCCAAAAGACGTCCAGGCGGCTGTTAGTGACTTAATCCCTTCGGCCAAAGGCCTGAGCTGTATACCCAAGAACTTACCTGTAAGCACCAGGCTAACGATGCCTGGCTGTAGGGCAGAGCTCAGACTTGGAAACAGAAAGAAATTCCTTTAAGGGATATAGCCTATAGTCTAGGACAGTAGTCTAGACTTTGGCTTGTCAACAGGGGGTTTACCTACTGCTTGTGTGACCTCGCTCGAAGGGCTGGCAGGGTAGGTCATCAGCACCCCGTTCAGAAGTATTGAAGCGATACATAAGTCGAGTGTGGCCCGAGGTTCCGGGGCTGAACATCTCAAGAAAGGGTACAAAGCTAAAACGCGTGATCCCCACCATACAGGATCTCAGAAAGAACACAAGAAGCTAGTGTACGTTCTTACCACAACGTGGATTTTAGAATGTGTCCGGCAAGCCTGGTATGTTCAAGAAGAGGCTCTAAGAAGCAGAGAACACAAATCCCAAAAAAGTTCTGAGCACTCAGGGAGCAGAATCATGCTCAAAGTGACCCTTCTGCAGAAAAGGGGAGCACTGCAAAGCTCAGTATGAGTGGCCTGAATGGGATGCCCCAGAGCAGAGGAGATAAATTCTCAGGAGAAGAGAAATCTGGTTGCTCAACAGGGTACAGCATGCTCACAGAAGACCCTCATCTTTGAGAGGAGCAAAGAAAGCTGACTTGCATCATCCCACCAGGGGCTACCACCTGGAACAGAGCCATAGGGAGCGGAGGCCCTTCTCTCAGCATAGAGAAGAACTATGAGCTCCAATTGAGAGTGACATGCTCACTTAGAAGACCCTCAGTGAGGGTATCATTTGTCAAGCTCATGCAATGTCAGGAGAGACATCGCTAGGGCAGGGAAAAACTGCTGCTTCCAGAAGGCCCTAATGGGTCAGAGCAACTTCCGCACACACAAGTGGCGAAAGGCAAAACACATCGGGCGGCAGCAAGCGGCCGATTTATCCGATGAGATGAAAGCTCAATCTTAGTAACCAAGGCGAGCATTTAACAGCCACAGGGTAGATACCTCGCCAACAGAGGGGAGGACCTCCATACGTTCTGCTAGGAACGGTGTACTTAGACGGCCCTATTAGAGAGGAAAGCACTGCCATGCTCATCTCCTAACAGGAGGGATATAAGGGCAGAAACTAGGTTAGTGACCTGTACTGCCGAAATCATAAAGCTCCAGAAAGCCTTGGAGTAGTACAACTTCCGTACATGCTAATGTGAGAGAAGCAGAGACACATTGGGCGGCAGCAAGCGGCCGACTTATCCAATGTGACAACAATGGGACACACAGCAGCTGTAGGGTAGGTACCTAACCTACTATAGAGGGAAAGACCTACCCGCTCTGCCCAAAAATGGCTTGCTTAAATGACCCTGCATAGCAGGGAAGCACAGCCTGCTCATCTCATGTCAGAAAGACATCATAAAGGTAGAGAGAGGTCTAAAGACCTAGGTTGCTGATTCTATAAGGCTCCAGGAGGCAAAGGCCTCAAAGACCCAAATAGGGTGGTAAATCTTCCATACACGCATAATGTGATGGGAGGAAAAACACATCGGGCGGGAGCAAGATTATCCGATGAGGTCGTCATGGAGCATCAGCGGGCTTAAGGAAGGTACCTGACCCCCCCCAGGAGGGGAGAATCTACCCACTCTACTGAAGGATAGTGTGCTCTAGAACACCTTGTCCCTATGAGGTGAGCACTACCCTATCCTGAGATGAGTATCCAGAAGGGGGTATAGAACGACATCCAGCATTGAGGGGGGTCGAGTCATTCTTTAGAAAAATGAGTTGAAAATCAACTCATATTAGATAAAGTGCTCTAGAACCTTCAGCCCGTAGCTGAGGCGAGCACCAAGGCTAGCCCTCCATGGAGGGGAGCCTACTCAGGGCAACCAGCAATGGCTAGAAAGAGGCATCATCATGCCCTGCCAAAGAGGGGCTTTAGCTATATCAACCCAAGTAGTCCGTGCTTTCTTTCTCAAAAGAAAGCGTGGGCCCTGTTCTAGCCAACCCTGAGGTGTGCATGAACAGAATGGGCCTAATCATGCCTTTTGATAGGCTGCCGCTCCTCAGAGTCAGCACTAAAAAGGGGTTTCCACGAAAACACCTTAAAGCATGAGGAATAGGTGAATAGCTCAGCAACAGGAGGCCCCTGAGGGCAAGGCATGGGAAGAGTACGATGCATTCAGCCAGAGATGTCAGGGGCATCTCGTGAAGAAACTTCCGAGAGCTTACCTAGAAGAAGGACAGAACAAGTCCTGGAGGAAACAAAGGTGAGCAGAAAGCATGTAAAACTGAAGATTACCTAAATGGAGATCGACAGGCCCTGGGGTTGCAGTAATTTAGCAGGAACCCAACGTACAAGAACTACCTTGTAGTATCTAGTGGTACAGCTGCAGAAGAAGTAGACAAATCCTTCATGCCTGATCTAGGATAGAGATATCAACAGCTTCCAGGGGTTCCGTCCACAGGGGAGCGTCCTACCCTGAAACATAGGAAGAACACAAAAGCCCAGCAGTACATACTGCAATACAAGCCAAGAGGCTTAATAACAGATATCAATACAATGATAAGAAGAAAAAGGATCTTACTCACCCACCATGGTTACACAGGGACTTAGATAAAGTCCGGACCATCAGTAGGGCTGTTCTATATAAAAAAGAACAAAACCCAACACATCATGTGGTCCAGCAGTAAGAGACTGCAGTTTTTAGTGCAGCAGGGGAATTAAAGAGGGGAGGTGAGGGCCGATCCTCAGACCGGGACAGGCCAGGACCCCTTTGATGTTCGGGCTCAGACCTGGTCCTTCGAGGAATGAAGGTTCTGAAAGCAGCAGAGCGTGCCTTCGCCTCCCTAAACTTCTCGATCACCGTCTCAATGGAAGTACCGAAAAGCTCAGAGGGTGAAACCGGCACGTCGAGGAGAAAGCCCTACTCTTTCTTCCCGAGGTCAGCCAGGTTTACCCAGAGATGCCTCTCCGTAACCACCATGACCACCATAGATCTGCCCATGGCAGTGGCGGCCTGCTTGGTGGCCCGGAGAGCCAAATCTGTGGTACGACGCAGCTCCACTACCTCATCAGGGGAAAGCCCCTGGCCCTTATCCAGGTCCTTCAGCAGGTCAGCCTGATAAGCCTGAAGCACCACCATCATGTGGAAAGAGGCCACAGCCTGACCCGCTGCCGCATATGCCCTGCCATTCAAGCAAGATGTTCTCTGAAGGGGCTCGGTTGGCTCGGAGGGAGCCTTAAGAGATGATGCTTCACGTAAGGAGAGATAGCTAGCAAGCGTCTCTTCAATAGGAGGCATCTTCTCATAGCCATTTTCGTGCATTCCCTCAATGTTAGCATAACTAGTCTGCTGGAATCTGTGAATACGTGAAGAAAATGGCTTATTCCATGCCTTCACAACCTCCGAATGGAGATCGGGAAGGAATGGAAGGCTGACTTGGGGTTATGGTCAGAAAGAAAGCGCTCGTCAAGACGACCCCGCGGTGCCATCTTTTTAACCCGCTTCCACGGCAGATCCAACCTTGCCGTGGCGTGTTCCATAACCTCCAACAGCTCAGCATACGCAGGGCAGGAGGTTTGAGAAGATTCAGATTGCATTTCTTTATCTAACGATTCCTGTTCTTCATGGGTAGAACCCAGCAGAGCACTGGCTGCTGGATCAGACGACGTGAGAGAAATCACATTGTCATCCTCCAACAGCTCACTCTCGTCCCCAGCCGACGAGCCAGACAGGGAAAGCCCCTTATCTAACTTATCGCGAGATCCACCTGCGATCCCCACAAGCTCAGTTTCCTCCGTGCCTCAGTAGCGGCAGGTCCGAACCGTGGGGAGCAGATGGCTGTCCCTCTTTCCTCGAAAAGAGGGACAAACAAGAGCGGAGCTTCTTCATAGGAAGAAGCTCACAGTGCACGCAACTCGCCCCCTCGAGGACATCGCGTGCATGCTCCTCGCCCAAACACATGACGCAAAGATCGTGTGTGTCATCTGGTGTCAAGAATCTAGGACACGGACACGGTGCTGGTATGACGCGCCAGCAGCGACGAGTCACGCCGGCAGTGACGTCATAGCCTGTCGCCGACCAGTACCGTGTAGTTTTTGTATATTGCACGGGTCACGTAGGAAACGTTCCCCATAAGCGACCTCTAGAGGATGCAGTTCGAGTTCCTCGAAAGGGAACTCTTATTTTACAATACAAAGCAGTTAATGAACAATATTGTATTAAACGATCAGTTGTCAAAAGGGTCTTTAAAGGGGACACTGAATAAAAATTCACTTTTATATGCTGTTTGAATATAAACCCTACGGGCTAGGCACCTAACAATGAAAAAAATCCATTCACTCCTTTTTTTAATGCCCAGAAACCCTAAACAGCCTCAGTTACCAAGCTGTTTTGATTTTGGCCCCACCCACGACCACTGATGGACTGTCCTGCATTAGCATATTTCAGCCATCAGTACACATTTTCTCCACACTCAAGCAGATGTAGGAACGTCTCCTAAGCAATGCAAGAGTTTTGTAGTTATGTAAAAGTGAACATAAGGCTGGTTTCACACCTTCTACGCTTCTGTGAAGTTTATTAGTTTGCATAAAACTTGCATAAGTTTTAAAAGTTTGCATAAGATTCTCAGAGCCACTAAGGACACATTAGTTTTTTGATGGTAACACGTCACCAAATAAATAAAACAAAAATGCAAGAGAGGGGCGGGGGCAAAGAGACATGCATTGAAATGGGTCGCTGTGAACAGAGCTGTTTTTAACAAGGTAAAAAGGGTGCTATTTTATACAACCATTGAGGAATTCTAACCAAAGAATTTTGCAGGTACAATTTATGAAGACCCTAAAGAATCATACCTACTTTTTTCTTTGTGTTTTTTGGTTTGATTAACATTAATGACACAGAGGAGTTTATATGGGGGTTATTCATATGTGTCAAACCAAAGTCAGAACAGTTACGTGAGGAAAAAAGAGTTGCTTTACCTGGTTTAATATCCACCGCGTCTCTGTAGAGCATGTGAGATTGTCTGTGGGAGTGTCGACAGTTCTTGCACACAGATGGAGCAGTACCAAATGCGTAGGCCGAGGGGAGATTTTCCACTAGTTAATCGATCGTGGATCGTTTCATTATCTCGGGCGGATTAAAATAAAAATGCAAGAGGATGATAATAATAGTAATAAAAACAAAAATGTGTCACCAAATATACTTGGGCAGCCGCTAATATACCAGGGCGGCCCGTGTGGAAAGCACTGATATGGATGGCACCATATGGAGCAACTATAGACCAATAGTTCTTCCTTTTATATGCAAGATTATTGATTATTGGTTGTTTTTATTTTTGTTTTGCTGCTTTGGTACTGTACATTAAAGGAGAAGTCCACTTCCAGAACAACAATTTACAATTAATTTACTCACCCCCTTGTCATCCAAGATGTTCATGTCTTCAGTCGTAAAGAAATTATAGTTTTTGAGGAAAGCATTTCAGGATTTTTCTGCACATAATGGACTTCATTGGTGCCCCTAATTTGAACTTCCAAAATGTAGTTTAAAGGCAGCTTCAAAGGGCTCTAAATCATCCCAGCCAAGGAAAAAGGGTATCATCTAGCGAAACGATCTGTAATTTTTTTCGAAAAATAAAAATTGGTATACTTTTTAAGCACAAAAGCTTGTGTAGCACAGGCTCTGAGATGCGCGTCCACGGGTCATTCTTGAACGATTTGTTCATTTTGAATGAATCTTTAATGTGACTCGGGAACAACGAGTTGTCTCAGGGAGTGATTCATTCAGTCGCGCGTGTGCAACATCCTATTAGGTTCTGTACTGGAATTCATTCACCTGTGTCGAGTCTCCGGGTTTTTCAAGTCGTTCATTCATCTTATGGGGCTGTCACATGATGCTGATTTTGCTTAAATGAACAAAATGACTCAAAAAAAGATTCATTCATTTTGCTGAACGAGACTCAAAGGTCTGAGTCAGTAAAATGATCCGAACTTCCCATCACTAGTACGAATCACATCTTCGAATCACCACAAGTTCATCATCTGTGTACTCCGGCTCAAAAAGGTAGAGTATGTTGAAAAAATCCATGTTATTTTCTCCTACAACTTCAGAATCGTCTGACATCATTGTACCTTTTTGTTTGTAAACAGCATTTGACTTGCACTTTCTTAGTCTTTGCGCGATCGCTTTATAAACACTGGGTCTGTAGTTCTGCCTACGTTCCACGTGACCTTTCAACGTAATTCAATAGTACGTAGTGCCGTGAACACGCATCCCAGAGCCTGTGCTACACAACCTTTTGTGCTTAAAAAGTATACAAAATTTTATTTTCCAAAAAAAAAACGATTGATCGTTTCGCTAGATAAGACCCTTCTTCCTTTAGAGCCCTCTGAAGCTGCATTTAAACTACATTTTGGAAGTTCAAAATCGGGGCACCAGTGGTGAAAAATCCTGAAATGCTTTCCTCAGAAAAAATAATTTCTTCACGACTGAAAACAGAAAGACATGAACATCTTGGATGGCAAGGGGGTAAAGGGAGTAAATCATTTGTGAATTGTTGTTCTGGAAGTGGAATTCTCCTTTAAAGAGGAGTTTTTTTTAGTTTACTGTTTGGCTGACTGCTAGTTGGTCAAACTAGTGCTTAATATCTTAATATAGTGGCTACTGGACTGGTCTGATATAAGTTTCTTTTATTTGTCACTAAAAGATGTTATATCCACTTACACACAGAAGCAATGTGTTGTGAATTTCTATATTCCAAATGGCAAATACTATATTCCCAAAATAATACATTTACAAGAGTCACTGCAAGAATGCTTCTTATGAACAAAAAATTAATTGACATTTTATGGAATAATTATTTACAATATAACGCCCATAATAAACAACCTCAAACATTATGGATCTTGAATTTGTTTTTGGGAAAACATAATACTTTGCAGTCTCTTTCCTTATTGGTATTTAACCATCTGTTTCTTTATAATTATAATATATATGCCATCTTTTGTCTATGTGTGTGTGTGTGTGTGTGTGTCTTTTACCTCTGTAGCTAGCCTCCGTTGTTCTCCTGGTCAGATGAAGCACTGTCCCTACACAGAAAGGGAATTGAGTCCCTGGTCCAAAAAAAGTTTATGAATAATAATTAAAAAAATAAATAAATTGATGTGCTCTATGGCAATCATTCACTTTGATGGCAAGGGACAATTAAGATTTCACAGACAATGAATCTGTCTAACTACAAAAGCTTTATCAGCCATTAGTAAATAAGGTTATTTACCTGATTGCTAGCATGCTGTGAATCCCTGGACAGCTGCTTTAATGTAGACAGGGTCAATGTTCCTCTTCTGCCGCTGGTTGAATAGCATCTCTACATTTGGCATGATCTTGTGAAACAAGGTCAGGAAAAACAAGAGTAGCTTCGCATGTAACATTACTTCTTTCCTTTTTCTTTCCTCTCTGATAAAGAGGTCAGGCTGATCTGAACCCAGATCCTTTACCTTCAGTTTTTCTGCCAAAGTTCTCTGTCCGTTTGAACATTGGAGTGGAGATTTTACGTTAGAGTTAACCTTAGGTTCGTGTCCAGAATTAATGACACCTGAGTCCACCATTGGATTATTGGATTGGATTATTTACATCTTGAATCAACATTTGACTAAATTCTACAAAGACCCGCCTCCTGTGGGCGATTTCTTGATCTGGTTATGAGTACATCACATAAGAAAGATTGGTGGGATCTCTAACTTGTAGAATCTCTTATTGTATTGTTAACACAAGGAAGACACAAGTTGTAATAAAATAAATTTTATTAACAAAAGATAGACAAGAGTAATCAACAACTACTAAATGAATACCATGAATGAAAAAGGAATAAAGTGAATAAGATGCATGAAATGGAAGTGATTATGTTGGGTGTTGCTATGTCAGAGCTACGTTATCTGGAAAGAGAAACTGTTGCTACTCTGAGACAAATAAGGTGAAGAACCTTATTATGCATCAAACAAATACGTGTTTGATGAAAAAGATTTGTTATCAACTGCAATCAGCTATATAATACCTAATGTAAATTAGAAAATCATATACTGATAATATACAACAATGCCAAGGTCTCTGGAAGAGGTTTGGAAGTGATATTTACGTTCGCTGTGGTTGAGTGAGCAGTCCGGTGCTGGCGACTTCTTCCACTGGTTGCGCTGGTGGCAGTACAGTGGGGGAAGGAGCAGAAATCCGTTTCAACAGCCTTGAGAATGAAACACTGTAGGATGCTGATCTCCTGGAGCACCAAAGGGTCCTAAGATATGGAACACACAGATGTGGCCCTGGAGTAGGTGCTGAAGGTCCTTTGCTTCGAACACGCAAGCAAAAGTACACAAAGTGAAGGTTTGCTAGCCGGAGCTTAACCTTGTTGCAAATGTCTGTGTGTCTTCTGCCTCTCTAGGCTAGAGACTCAGAACTTGGTCAATCTGTGGTGTCTCCCTAGGATGGAGATGCAGGACGCTGCATTTGTTGTTGTCTTGCTGGACGAAGACTCTGAACGTAGATTATCTCTTTCCTCACAGGCTGGAGGCTCAGAACGTGGTCGTATCTGTTGCTGCCTCGAAAGCTGGAGACTTGGACTTGGTATCTGTTGTTGTCTAACCTTTGTGTGTCGCAGACTCAGAACTGGTTGATCTGCTATCATCTCACCGGATGTTAACGTCCACTGGATATGCCAGAGACTCAGAACGTTGTTCTGTTAGTGTCCTTTCTTTTACAAGACTCAGACTCAGAACGAAGTGTTTCTGTTACAGTCCCTTCCCTCACGGGTAGTAGACTCAGAACGAAGGTGATCTGTTTCTGTCTCTTCTCTTACAGGACTGAGACTCTGAACAAGGAGTGTCTTTTGGAAGGGTACCTCCTCCGATGAGGAGGAGATTGCAGTTTGGCGCTTCTCCGTTTCCGTGCTGTGATTGGCTGGTTCCATCAGAGTGAGGGGACACGTGGTGGCCCACCCTTCTTTCCTCCTGTGGAATTTATTTGCATAGTCCAAACACAGGGTTAGAAAAGTGTCACTAAAGTTTTACCGGTGCATTTCTCACTTTACAAACCATAACCAGAATGCATTTGGCGGTGTTATGAACACATTAAGTCCAAACATGATGGGAAAAGATTGAACTGTCATGCATGCATTCATATGTCCATTAACAGCTGAGTTTGTGTAAGATCTTGCACTGTCACTAGGGATACATATTTCTCTAAATAAAAAGATGTGTGTGTTGTAGTGTGCATCAGTTTTAAGGTTTGAAAACATAGTTATGAATGGATTTGGATAGATCTCTGTGATCTCTCTTTGTTTCACCCAATGCTGCTGCATCTGGAGGTCCTAAGGAATTTTTATGGTCGGTCACAAGCCAAACCCTTAGGAATCATTCTGAAGGTGGGTGTAGGGCAGAAATGCATTTTGACCAATATGAAGTTCTGTCCTTCCCGGGCTGTGTACCAAAAGTCTTCCCCTCTAAGAGATGTCTGGCTGTTGTCCTGGCATCTTTATCTGATGGCATTGGACAGTTTGTTAATGTTAGTTCACCAAGATCCAATCAAAATGTAGCAAACCTTTTGTGGTCAGAGAGGGCCCCTTGCAATAAACTAGGCCCTGGAATGTGCTGTCCACTGCAGCACATAGAAGGGAAGCTTGATTGAGTCTCAGTGGATTCTGGGTGTTTTGACAGTTGGAGTTTGGATAGTCTTGGCTCATTTGAACATTCCATCAATGTGAGTCTATCGGATTTTTCCCCGTTTTAATTGTCATTTTTAGGAAAACCGTAAGCCGATCAGTTAGAAAAGATCAGTCTGAAGATCTGGGCTGAGTTTGGAGTTTGTAGAGTTAAATCTCTAAAAGTTAATGTTGACAGATTTAGTCTCAAAAGAAGAGTATTAAGTAGTTTAAATATCATTTCAGTAAGAAGGGGAAGCAACGTAAATAGTGAAATAATGTGGATCATTTGCATGTGTCATTACACAGTGTGCAAACAGAAACATACAAACCCTCAGTCAAATGAACACACTTCCAGAGAAACAGAGATAAAGAAAATGAATGAGGGAGTAAAATGCAAAGGGTTTTTGTTTAGAATAATAAACAAATGACGTGATGCTGAATGAGGGATGAGAGCAGATATAATAATCACAATAAAGCTGCAGACAGAAACATCAGACTAAGGACAGAAACACACGACCTCTAAAGTAAGAACAACTCACATGTTCATTCTGTAACTAGAATTAGACTTCTGACATGTTAATATTGTCTTAATCATTGTGTACGGTGCATTTATGTTCCTGTTAAGATGGATTTTTAATTATTACTGAAATCATGTTTTACACCAAAATCAATCTGTGAATATTTGAAATCTGAGTTTATCTGTATTTTTCTTGCTCAGAAATGGACCAAACTCTGTTTTTCATGCTTCTTCTCACTGGTGAGTGTGTTTGTGGTTTTATTTATGGTTTCTAGTTTCATTAGGTTTGATCCTGTTATGAAAAGCATTAAAGGAAAGTCTCTCTTTCACAGCTCTCTGCTCCGTATCTGAATGTGTTCAGCGTCAGTATCACTTTATAAATGAGATGAAGACCTGGACTGAAGCTCAGAGATACTGCAGAGAGAAATACTCAGATCTGGCCACCATTGACAACATGAACGACATGAACGAGCTGAAAAAGATTATGAATTATCCGTCTTTCTGGATTGGGCTGCAGAAGACGGGTCGTGATAGATGGCAGTGGTCTTCAGGTGAACCTGCGCTCTATCTGAACTGGTCTACTGGACAACCAGACAGCAGAGATGATTGTACTGTGATGTTTAATGGACAATGGCATGATTTGCGATGTAGTGATAAGCGACATTTCATCTGCAACAACAGTAAGTTCATTTTAAGATGCACTGTATACCTAATTTTAATGGAACTAAACACTAAACTAAATACTAAACAGTATGAATATTTAATTTGATTGTGACTTTAGAAGAGACTGTGGATATTTGTAACAATTTCTGTATCGATATAATGTCATTTACTGAACACACTTTGATATTTTGTTGTCCCTCTTTATAATTTGTCACAATGGAAACATGAAATTAAAAAGCCTTAAAAATCTTGCAGATCTAAATTGATCTTATATTAATAATAAACATACAGCATGTAATGATTAGTCCACTGAATGGCAAGTTGAAGATCCGAGAATCCGAGAGCAGTCGGGGGCGGAGTTGAAAAAGGAGGCTCTCGCGGTGTTTGCGTGCTCTATCACAAATGAGGTGAATTAAATGCAATATTTGTCAGCAGTGTTACCAACTTCTTTTCAGGAAAAGTTGCTAAAGGCAGGACAATTTGTTGCTAAAAGCTGTTAAATAACGTTGCGATGTCACTGCGCGATGACATAATTATATAACCAATGCAAAACTGCATAGTGTAATAGAGCATAGAATTACATTTTATGTACTTTCTTATTAACTGTACATTCTAAACAATTATATTCTTAAGCAGTGTATTGGTAGTTAGTATTCTACACTTTAAGAAAAGTCTGTAAAACGCACTGTGTTAATTGAAGAAAATTTGTACACTGATCTTTTTTTTTTTTTTCAGCTTTTATCTGAATTTAAAATTACACATTGTATTTTTCTGTTCTCAGGTTACAACTTAGAAATTAACAGTGCTTTTTTCCCATTTTCCTACATACTTTTTAAACTGAACACCAAGTAGAGCTGTAATCGGGCCTTAAAAGTTAGGCCCGACAGTGCCCGAGCCCGACAAGTACATTTTGATTGACAGCTTTTTAAAAGCCCGAACCCTTTTACAGCCCGACATTATTCAAATAGGCGCAAGCACACAGCTCTTTTGCCTTTTGTCAAGAATGAGTCATTTATATATGTTTTAACATATTTTATTTATTTGTTCCAACTTCCAAGTGGCCTATAGCCTAAGTTAGTCATGAATAAATTAAGTCCTCCGTAACATCGTAACATCTCAGCACTCTAAATAGGCCTAGGCATACACTAGGCCAACGAGCCAATAAAAATGAGTCTTTCTTAACAAATTAAATTAAGATAAATTCTAAATTAAGATGGGTATTTGGCAATAACGAAATTAAGATAAAGGCTCCGCGGGATTTGCTTCGCTACTTCTCTCCACAATCCGGCCTCAACGCGACGGTGAATAGCAGCTGAAATTTAATAAAAGAATAATGCCAACATTAGCCTATATACTCTGTCTACATTATGCATTTAAGACTCAATTAATATTTAGTTATAATTTGAAAAACCTTTACTCACCAAGATTAGGTTACATGTTTTTGTGTTGGAAATTTATCGAATCCACGGTAGATGGCTTTAGCGCGGTCCTGCGCTCACTGATGGTGCGTCCAGCAGCGCTGAACACCCTTTTACTGCTGCTGCTACTGGTCAGGATGCATAGTACTGATCTGGCTAATTTCGCAAGTTTTGTAAATTTTGCCAAAACGTAATCGCCAGAGGCAAGCCTCCGTTTCACCTCTTCAACATCCATTTTCACATCTTTCTCGCGCTAATCGAAACGCATCACATGACCGCTTATTGACCGCGCAAGCCCGTGCCCAGCCCGAACCTGTGTAAAATGATATAAATTAAGCCCGAACCCGCAAAGATCTTCAGTTCTAACACCAAGTGCAGGTAGAAACTAGTCACAAAGTGTTATCATAAATGAACAATTATCAGTGAACAGCTGCATCTAGGAACTTTTTTTACGTGATGTGTGTCCTGCTAGACACCTTTGATTACCATTTTTTGTGTAATTTATAGGGAAAATGTGTGCCTTTTTATGATTTGAGTCACAATTGCTAAAAGTTGCCAAATTTTAAAAATAGCTAAATTTGTTGCTAGGTGCTTTTTGAAGAAAAAGTTGCTAGGATAGTCTGAAAAGTTCCTAAATCTAGCAACAAAATCGCTAAGTTGGCAACAGTGTACAAATACACAGATGTCCCTGCTGGGAAAAAAAATGGCTATAACCAGTCTTAGCTGGTTTAAGCTGGAAATGACTCACAGCCTGACCATCTAAAGAAGTGCCCCCTAAAACCCCTCTAAAACCAGCCTGCTGACCAGCTAAGACCAGGCTGGATGACCAGCTAAAACCAGCCAACCAGCTTAGGATGGTTTTAGCTGTTTTTTTTCAGCAGGGGTTTCAGAAGCATTTTCATGAGCAACAGAAACCCTTTTCATATACCACTTAATACAGGGCCATCCGAACCAGTGGCGTCTCATGAGTTTTAAAATAGAGGAGACACAATAACTGTATTGGTCTGTGGACCCTTGCCGATTGTTGTTTATTTTTATTATTATTATTATTATTATTATTATTACTATTTGCTTTAAAACCACTTTAAAATGGCTTTTTGGATGCTTTTAGTCAGAAAACGTAAAGCAACTGACACACATACAGCAAGATAAGATAATTTCACTTACCTGGTTTATCACTTGAAGCAAACATCCATCCCTTCTTAAAAGTCTGTGTTAAAAGAGAGCTGCCTGTTATGCCATTTAATTAAGCAGACTGCTGTAGCCTATATCCTATATCCAGCTTGGGCGTTTTGGCCCTTTATTTCTGATTTGTATATATTTACTGTTTGAATGACAGTTTGGTAAATCTGTCGATCAAATATTCAATGTCGCTACTCATAAGTACTTGGTACATTATCAGCGCAGCAGGACACATTCAAATATCACATAATTTACCTGTCTTTGATGATTGGTTGAAATACCAGAAGGGAGGCTAGTCTCCTCTACGAGAGGAAAGTGAACACTTGATGGTAATTGGCTAATTTTTTTTTTTTTTTTTTATCAACGGAGGCACGAGAGCTGAGTTCTCCCCCGGCCTCCCCCTCCCCTTCTGTAGCGGTTGTAATTAAAGCAGCAGATTCGGCACATTCGCGATGGAAAAGCGGCGTTGTCCAAATTCAATAACATATTATGGCGTTACAGCTAACAAAAAATACACATTAACTGAAATGAATTGTGAACTTTATGAACATTAAATCGTTCTCCTCTCATTTTCTCCTCAAAATTTTGGGGAAGCTGTGCCTCCCCTGACGAACCGCCACTGATCTGAATGGGAATAAAGTTCAACATAAATGTATACTATTTAAATATTCGTGAGCATTATTGGACTTGGAGGATGTAGAATAAACTCGAAACACACGTGATGTGGTGAATCTGGCCAGTCGTGAAACAGCTGTCGTCATCAGAGCTCCTGCAGCCGCGGGTGAGTCAGCCGGCTGCTCTCGAATCGCTCGAACCAGTGCCGTCTCCGTCTCAAACAAATTTCTAACTGGCATGCACTGCTTCAAGTCAGAATCTGATTGAGCTGCACGGTGCTGTGTTAAGTCAAACACACCTATGAGGATCAAGGTAAACACATGACTAAATAAGGACCGTGACTAAACTTCAAAATTAAAGACAAGAAAACATGAACATAAAACAAACACCAAAACCAGGCGTGACACAGCAGTGACTGTGTCTCAACACAAACCTACAAGGGCTTTGTTTTTCACATGTAGATTAACTTGAGTCTGGTCCATGTAGGAATGATAGTCCATTTGTTGCTGAGAAATCTAATGTAGCGATTTGATAGTGAAGCTATTTTATAATCAAAGTCCCAGCACAGAATTGACATGACGTTTCTGTGCTTCTAAATGTTTCTTTGTATGCAACTGACTGTATGTGCGTGTTTCATTTAATGGTTTAAATGCACACGTTCCAGCCAATCAGAAACAACTTTTCAGACAGATGATGGTGTAATGTAAATTATCTTGAACATTGTGAATATTCAATATATCACCAGCTGTAGAAGCAGATCAAGCCTATGTATGACATGTTTCTGTTTCCACCACTGCTCCTGTTCACATCCAAACCATGAAGAAATGTAAGAATAATGAACAAATGGATTCATGAATCTTTTTCTCATTTGTTTATTAAAGCAAACACAGGACTCGTCTTTGTCAATCAGACGATGAAGTGGAGAGACGCTCAGAGTTACTGCAGACAGAATCACATTGATCTGGTCAGTGTGAGAAACCAGAATGAGAATCAACAGGTTGAGCAGTTCATTAGTGATAGAAATTTATCTGGATCACATGTCTGGATCGGTCTGTTCAGAGACTCATGGCAGTGGTCAGATCAGAGCGACTCCTCATTCAGATACTGGTTCACCACTGAACCTAATAATAAAAGAGGTGGTGAAAACTGTACAATCATTATAGCGAGGACTCAGGGACAGTGGCATGACAACCCTTGCACCAGAAAATTTCTTTTTGTGTGTCATGAAGGTGAGTAGATCCTCACAAAACACACACAATCCATCATCACCTCCAGATCTCTTAAAGTTCACGCTACATTTCTGACATGACAAATTCATCCACAGTGTTTGTTCTGCATGTTGTTTTTGATCAGTCTCTCTCTAGTTTCTGCTTGTGGTTTGTTTCATTTCCAGATAAACTGGTTCTGATCAAAGAGAATCTGACGTGGTCTGAAGCTCTGAGATACTGCAGACAGAATCATGTGGATCTGGTCTCGGTTCATTCAGAAGAGATTCAGCGTGGTGTGATGAACGTGGTTAAACGGGCGTCTACTGCGGCGGTGTGGTTGGGTTTACACAACTACTGCAGCATGAACATGTGGCTCTGGGTGAGTGGAGAGATCGTGTGCTATCACAACTGGGCTCCAGGGAACGGAACGACACGGGAAAACTGCAGCCTCGAGAACAGAAAAGGAGCAGTTCAGTCTGGAGGAGATCAGCCTTCCTGAATCTCACAAGCTCAACTTCATCTGCAGCAAATATTAAGAGTGAGAAACATGCTAATGTGTTTACTTACATTAATGTTTTCATAGGCTACTTCATTAGTTTTCTGATTTACATTTATGTTTGATTTGTTCTTTATTAAGTTCTGAGTGAATCTGACATGGTTTGGTTACTGGGTTTTAAAAGTATCCAGAAGTGTGTTATATTTCTGTATAATGAAATATGTGTCTTTTAATAAACTCTTTGTATACAGAGGCCCCTTTCTGAAAGGAGATAAAGTAAAAAAAACTCTGTGTTAACCCTGAAATAAGGTTAATTACACCAAAACACAGTGGGAGTGGGAAAACACTTCTGACATCTAGACAAAGGGAACTTCTCAGGGTCTTGGATTTCCAAAAACATTTATGCACACACACACACACACACACACACACACATATATATATTTGATTTATATACAGACTGTAAACATATCTATCTTATATCACAAGCTGACTTAACTTCCTGTTCGGGTCTCTTCCTCTTTCCTTTTGTAATGTAACCTCTTGGGAGAGGTAGGTTTCTTTTGATTTTCTGTTAATTATATTCAATGTTCATCTGAATTATAGCTTTTATATCAATATTTTCACTCAGATTCCTGTGTATAATGTTACTTTCCTTACCTGTGTGAATAGTCATTTTTGTCATCCTGCTCTTTTTGAGTTATATTTTTGCCTTCTACCTAAATATGTGGAAATGAGAGCCCATGGTGATACGTGTACAACATTTATTTTAAAGAAATAAAAATAAAGGCAAACCCATCTAAGAGGCTACTTGTTTGTTTTGTCTGTCAACCCTGGTGAAAAAATGTAAGTGCTGGTTAGCCTGTGTTTCGTATGTGTTTAGCCAATCAGCATACACTTAATCTCTGGTAGTTCCTACTCTGAAGTAGAAGCTAATTTAGTTTAGTTAATGTAGTTCCTAGTTATGTTGTTTTCTAATCAATTTAATTAATTCCCTCAGTTTAAAAATCGTCCTCTGGTGCTCCTCCGATTCTCTCTCGTCTCTGCTTCTGTTGTTTTCTCCTTTCCTCTTTTTTACTCCGCTTTTCCAGCTTGTTTTGCCGTCTCTGTAACATGTCTACAAACAAGTCGTCCAGATAAATTTCAAGTTTTTCTGGCGGTTCATTATTAATATTCCCCTTGTGAGATTGTTCGGGAAATGGCACCTCAACATAGCCAGCGGATACAACAATAAAAAAAAAGAGTCGGCTCACAATCGCCTGAATGAGTCGTCAGGAATTCAAATCTTTGTCTGTTACGGCCATACGTCATGAAGTAACACATTTTCATAATGTCCGCCCACGTTCTACGTCGCGAACAACTTGTCCGCCCACAAACACTGTAAAATTTCCATGTGGTTTATGTCATGTTGAGAAGACGCTGTATCCTAAGTACAATGTGGGATTCACCAAAGGCTTGCTCTTAAAAGATAGATCAGTGCCCAGTTTATTTGGACCAGCTTGCTCCTCTGAACCTCTACCTGTAAGTATGATTAATAATTGATGGTTGTATTTTCTAGCGATCGTTCAAAATACGTAGTTGTGTGTTATGTTGTGTAACATCTTGGATGACATAAGGGTGATTTTGAAAAGTGGAGTAATTCTGAAAGTGGAGTAACCCTTTAAAACCTGTTGCTCTCATGTAACGTTACTCTGTATCATGCAAAATACATATTTAGTTGTGTGTGTGTGTGTGTGTGTGTGTGTGTGTTCGCTCCGCGCAGCTCATAGGTCTCTGGCTAACCGGCTGACAGCTTTATCTGTTCACTCGCTATTGTCTAGAAATGTGTCGGTGAATAATGAATGTTTGTCGTTGTTATTTCTTGAAGTTCTGATAAAGAATAGAACAATACGTTGGTGTACAAGCTGCAGTGCTTTATCAATATGTTTCTGCGTTGAGTTGACTCATATACTATGGCTGTTTGGGTGGTGTTGTTTACCGCCGAGTTGTGGGCTAGAGTAACAGAGATGGGCGTTCCGTGCTTGAAATTCGCTGCACGCAGTAACGTTAAACCAATCACAAAAGACTGGGTCATCGGACCAATCACGGCAGATTAGTGTCACGCAAAGGAGTGCTTTGGACAAATAATTCATTTTAACGAACCATTTGGGAGTCGATGACCAAATAAGGTAAAAGAAATGCATATTATAAGACAATAAAAGTGTTTTTTGACCTTGCATGCATGTCAACTTCTTGTTGGGGACTCACAAAAACAAAATATGAACCTTTTATAATCCATAATAGGGGCACTTTAATGTGTTTAGTCTTGGATTTGCTACGCTGCTGCTGCGGCAGAGCAAGTACCAAGCCTTGCTACTGCCAATACATCCACAACATGCTGCTGTGAGCATGTGAGAAATACTGCTGCTGCACATATAACATACATGAAATAAACCCCCACAAAGCAGGAGACATAGAATGGGCAATACAAGCCAAAACAAGAACAAAACACACCCCAACAAGCAGATCTATCGCCAAGACATATGTACTGCTGCTGCTCCGCATTGTAAACTACACATTGTGTAGTTTAGAGCAGTGTTTCCCAACCCTGTTCCTGGAGGCACACCAACACTACACATTTTCCAACTTTTCCTGATCAAACACACCTGAATCAACTCATCATCTCGTTAGTAGAGACTCGAGGAACAGAAATATATTGGTCAGATAAGGGAGACATCCAAAATGTGCACTGTTGGTGTGCCTCCAGGAACAGGGTTGGGAAACACTGGTTTAGAGACATTAATTGATTATAACGGAACTTTGTGAGATCGTGATAAAGTGAGGCTTTTTTAGTGATAATAAAAGGAAAGCGCTTTGCACACTTCCTGGGCTATAATCAGTATTGGGGAGTAACTAGTTACATGTAATGGAATTAGATTTGTAATTTAATTACAAAATAAATGTAACTAATTAGTTACTGAGATTTTTTTTTTATTAAATTACAATTACTTTTGGTAATGTTAATGATTACAAAGGGGTTACATCTGAATTTTGTCACACACACACACACACACACACACACATACACATACAGATTTAATTGACTTCTATCATAAATTGCACTGACTGCTCTAAAATGAGACACCAATGTTTCAGCAGTTTAGGACAAAATAGGACTATTCTTAACTGATTTATTTCCTATTTAGGTTTATGCATATATTTTATTTTCTAAGATGAATTGAATTTTTTTTTGTTTTTTTTCAAGGCATTTTCAGATGCCAGTGTTTCCTGTCATAACTATGCAATCATTTGATTTCAAAACCAGTATCATAGCAACTGATTTCTTCATGGAATCTTTGCATTCAAATGTTTCAACTCAGATCAGTGTTTCGTGTCTAATTATTTACTTTTGTGGCAAGCAGCTGTGTAATAAGTGGGATAATCTACATCCAGCCAGTTGTTATCGCAAAAGAAAAAAAAAAAAAAAAAATGTATATGTGACCCTGGACAACAAAACCAGTCATAGGGGTCAATTTTTTGAAACTGAGATTTATACATCATTTGAAAGCTAAATAAATAAGCTTTCCATTGTTGTGTGGTTTATTAGGATAGGATAGGTCAATATTTGGCCGAGATACAGCTATTTGAATATATGGAATCTGAGGGTGCAAAAAAAATCTAAATATTGAGAAAATCACCTTTAAAGTTGTCCAAATTAAGTCCCTAATAATGCATATTACTAATCAAAAATGAAGTTTTGATATACTTACAGTAGGAATTTTGCAAAATATCTTCATGGAACATGATCTTAATATCCTAATGATGATTTTGGCATAAAAGAAAAATTTATAATTTTGACCAATACAATGTATTTTTGGCTATTGTCACTAATAGCCTGTTTCTGGAATACACTGTTGTCTTTCCCTGGAAATCACTGTTTGTTTGGATAATGTGGTCCAGGGTCACATTATCCCTTACTTATAATTTTAATTCAAGTGATTTTGAAAGTCTGACAGTAATCAGTGTTGAGTTCAATTCAGTTACTTTAATAAAGTAATTGAGAAGTTATACTACTTATTTAATTTTAAATAGAGTAACTTGTAATCTGTAACCTATTACATTTCCAAAGTAAACTGCATATATATACAAACGCTGTATGTGTGTGTGTGTCAATAACAGAGACAATAATAAATCAGTAAATTAATCAGTTATGTGTCTACGGTATGTTACTGTAACGGGACCCTTCAGAAGCGTGATAGATCCAAATGCGAGCTTTATTAAACAGATCCTAGTCAAGACAGGCAGGGTCAGACACCAGCGAACAGTAACATCCAGGGCAAGACAAAAGCGTAATCCAATAAACAGGCAGAAGGTCAAAATACCAGAGAGCAGTCCAAAGTAGCAAAATAAACAAGGCAAATCTATGACTATGAAACAAAACAATGACCATAAACAAGGCAATGAAAACAGGGAAAATGCTTGGTAGAGTCCGCACAGGCAAAACAATACTTCGCAATGCCTGTTTGGTATAGGCCTCCTTAAATGGCCACCAAACAGGAAGTAACCAGAGAAGCAGCAGAGGGAGCAGTAACAGTCAATCCATGGGTGAGGGCTCCCTCTGCTGGCGTGGCATTACAGTTACATGTGTTTCTAGCAAATGGGCAGGTCTTAGTTTGCAGTCATGTCTGACAAACAATGACACGTTCTGTTTCTAATACAATATTTTCACATTTACACATTTAGCAGATGCTCTTATCCAAAGCGCCTCACAATAGAGCATCTATAAGCAGCCTGTTTGGTCAAAAACTCCATCACTGCACACACTCTTTCATTATATAGACAAAAACAAGTCAGACATTCTATTGGATATCTTACTTTGCTTTTGATTATCAGAAACTCAGGTTTAGAATGACATGAGAGTGAATAAATAATGTACAAGTTTCAGTAGTCATGTCAAAGTAGTAACTAAATCAGCATACTATCATCTCAAAAACATTGCAAGAATTAGATGTTTTGTTTCCAGTCAAGACTTGGAGAAACTTGTTCATGCCTTTATCACAAGCAGGGTGGATTATTGTAATGGTCTCCTCACTGGCCTTCCCAAGAAAACCATTAGACAGCTGCAGCTCGTCCAGAACGCTGCTGCCAGGATTCTGACCAAAACCAGAAAATCTGAGCATATCACACCAGTCCTCAGGTCTCTACACTGGCTTCCAGTTATATTTAGAATTGATTTTAAAGTACTTTTACTCGTTTATAAATCACTCAATGGCCTAGGACCTAAATACATTGCAGATATGCTCACTGAATATAAACCTAACAGACCACTCGGATCATTAGGATCGAGTCAGTTAGAAATACCAAGGGTTCACGCAAAACAAGGGGAATCCGCTTTTAGCCATTATGCTGCCCGCAGTTGGAACCAGCTTCCAGAAGAGATCAAATGTGCTAAAACATTAGCTACATTTAAAACTGAATGAGCTCTGTGCTATGTCCGAACTGATTGCACTATGTATAATTCTTTTCTATTTTTAACTGTCTTAAATTTATTTTAAATCAATTTTTAAATCATTTTAAAAGTTTTTACATTTTTTGTTTTATTGTTGAGATTATAGTTTTTATGATTATTCTACTTCCTTTTTTGTGATTATTGTTGTGATTATTGTTTTTATGATTATTCTACTTCCTTTTATGTAAAGCACTTTGAATGACCTTTATGTATGAAATGTGCTATATAAATAAACTTGCCTTGCCTACAAAGGATACCGCAAATATCAGTAATGTACACATTTCTTTCTTTTTTTTAAACAATACCTAAGGGTGAACATGAACAGTCAAAAACCCTAAAAAAGAGTATTTTACTTCTTACATGGGAGGACATTATTCTGACTGCTTTATTCTGTATTTTACATAATTACTTTCAAGTTGACAGATGCAAAGTGTCCTGTATGAATGAAAACGTCCTATGATGGAATTGGAGGTTCATGCAAGTTTCTGTGGTGAATTGGAAAGGTAATACACTATACATAGTAGTGTAGAAACAGCAGTGTAATTTTGTGCATGACATGATGTAGATCAGGGACACGACTTGTTAGATAAGTCAAAACACTGAATTTCAAAAGTATATGGCAAATGAGACTACAGTGGAAATGAGCTACGTATTAATGTTCTGAATCAAATCAGTTTTACTTCACATAAACTGTTATATTTTCACTTTCATCTTTTTCTCGTAGTCCAGTGTCCCTTCTAACAAGGTGCCCACATGTAATGGAGCCACAAATTAAAGAGATATCACAGTACACTAATTAAAAAAGTAACATGAATAATGTTACTGTAACGGCACACCAGCAGAGGGAGTTCTCGCCTAGTACTGCCTGTTACCGCTCCCTCTGCTTCCTCTATGGAGACTTCCTGATGGCAGCCCTATATAGAGGTATGTGAAGTATTGTTTTGTTGTTGCGGACTCTACCAAGCATTTTCCATTGCCTTGCTTCTCTGCTATTGCCATAGTCATAGTCTTGTTCCTTTGCTATTGTAGTTGTCATCGTCATGTTTCATTTGATACTTTGGACAGCTCACTGGTATTTTGACCTTTTTGCCTGTTTCTGGATTACACTGTTGTCTTTCCTTGGAAATCACTGTTTGTTTGGAGATTGACCCTGCCTGTTTTGACCACGTTGTGTGTCAATGAAGCTCACACTTGGATCTGTCTTCGTCATCACATTGAGTCCTGTTACAGTTACATAATAGTATACCTGCATAATTTATAATTTGTATATCAATGCTGAATCACACAAAATTAGTTGTCTTTTATTTAGATTAGTTTATTGTCCTTTACACCCATAAAGTGCTTTTTTGTCCCAGAGGAAAACAAATTGAATATATCAGCTGTTTTTGTCCATACAATGAAAATCACTGGGATCCAAACCTTTTAAGATCTTAAAAAGGTAAAAGCATTAGATCAGTTTTTGGTGAACTATCCTTTCAAAAGCAAATACAATTTAAACATGTAAAATTCATACACACACTTAACTAGAAAAATTGTATTTATGGTTATGTTGTCATTTTAGAGTTGCTGAGGAAGTTATTTGCTCTTAGCCTTGCACATCATGGCCCAGCTCCAAGAGTTTTACAGGACTGGTGTTATGGTTTTCTTTTGAGTGGAAACCTTAAAAACATTACCAAGGAGTTTTCACCACTGATTAAAATGGTATTTGAAAATGAATTATCTCAGTTTCTTTCTATTACCATATATTTTCTTTACAAGTGTAACTTTCAAGAGACTTCAGGTTTGTCCTCTTACAGAGAACAGATTGTCAACTGTGGCTATACAGGACCTATCCTATAAATGAGGACAATAAGGAGATATAACAAGGTTTTATCGCTATGATCCCAGATTAAATGTTTTAGAAAACAGAGTCCATCATTAACAATGGGTGAAAGTACTATATTAACAATCTATATCCTTTTTTAACAGCTCACTGTAACCATAACTGAAACTCTGATATATCCTTTTTTTTTTTACAAGATACTGACAAATCAACTTAAGCTCATCATGTACAACCCCCTCCAACAAATAGTGCATAACATCAACAGAACAAGTTTAGTTCTGTTAGAAATAGTGTAATCAATTTAACAAAAAATTGTAACACCATGCACTGAATGCAGTATAGATCTTTCAGCATTAACTTCTTGGGAATGTAAAATACGGTGTGGATGATCCTCAATAAATATAGTTAATAACATCCTTACTAAGCAAAACCTATAGAAATGGGGTCCACTGAAAAATTCAGCAAATCCTAATAAATCATTTAAAGCAAGATTATCTCCTGTGACTTGTATTGTTGAACCAAGCAAATGTTTTTATTTTTTCAAACAAAATGCCAGAGTTGTTTAAGTGTGCGTGCTCAATGACTAAATTAGCAATTGCAAATTCTGTCATAATCATAAACAACAAAGTGCAAAATAAATGTAAGCGTTTGAATTGCTTCAGCAATTATGGGAGTTTTTGCGAAAGTGCAAAGCTCACATTAGACTGAAGTCATGGACTGCTTTAGTGTCCTTTGCTTGCTTTTTTTGTAGAATTTTATAATAATATTTGTTTTGTTGTTTCAGTAGCATGATTTATAAATTTTTTATAAATGGTTCTTGGCTTGTTTTGTCAGTGGCCAGAATATAACTTACTTTTTCTGCCTACTTGGTGGAATGATCTGCATTAAATGACACATACCTCTAAACATGACTAAATGTTTTAAATGTCATGTGTTGACATGTTTGTTATTGCAGTTTACTTTGTAAAGGTGTTCCTTTAATTAGAAACTACTAGTTTGAGATGTATAGGCCTCTCTCATTTTTGCCCCCTCTCGCTGTCCAAATGTAAATAAGAAACTTTTACAGAGTAAATTTTAACTGAGCTACTTTTTACTTTTACTCGAGTAGATTTTTAGACTGGTACTTTTAACTTGTACATAAGTAAAATTTCATTAACATAACATTGCTTTTACTTAAGAGAATAATTTAGAATATTACAATATTTTAGTACTTATTCCAACACTGCAGAGTATGTTCCTGTTAACATGCAAGACATTCTCAACAAAGCAACGAATCGATGAGTCTCTATGGAAACTGATGCTAAGAAAAAGTGTGCCATACTGCATCTTTCATCTTATTCAGTTCAAAGGCCATTAGCATACTCATTGCACAACCACCAATTAGGTGACGATAGGCACTATTTTTTTTTCTTGTTTAATCTTTAAAGGGGTCATCGGATGCTAAGTTCACTTTTTCATGTTGTTTGAACATTAATGTGTGTTGGCAGTGTATGTACAAATCTACCCTATAATGATAAAAATCCATGCAGTGGTTTTTAATTAATCTGTAAAAATAACATCCCCTTTTTCAAATCGAGTCGTTCTCAGATGCCTGTCGGTGTGGCGTCACACCAACAGAGGCCGCTCCCACAATAGTTGATTGACATGAGCTCTTACCTTAGACCAGCTGTCACAGTCCAGTAACTTTCCTTGTTTCGATGCCGAAGCAGGGATGTAAGTTAGACAAGAATATCTCCGATTGAGCGATTGAGGTGTTGTGTTGCTGGATGTAATAATTAACATATTGGTCGTCATTTACTTCCGACATCTGAGCTGCTGAAGATGCAGTGGATTACATTTGTTTGTGAAGGGAATGCACCTCCCGATCTACATATATCTGTCTATGTTCACACAAATCATTCATGATTCAGCTTCACTTACAGCAGAAGTGAGTATAAGCGTTTTTTATGAATCTTTGCGATCGCCTTTCCTTATAACGTGGTAGTTAGGAAGTTTAGCGGCTAAACACGGCTAAAGTAAACAAGATCATCACTCCACAGAGAGAAGAGAGGGGAGGGGTGAGCAGAGCTCATTTGCATTTAAAGGAACAACCTCTTAGAATGAGATGATTTTTGCAGAGCTCATTTTGACAAGGTAAAAAGGGTGTTTTACAAAACCATTGAGAATTTTTAATCAAAGTGTATTAGAGACTTTTCATTAAGACCCTAAAAAATCATATCAACTTGTGGAAAATAGGCATCTGATGACCCCTTTAATCCTTGAGAATAAGAATTATTGTTTGTTTGATGCTAATTACCGGTATATAATGTCATATCAGATATGCATTTTTATTATAGAAATACATTATAGAAAATGCAGATCCATGACGTGTGAGATGATGAAGATAATACAAAATATAATAGATGTAGATAATATAATAAATAGTTTTTTACCTTGCCATAAGTGTTTTATAATTTACACAGATAACTTCTAAATATGGCAATAAAATAAATACAATAACTATATACCACTACAAATTTTGTTGTTTTTAAACACTGCATTGTCATCCTGTAGGTTCATGATTAAAAATTAAAATGTGAACAAAAATAAAAGCAAATAAATGTTTTATTCTAATTCAAATGTGGAAATTACAGTAACGGGTAATAGATTATGACGAAATTTTTACGACCCCATATATATATATATATATGTGTGTGTGTATATATATATATATATATATAAATCAAACTATGTCATACTATATTAATGTATATTATACACTGGAGTCTGCTCAGTAGGTCACACATGCCCTGATAGCTCTGAAGTAATCTAACCCTGAAACAGAACCTACTCCAGACCAAGTTATGTTCAGAGACTTCGTTGCTATGGCTACTTACATACCCTGAAAATTACCTCCATTTTTTAAAACTGAAAGCCGAGTTTATCCGCTTACTTACCCTTAAACATTCCCGGCTATGTCACATTTGGATATTTTGATATATTTATGGTAGAAAATTTACAAAATATCTTCATGGAACATGACGTTTACTTAATATTCTAGTGATTATTGGCATAAAAGAAAAAAAAAACAATAATTTTGATCCTTACAATATATTGTTGGCTATTGCTACAAATATACCCGTGCTACTTAAGACTGGTTTTGTGGTCCAGGGTCACATTTCACAAGTGCATTATCAATTAAAACCTGATCTCAAGTTGATTTGACATTTGTTTTTATTGTTTGTGCACAAATAATAAAACACAATCACATTAATGATAAGAATGACATGTTCTCAATCAATCATGTTTTTTTAATTTTTTTTTTTGAGTTAATTTTAACAGTAATAATAGACTAATGTGACACTACAATAAAAACTGATTTCTATCATCACAAATAGAGGTTAAGAAAAGCACAGATACACGGATCATCACTTACACACTAATCTTACTGTTTATATGATGATTTATTACACATTTATTATTCTGACTGTTATTTGAGTGACAGAAGTTGAGCTGCAGTATTAATGTCATGAAGAGACTCCAGAACATCTCACTCTTACTGATTCATCAGCAGCTCAAAGCATTATGGGTACAATCTCTCATCAGTCTATTCTGATTCATCAACACAATTTAACTGAAAATCCTTTCCAAAGATCAAACCCAGGATAGAGCGGCTGAGTGAATGCAATCTGGACTGTAAGGAGGAGTGCATCTGTGTTTGCAAAGACTCTGTAGAAGGACAAAATTCCTGCAACGTGATCCACATACACTCCTATTATACGACTTCCGAGGGGAGTTAAAGTGATATGAGTCGGTATGCCTTTGTGCCAGAATGAGTATCTCTCACGATAACAGAACAAACTCCAAGACTTATCACTTTCTTCAAAATAACACTCTTTCCCCTGTCCCTTCCTGCTGATGCCTTTATAGGACACTGCTATAGACACAACCCCACTCCACTCAACCTCCCAGTAACAGCGTCCACACACACTCTCTCTACACAACACCTGATTCACATAATCAAATCTTTCTGGATTATCAGGATACGGTTGTTTCTTGTCCACATATGTCGCCTCTCTGTTCTCCTCAGACAGAATCAGATTATAGTTTGCTGTGTTTGGATCCATTGTGAAAAAACAGGCATCTGAACACAAGAACAGAGACATTTATAACACAGCATTGATTCTGAGCAGGTTCAAGCATTCAAATACTACTGCACACCCATTAAATCTGTAAATCTAAAATACAGCGTAGTACTGTGTAACAGAGTAAAATGTAAGCACAAACTCACTGTCTTGACATTTACTTTGACTTTTACTAATCACTGAAGTATTAAATTGCTTCAGTGAATATGAATTACTTTTAAATAGTTTATCTGCAACCAATTTATCCACTACTGCAGCACTGAATGAGTCTGTGGTTAAAGTGCCACTGTTAAAACTGAGCAAATACACATTTCTAATGTTGCCAGAGTTAGGGTTATGGTAAGTATTATTTTAGTTGACTACCATCTGTGTGTGTGTGTGTGTGTGTGAATGTGAATGTTTGTTAAAATTAAAACAGTTTTCTGTGAGTGGTAGATTTAGCGATAGTGTTGTGAAGAGCTATACTAGATTAAGTTAAAAAATAAAATATATACATTGTGCCATTTATGAGATTTTAAAAGACAAAAGATAAAATAGGTAATATATACAATAAAAAAGATTATAAGATATCTTTGTGGGGACATTAGGACCCCACAATGTAGTATTATTACACTTTTTTTAAGGTGACATAGTTACATTGTAATTACTTAACTAACTACATGTACTTACTTTAGAATTATGGCTAGGGGTAGGATTTAGTTTAGTGTTAGTTACTTATAATTATGCATAGCTTACTGTCAATAGTAAGTACATGTAGTAACATGCAAATATGTCACTGTAATGTAAAGTGTTACCAGTAGTATAAACAAGAACGTATGTATATGTGTAGGCGTACATTTGCGTAGTCCTGATGTGATCCTGAATGCTGCTCCATGATCCACACTACAAAAAACAGTGTCATATTTAATCAGTAGACACACACACACACACATAGACAGCAGTGCAATGCGATTAATCAAATTAATTAAACTCATTAAAACTGAAGTCATTGTGTATTATAATTTTGTGTATTATAATTTAAATTGATAATCAATTTAAAATATTAGTAAGTGGAAAACCTATGAAATAAAGAAATGCTGTGATTCATGTTCAAATAACTTGCTCCTTGCATCAGACCAAGGCTGCATCTCATTGTTTTACTTGATCTTAGTGCTGCGTTTGATACTATAGACCATGACATACTCATAGATTTATTAAAAACTACAAAGGTATTCAAGGACAGGTTTTAAGATTGAGTTAAGTTTATGATGGTTACATATCCGATTGTCTCAACAAGACAAGATAAAACATATAAGTTAGCGAAGTTAACAGTGTGTTAAAAATGTAAAAGATTGGATGAGCAATCATTTTCTCCTATTAAATTTAGATATAACAGAGATATTACTAATTGGACCAACAAAAAAAAAACAGCACACAGAATCTCTTGGATTACAATTTGCAACTAGATGGAAGTACTGTTACTTCCTCTACAGTCAAAAATCTGGGTCACAGAGTTTCTCCTGAAGTCTATTACAACCTCCTTTGTCTTTTTCACATTGAGGGACAGGTTGTTGACACCACACCATTCAACCAATTGTGCCACTTCCTTTCTGTAGAGCAGTGGTTCTCAACCTTTTTTGGGCCAGCACCCCCCTACCCATCATCCAGGTCCCTCACTGCCGCCCATCAGATAAAACATAGTCTAATTGTCTACCCTGAATATTAAAGTTGATTATTTATTTGTGTTTATAATGAGGACTGTCATTATATTTACAGCAATTCAAATGTATTCATTTACAGAGTTTTTAAGCATGTTAGCTACAGTTTCAGTGTTGTAGAGTTGCTGATATACCTTGTTGCCCCAAATTTTAAAAGACTAAAAAAAAAAAATTCCTGTTTAGAACATATCCACAGAGACTTTTTTACAGTAGAACTTTTAGTTTGTTCTTCCATTCCTGGAACTCTTGAACATCCTTTTTACTGCTGTGATATGTTTGGATGTTTTCAATTAGCTTTCAGTGAAAATTAATAATATTTATCCCTTAGTTTTAGAAAATACTATATTGAGTTCCCTTTTTTTCTGACAAAGTGGGTAAATAGCCTACCACATTTGCACATGTAAACCCTACTTTTCATAAACTGTGTGAGAATATTTAAAAGTTTGGTTAAAAATACTTAAAAAAAAAAAAAAAACTAAGTGCAACCCTAATTCTAGAAAAGTTGGGATGGTTTGTAGAATTATAAAATCTGTAATTTTATTTTGGGGTTGTAGAAAGATGGGAAACATATGCTCCTCATTTTCAAAATAGTGACTATTTTAGCGCTGTCCTGATTTATATACTTCTTGTAGTCAATTAAATTTCAAATCTTGCTTTTTCGTCAGTGTGGTGTGCCAGCTATAATAATAAGAAATTTTTCTTAAGCAACAATCAGCATGATTTCTGAAAGATCATTTGACACTGAAAGCTGAAGTAGCTATCACTAAGACTGGGCTCAAAAGGCATGACACGTTGCGTTAAAGTATGGCGTTATTTTAATGACAAATGTCTAGAGCGCATTATTGTAGCGCGAAAGTAGATTAATACAATGCGCAAGCGTGAATCTCTCCACTCGTACGCAAATTTCCTTTGCTCTCGCACAAAACCGGACGCACGCTCTCAGATTCACGCTGTTCTCACCCAGAGAGATTGCACGCACTTAAAACATCTCTCCTCTCTCTCAAAGTGTGCATGTGCGTGCTGAAACTGTGTCCTATGCACTTGCAAATCTCTCCGTGCTCATTCGCTGAAAAATAATTATTTTCGCACCTGGATTAAATGTTTTTCAATAGTTATCATTATGCACTTTAAAAAAACCTCTCAAACCAGATTTTTATTGCCTTTCCTTTATTTTTTTTATTGTTATATTTTTGTTTTAACATACACTGGTTATTGTACTTTGTTTTACTATCTCTTTTATGTATGTACAATCAAAGATGCATCTAAATCTAAAAGCAACATATAGCCTGTGGCTCTAAAGACTTCATATAAAACATCACTGCTATGTCATATGTCAGATTTATGAAAATAATTGCAATAAATTCTCAGCTGGTATGTTGCCAATAATAAGTAACAATTCCTATCAATTATTGTATTATTGTATTTTTTTTTTTTAATCCAGTGTTCTAATTTTAGTTATTTGTTTCATGAAAACCCACTAAACTCTTCTCTAAAGCAGTAAATATACAGTTATATGACAGTTAAAGGTAACTGCATAACTGCATTGTCTGCAAATGCATCAAACCTATAGAATATAATGTAGTGATGTTATATATAAACCCAAGTACATATGACCGCATGAACTTTAAGAATCAGACTTTTTTGTTTGTTTGTTTCGATAAATCACTCAGAGGAACAAATGAGGTTATTTACAAATCATGCAAGCACCCGATTCCTAGCTATTTCTTATATATATTTGATTAATATGACTACATATTATTAAATTGTAAAGAAATTACAGATCCATCTTTGGAATTCCAGGTTCATTTCCCTATAGCCAATAAGATTGTCGTAGAAAAATCTGATTGGTTGATAACTTTTGACAATGTTTAAAATAATTATTTTCTAGCAAATAAGCATGAAGAGATTTGCGAGTGTACATGACACAGTTTGAACGCGCACACACACACTTTGAGAGAGAGGAGAGACATGTTTTAAGTGCGCGCAATCTCTGGGCGAGAGCAGCATGAATCTGAGAGCGTGCATCCGGTTTTGTGTGAGAGCAAAGGAAATCTGTGTGCGAGCAGAGAGATTCACGCTCGCGCATTGTATTAATCTACTTTCACGCTACAATAATGCGCTCTCGACAATAGAAAGTGCGCTTTGATGCATCCATCAAAAAGTAGAGATGCAATAAAATGTCGAAGACCATTTTCTTTGGCAAGTTTAAGCTCATACATCTTTGTAAACTCGTCTTAACTAAACGCCCCCCAAGAATAGCTTAGTGCCCCCCTTTCAAAAATATTACCTCCAGTGCCCCCTGATGCTCTCTGAATGCCCCCATTGAGAAACACTACTGTAGAGTGTTTCATTATTGTTGCCACAGTTACAGTTAAATGGAGGGCCTGATGTTGGTTCAGTGTTACTTAAATGATCAAAAAATGCTTGATCAATGTCAGAGGACAATGTTGTTTTGTTGCAACTAGAAACATAACTTCTGCATTGATTCTATGACAGTTTGCCACACACACACACACAAACTCACGCTGAGGCGTATAAAACTTATAATAAAAAATGAAAATAATACTTAAAATCTTTTGCTGCGGAACATACTTGAGTTTGGCCAGTTTGTAGTTTAGATCCTCCACTTGTTCAGAGAGCAGTTTGACTCCTAAATCTCCTGGGTGATTGTAGCTCAGATCCAGCTCTCTCAGGTGTGAAGGGTTTGAACTCAGAGCTGAAGACACATAATGACAGCCTTCTGCTGTCACCATACAGCCAGACAATCTATAAACATACAAAGAAATAGTCCACATTGCATTAGTTTGCCAGTCAAGACATCACTAAAACAATAATTTATGAATAAGCTCTTATTTTCTGTAGTTTCAGTAAAAAAAGTAACAAAATTGAAGTAAGCAGATGCATTTATAATATTTTAATATTTAAGTACAGAGAACAGGAACAATGTATTTCCTTCCACACTGACTTGACACCAGGGATTGAAACCTGTCAAGTCACCTTTATTTATATAGCACCTTTAACAATACATATTATTTCAAAGTAATAAAATAAGAAAAATAGTGTGTAATAATGCAAAAGGACAACAGTAAACACTCAATTTTCAGTTAAAGGCAATTCATCATTGAATTCAGTGATGTCATTGTCAGTTCAGTTTAAATAGTTTCTGTGCAAACAAGTTGACGATATCGCTGGAAAATAAGTGTCCCCAGCTAAGCAGGCCAGCAAGGTGACAGTGGCAAGGAACCAAAACTCCATCGGTGAGAGAAATGGAGAAAAAAACTTTAGGAGAAACCAGGCTGAGTCAGGGGGTCAGTGCTCCTCTGACCAGACAAAAACAGCAGTTTAATTCCAGGCTGCAGTAAACTTACATTGTGCAGAGGACTCAACTGGTTCCTGTGGACTTGTGCCAACAGGCATCTAGGTGATGTGGTATTCGCTGGGGCACATCTAGTTGTCCTGGTTTCTGGTGAGATTCATAGTTGTAGAGGTCGTCTCTAGGTGCTGATCCGCCATCTGGACTGAATGTGGAACTAGATCTGGCTGACTGTACTGACCATTTGATCTGGATACCTGAAGTGCCATTTTTAATTTTTATCACTGTGTCATTTCATCTAAGATCATTATATGCTCATTTGGCATTAGCACGAAGAAACAAATATTGGCCCAAATCAGTGGACATTGTATCTTGCATTTCAATGCAAAATTGTAAACAAATTCAAACGAAGTTCGTCTTCGTTCTTCATTTGGGGACAAAAAGAATTTCGAAAAGGCTGAGCAACAGTATACTGTATTCAAACATTCTGACACTGCCACTTATGTGTATCCCTAAAAACAAAATAATGAATAACGATGAATAATGGTGTATCTAGGTGTGAGGTGGGTCTACCAATGGTCAGAATATTATAGACAAAAAAAAAAAAATCTCTTTTCCATAATAAGTCCTTTATGGGATGTGTGAACGGCTCATAGTCTGAAAACTTCAGACTTATATTAGTGATGCGCGGATGGCAGTTATATCCGCGGGCACTGCGGATAATCCGCGGGTCAGGTGGGTCGGGTAATAAAAAAATGCATTTTGATTATTTGCAGATGGGTCGTGGGTGGATGAGATAAATCAATAATGACGTAAATATTAACTACATTTTTAAATTAAAATATGAACCTGTATTAAATACTTTGTGTGTGTGTGTGTGTGTGTGTTGGGTGTGTTTGCCTGTTTGAAAAGCTGTGACAGAAAAGGTGACATTCCAGATAAAGTTTGAAGGGAGTTACGCCTGTGTTAATGCTATTGAGTAGGGTAATATGCAGTTGTGTACAGTACCTGCGTATACCAATGTCTTTATCAGTCAGCTTTGCGTATACTCACTTCTAAATCCCCTCTGATGTGCATCATTCAGTAGTGTCCTGCATTAGCCAAATTTATGACAGGCCACCATTTCTAATTAAATCGTATGTGAATACTGGGTTTATTGAGCGAATATTTGCCTTTAAAGACAGTGAGGACCATGGCGCCGGCTTTCTTTGAAATATGTCTGATGATTGTGCCTGATGCGCCCGCGTCAGCACTACATTTGCTGCTTGTTCATACACGAGAGCATGTCAAGGGAGGCACGCCGAGTTTTAAAATAATAATTATTGATTACTAATTTGAATCAGTACATTATAACGAAAACAATACATTAAAAATGAAAAGAATTAGACTTTTACAATCAAAAATTTCTTAAACTTGGTGAACCCCTGTAAACTTTTGTCCGTGGATTTGGCTTAAAAGCACGCGTGATTAAGCTTATATAAGTGTGCAGCGATGTGCAGATCAGCTGAATCAATCTGCTGTTAAAAATCAACCATCCATTCATCATATTATCATGCAAAACTAAGAATTAGAATAATTGTAAATGACAATCGGGTGCGGGTCGGGTGCGGTTATCTAAATCAGAGAAAAATATAGGTGCGGGTGGGTGGCAGGCGGATAATTCATTTGAAGCTGTGGATTCGGGTGACGTTTGAGCTTAACCACGCATCTCTAATTTATATATTTATATATATTTTATTTAATTTATATATATATATATATATATATATATATATATATATATTTTGGAGTCTTCTCAATAACACAGGCCCATTATTTTATTATTGTTCTTTTATTTTATTAAACTGGGTAAATTACACCTTTTTATATTTTAAGTGGTGTCATGATTTAATTTAGATGTGCATGTGTGATATGTGACCAGAATGCATCTTTGCTGCAGATTTTAGCACATCAAGACACAGAAAACTTTACTGGTTTGTGTGTAAACCCAGACGAGGTTATTTGTCTAAACTGATTATTGTGAGCTATTGGTATACTGATGTGCATGTTGGGTATAGATCATGTGTGTTGAGCTGTAATGGGTGATACCTCAGAATCTCCAGTTGACAGTTTGTACTCTTTAGTCCATCAGAAAGAAGCTTCATTCCAGAATCCTGCAGGTCATTGTCACTCAGGTCCAGGTCTCTCAAAACGGAGTTTGAGGACTGTAAAACTGATGCCAAGCTTTCACAACACTGATAAGTGAGCTTACATAAGGAAAATCTGAATAAGAATAACACAAATTAGATGCAGAATAAATATCAGTAGTGTGATTTTTAGTAATTAACTTAAAGCTCAACACAGGTTCAGAAGAAATCTAATCATTCAGTTCTGTCAATCATCGTCATGATCGTATTTAAGCAGCAGTCATTGAAATACAAAGGAAAGTACATAAAACTCAAACCTCAGTATTTCCAGGTTACAGCTCTTTAGTCCATCAGAAAGAAGCTTTACTCCAGAATCCTGCAGGTCATTGTTACTCAGGTCCAGCTCTCTCAGGACAGAGTCTGAGTCTTGTAAAACTGATGACAAACTCTCACAAGATTGCGCAGTGAGATTACATATGGCCAATCTGAACAAAACAAAATAATATTAATAATTGGATATATAATAGATTTCACCACTATATTTTATTAACTTAGATTAACTTAGAATAGTAATTGAAATTCGAACCGCAGTATCTCCAGCTGACAGTTTGAACTCTTCAGTCCATCAGAAAGCAGCTTCACTCCAGAATCCTGCAGGTTATTGTTACTCAGGTCCAGCTCTCTCAGAGAGTTTGATGATTGCAAAACTGATGACAGTCTCTCATAGGACTGAGCCGTGAGATTACAGGAATTGAGACTGAAAAGAAAAAGAAAAGCAGAAAGCTGTTTCTGTGTGCTGGCCACACAAAAACCTCCTCGGCTAAGAAAAAGCAGTGTAGTAAGTGTAATAATTGTTTCCAGTTTTACCTACCGAACTGATCTGAATTCTTTAACCACAGGCAGCAGCTTCCGAAAAACATCATCTGCTGTATGTTGTTCTCCAATAAACAGTTTTAGATCGAAAATATCCATCTTCTGCTCTGATGTCAGCAACACATAAACCAGAGCTGACCTCTGTGAAGAGGAAAGGTTGGTTTCTCCTATTTTTCCCAATCTCAGATAATGTTGGATCTCCTGCATCATTGAATCATCACCCAGTTCATTCAGACAGTGGAAGAGATTGATGGATTTCTCTGGAGAGTGATTCTCCATGATCTTCTGTTTGATGTACTGAACTGTTTCCTCTTTATTGTAGGAGCAGCTTCCTGTCTGTGTCAGTAGTTTTCGTAAGAGAGTCTGATTGGACTCCACTGAGAGACCTAGAAGAAAACGCAGGAAAAGATCCATATGTCCATTTTTACTCTGTAAAGCCTCATCCACAGCTCTCTGATGCAGATCAGATAATGAAACATATTTCATCCAGCTAAAAAACCAGCTAAGGAAACTTTGGTCAAAAATATTTATGTTTTTGTCTGTACAGAAGAGGTGTGCATATAGAGCAGCTAGATGTTCCTGAACGCTCCGATGAACAAAGCAGAAGACTTTCCCCTGATTCAAGCCCAACTCCTCTCTGAAGATCTGAGTGCACAACCCTGAGTACACTGATGCTTCTGTCACATCAATGCCACACTCTCTCAGGTCTTCCTCATAGAAGATCAGGTTGCCTTTCACAAGCTGCTGAAAAGCCAGTTTCCCTAGTTTGAGGATCATGTCGTCATCTGTCACCTTCTTCTCATAGTCCTTCTCATGTTTGATGTTGGTCTGAAGGATCAGGAAGTGTGTGTACATTTTAGTAAGAGTCTTGGGAATCTCTCCACTCTCTGCTTGACTCAACCTCTTTTCTAGAACAGTGGCTGAGATCCAGCAGAACATTGGGATGTCGCACATGATGTAAAGACTTCTGGATGACTTCAGGTGTGAGATGATCCTGTTGGCCAGACTCTGATCACTGATTCTCTTCCTGAAGTACTCCTCTTTCTGTGGCTCATTGAAGCCTCGTATCTCTGTCACTCGATGGACACACTCAGAGGGGACGAGATCAGCTGCTGTTGGTCTGGAGGTGATCCAGATGAGAGCAGAGGGAAGCAGATTCCCCACAATGAGGTTCGTCAGCAGCACGTCCACTGAGGCTGATTCACTTACATCGCACAACCTCACATTGCTCTGAAAATCCAGAGACAGACGACATTCGTCCAGACCATCAAGGATGATCAACACTTTATATTCATCACTAGATATTTCCATTTCTTTAGTTTCAGGGAAGAAGACATGAAGAAGGTCCGAAAGACTGAGGGTTTTGTCTTTCATCAAATTGATTTCTCTGAAAGGAAGTGGAAATATGAGTTGGACGTCCTGATTGTCTTTCCCTTCAGCCCAGTCCAGGATGAACTTCTGCACAGAGACTGTTTTTCCAATGCCAGCGACTCCCTTTGTCAGCACAGTTCTGATGGCTTTGTCTTGTCCAGGTAAAGGTCTAAAGATGTCATTGCACTTGATGGGTGTGTCCTCTGTTGCTGCTCTTCTGAATTGCATCTCAGTCTGTCTCGCCTCATGCTCATTACTGATCTCTCCACTCTCACTCTCTGTGATGTAGAGCTCTGTGTAGATCTCATTCAGCAGTGTTGAGTTTCCTATCTCTACTGTTCCCTCATAAAGAAACTGAAACTTCTTCCTCAAGTTTAATTGAAATGTGTTGAGGACTTCACAGCTGTAAAATAAAAATTTCATATTATTACACTGGTCAATATACACAATGCCTAGAATCATGTATTCAAATATCTTTTATAGAGATTTTATACCTGAGACCACACTGTGCCTGATCTACAGACATGTCACTTTTCTTAGACATACAACTGGACTCTGGTTCTGATCTCTGCTGCTGAACTGGACTAAAACAGAAGAAAATTATTATTAATACATATCAATTACTTTATTTAACAGCTATTCATTTATCATTAAAGAAACCAGGAGAAGGGCAACTTCAATGCACAAATAGGAAACAAGACCAGGGTTGACAACAGTCTGACATAATGACAGACTGCAAACAAACACGAAAAGCAATGGGGGCCTCTAGTGGCCAAAAATTAGTCCATGACCCTGACAGTTGTAGGCCATTACTTATCTAAATATCACAGTTAGTGCATCTTCCTGAAAAAAAAAACTTAAACACAGTTTATTCATTTTTTATCATCGGACTGAGAAGTCATATGTCAAGTGTTTTCTGTCTATTGTTGAGTGCTTCAGTTGTCTGGTGATTATGGTAGCATTTAATGCTCTGGGGTCTGAGGAGGTTTTGGGGCTCTGCCCTGACATTTGTGATTTTTTTTTTTCTGAGTATCTTAAAAACATTAATGCCTAAAGTCTGGTTACACTGTATTCAGAAGAAACTGTGCTACAATAATATGTCAGCTGCACATGAAAATGAAGTCACTGACTTTTCACAGGGGCAGAAACATCCAAAATTTAAGTTAGTCAATTATTTTAATCAGTTAGTCAATTATTATAAACCAATGTATCAGTAGAAAAATCAGCTTACCGATTACTGTCGATGTCAATATGAATGTTAAAATAATTACATTAGAAGACATAGACCACAGGTCAGTTAAAAACTCAGAGACTTCAGTTAAAAGACTAGTAAATAGTAGTGAAAAAATAGGAATGGCCTCCTTAATCTTTATTGCAATGCATTCAAAAGAAGTGTATGTAAACACATTTCTCCTTTTTGCCAAACCCTCTGCCCCATGCAATTCTCTCCAGTTTTTGCTAGAAATTATATTTTATTTATTTTTCATAATTGATAAGCACAAAATAGAAACAAATCAAAAATACAAATGTATCAAAAATAAAAAGAAATTTGGCCCCAAATGAGCCAATGAACAGCAGTGCTCAATGTACATACTGTATGCCCACACATACAGTGGGATTGCAGAACTTGCCCTGAGCATGTATGTCAAGCTGTGTGTGTGTAAGAGAGAGTACATTGTACAGCTTATGAATGACATTTTGTAATGCAAGTGTTTGTTGCACATATTTATGCCTTGATGAGAGTGGTAGGAGCTGTGAAAACATGCATTATTCAAGTTATTTTCAGTCACTGGATACACAAAAAGAATAAGTTCTAGTAATAGATTACTCTATTAATAGAGTAACTAGTTACATGTAATGGAATTACATAATTTAATTACAAAATTATTATAACTAATCTGTTACAGTTACTGAGAAAAAAAAGTATAGTTAAATTACAGTTACTTATGAAAATAACAAAGGGGGTTACACTGACTGCTCATTAACTGTTTTAGAAGTTTAGGACACAAACTAGGACACATGCTTATTCAAAAACTGATTTATTTTCAATTTGGGTTTATGTATATGCTTTATTTTTTTTTTTAAGATTAACTGATTTTTCCAAAGCATTGTTAGATGCCAGTGTTTCCAGTCATAGCTATGCAAGGATTTGATTATAAAAATGAAATGGTATCATAGCTATTAAAAGATATCTTCTGATTTTAAATCTGTATTTAACCTTACCTAACCTAAGTGCTTAATTCAAGTAATGAATGATTTTGTAAGTCTCACAAAGTTTGAGTGCTACTGTAAGGTTAACCCTGCCTGCTTTAAAAGTTTCAAAAGGATTAACAGTTGAAAACATTAGTTAAAATTTATCAAATGTAATCAGTTACATTACTTTTAAAGATATTTAAATAGTTACACTAGTTATTACATTTTAAATAGGGTAACTTGTAATCTGTAACCTATTATTATTATATTTTCAAAATAACCTTCCCAACAATGTTGAAACATTTAATGTTTTTTTGAAAAAAAATAAAAATAAAATAAAATATATATATATATATATATATATTATTTGGATGAATCTGTCTGTCTTTTATCACATTTACCAATTATCCATTCCTTTCCTTAGTTTCTAGTAGCCAGTACTTGATTAGAGCTGTTGAAGAGCTAATAATTTTGCAAATCAGGCAAGTGATTTCGTCCAGGAATCGTAATAAAAAAAATTTAAATAAAATAAAAAAGCGGAAGAAGGGGTTAGCTACTGTATTTATGATTTATGTTGTTAGTGTATAGTAAATACAAAGGGCATCGTCCACTTTGTGACCACAACGTGACCACCGCCTCAACTGCACAAAACGCTTCCGCAGCGAGAGAAAGCAGCAGCCCCGCAACCGACGATTTCACTGCTAGCCTCGTCCCATGTGTGCGCGTCCATGTTGCCTAGTGATGAACTTGACTGTAGCGGGATCACGTAATTTACCCGCAAACAAAAAATTATAATTTCTTATATTTGCTGGTAGAGGTGGCATTTAACCGTCAAGACAGCTATGAACTCCTCCTGCAAGCCTGTGCCTCGTCCATTAACATTATATAGGGGGACAAGTTATCCCTTACTTCTTAGCGTGAGAAATACAAAGTGTGGCGTGAGAGCGTGTGAACTGGTTGAAATGCGTGTGTCTCAAGGTGAATGCGTGAAACTTGAGAGCCCTGAACTATATTGAGTAATGCAAAGGACAGATTATTTTTTTAGCAGCACCGTTACTAGCTGATTTTGGCCTGGGTAGTTAGTACACCATGATCAACAGTCAGTGCGGAGCTCCATGCTGGACGTGGATATTGGAGCATCAACACCACATGGTGGTATATAGCAGAGAGGATGACCCAGATTTAGATTATCCAAACAAGCAGCTCAGCTGTCTTCATAGTTGTTTCCTGTGCTAGATGCACTTTGCATGAAAAGTGAGAAATACGTAGCCAAACCGGCAGCCGCAAGAAGCATCATACAGGTCAGCAAATAATAGTGACTGATTTAGTGGCCTGATGAAGAGTTAATACATAGTCAGATGATAACATATAAAGGGTTAAAAATCAAGCAGATAAAACAATTACTAAGCAAAATTCCCCCCAGAGCAGTGGCAGCTAACAGTGTCAGCGTTCACTCCAGAAATTCATTTCCATGGATTCGAGAAAAAAAAAAACAGATCCATCACCAGGAATCAAGGAGCTTATTATACCAAAGAATATGCTTTTATTATCAATGTATTAAAATAAAAGTAGACACTTTACATACTTGATTGATGTATTGTTCTTTGTATGATCAAAAATAACAGAGTAATTAAAAGGGGTCATGAACTGAGAAACCAAAATTCCCTTGATCTTTTGCATATAAGAGGTCACTGTATTACAAAACATCCTGTTTTTCAGGTTTCAGAACTCTTGTTAGTCTAAAACAATGCTTCTCAATTCCAGTCCTGGGGACTCCCAGCTCTGCACATTTTGCATGTCTTCCTTATTTAACACACCTGAATGAGATCATTAGCTTTTTAGTTCAGATCATGGATCTCTCTCCTACAACATCTTGCTTCTACAATGCTGCCTGTTTAGCCCAGCCCACCAATTTACACATGTAATATAAATAACAAGAGGGGACCAACAGGTCTAAGCAGAAACCAAATGATAAAGATCGCTCGGAAAACAAGACACTGTGCAGTGCCAAGTTGTGGAAAAACAGTCTTTCCATTACCTTCCTTCTGATTCCAGCATTAAGAATGGATAAACTATTTTTAATTAAGTTCCAGACCATATCATTAAAAAGTCAGTCCTTTGTTCACTTACCGTGGATTCGTTTACAAACAAGGCACAATTTAATGGTGATTTTTAGACAGACAAACTAAAAGACTATGACTAACTTTATAACTTTTTGTGTGTCACAGAGAGAGAATGAGACAATCAACATGAATGGCACTTAGTCTTTCACAAAACATAGCTAACGTAGGGACATCATAACTAACCACCATTAATTTACAGTCTTAAATATGTCCAGCGTTTATCGGTTTGTGCGTCAGTTATAATAGTCCATGGGGAAACAGTGTTCCGTGTGGAGTTACAGTAAATGGACTGAACTAAGCCTCAAGGCATGCCTCGATGATTTTTTTGTATTCGAGTTACTCAAGGAATTGTTCATGACTCCTTGTCTCATATTGTGAGGTCACAAATGGAGCTAGTAGAGGAGGTTGAGGTGGCTTCAGCCCTTGTCAAACCTCATCCACCAGTACTAGTGCTCTTGCAAGGGATCTGAACGAGAGCCTATGGTGGGATGGACTAGCTCAGAGGAGGTGGACACCCATTGCATCATCCCTAGGGGATGATGCCTCAGGTGGGAGAGACGTTTGCATCGTTTGTCATCATGCCCAACACTGCCCACCAAACAACACCTAATGTAGTAGCCAGAGCATCTATGGCAGGTTTGGGCCAGGGGGCACCCAATATCATTGTGGCCATGAGACATTAGTGTCTGAGACAGTAGTGTCCAGCATGATATGTTTTGCTGTAAATGAGTCCCCTGCAGTTGACTGGGGGGTTCTCTCCGAGGGGAAACCCAATCCACACAAGCAATGTTATGTGCAGATACCTTTGTTCTTTAATCATGTAGAGGAAACCTTGGTTCCCATCTTAAGCCAGCGTGGGGAGTGACCATGGAAGGTCTTTGAAAAGAACATTATCTCTCTTGGCATATCTCTCTTTTAGCCCTAAGGCATTTTCTCCCAGACTACAGAAGCTACCATATTCTACTGAGAACAAACAACATGTCGGTGGTCCCGTACCAGATCCCGCATCAGACCTTCCTGTGGTCACATCTGGTTTTGTCTGTACATGTTATCCCACTTGCTCTGTTCCTGGGAGTCATACACTCTCAGAAATAAAGGTTCAGTTCTGTCACTGGGGCAGTACCCTAAGGTACAAAAGTGAAACCATCTTTGGTACGTCTCTTCCACCCTCAATACCATGACTGAGGTGTGACCCTTAAACAACTCCCAACTGTTCCCCGGGTGCCGCAGCACAAATGGCTGCCCACTGCTCAGAGTGTGCGTTCATGGTGTGTTTGTGTTCACTACTAACTGCTATGGGTCTGCACTTGGGTTAACTGCAGAGCACAAATTCTGAGTATGGGACAACATAATTGGCCACATGTCATGTCCTTTCCTTTTCCTTTCCTTTCATTCTTATTCCAAATTACCGTAGCCACCCACATTCAGTCTGTATCCAGTCCAGATGGTGGATCAGTCCCTATACACAACCTCTACGGCCCTGAATATCAGCAGAGATCATATCAACTAGATGAGCCCCAGAGACAGATACCCTCCGAAGACCTCATCACATCGACAACCATTGGCACAAGACCATGGGAAGCGGATGTGTCATCTGCAGAATTGTGACCTGTGTTGCAGCCTGGAATTCAACCATTCCATTCTAGTTTTGTCTGGCCAGAAGATAACTGGACCCCTGACTGAGTTTGGTTTCTCCCAAGTGTTTTTCTCTATTTCTGTCACCGATTGAGTTTTGGTTCCTTGCCACTGTTGCCTAGTTGGGGAAACTTTTTTTGGCAATATTGTCAAATTGATTTAACAGATACTATTTGAACTGAGCAGAGCTGAACAATGACATCACTGAATCAAAGATGAACTGACTTTAACTGAAAAGTGTAGCGGTCACTATTATCCTCTTGCATTATCAACACACTATTATCCTGTTTAATACTGTAAAACTGCTTTGACACAGTCTGCACTGTACAAAGCACAACATAAAATAATGGTGTCTTGACTTGTCTTGACATGCTTCAGGCACAGTCAGACATGACTTAGGACAACCAAACTATAAAAGCTGATGAACGTGCTGGAATCTCAAATCTGTAACACTGCACATTTTATTGAAAAAAAGCTGATTATATTATAAAATGTTTTTTTTTTTTTTTTTTTTTTAAGTAAATCGTTAAAAAAGTTTGTTTAAAACAAAACAAACTTTTGTGTTTGAAAACACTAAAGGAGCTTTTCAGTATTTAAGGTGTTAGTAAAAAGTACCTGCAGTCTTCATGTCTGGATTTTTGTGAGTCATCCATGATGGAACTGAACAGTTTCTAGCTATAAATGACAAACAATACATGAAAGAAAGTAGTCAAAATTAGCCTTTATAATTCTTCTGAACTGATCTTGAGAAAAATCACGAAAGATCATAATCACTCAAATACATCAGGTTATTCACATGGAAACACAACTGCTGTTTAGATTTTTGAACAATCAGCACAAAAAAAACAATATTCTTTTATTTTAGGATAAAAAAAAAAGTCATACATACCGATTCACAGAAATCCGATAAGTTTTCCTTGACAAGAATGCTGTCGCAGTGCGGACGGAAGGACAAAACGGAGAGAAAAAGATGTGTTTTCAAACAAAAGCATTAGTGATGTTTATGCAAACGACTGTCCACCTGTCATCACTTTGTCCCTATCAATTCAAAACAAGACGTTTTTTGAGGGTCATGACATTTATTATTAAAATGTTATTAAACTTGCAGGATGTACTGTACAAAGACCCTAAATAGACACTTCATAGAGGAAAATGCCTTGTAAGACTGTATGAGCTCTGTGCCTCTCTTCTGTTCTGCCGCTACTGTTCTGAAATGGGACACTACTGGGGCAAATGGTACCCCGACTCCAGCACTGGTGTCAAATACCAGCTTTGAGCTTACGTTTATCATGATTGATGTGTAGAAAATAGAAGTTCTTTTGAAGTACAAATAAAATTGTAAAGTGTAAAAAGACAGATTTTTCTTTGGAAATGTAATTAAGTAAAAGTATGGAGTTTCAGTTGTACTTGAGTAAAGTACAGCAACACTAAAATATTTAAGTTAAGTAATCAAGTAAAATTACAGTTATTGCAGTAATATAAACCTCGGAAAATATATATTAAAAGATTCAGTAACTTCAAAGGTATAAAATGCAGATTAAGTAGTTAAATATGCACATATGTGCATAGAAATGAGTCTCGATAAAACCACCTAAATAAAGTTTAAATAGAATAAATCCAATTGAAATGTTTAAGGCTGAGTAGTGTAGTGTTGGCAGGTGTATGCATTTTAACTGTAGCTCAATTCCATATGGACTTATGCTGGTTTTGTGCTGGACATTTTTACAGGGTCTGGCAACCCATGACATGCTGCTCTCTCGTAAATAAAAGTGAAAATATATCTTCAGAGTTGGTTTTGCCATTTAGGGAGACAGAATTGATCATTTACCAGACAGAATATCTTTAACAGACAGGATTTTTTGTGTAACTACTTGCTGGAAAAACTGTAGGATTTCTGACATTTTAGTGTGGATAAGAAACTTTTGGAAAACGCTAGTTTTAAATCAAAAAGCATTTATAACTTACTTTTAAGCAAAGCAATTATAAAACACTTTGGGTACTTTAATTAGCACTTACACTTAAATTAAGTGTAATCAGATAGTCCAATTATATTAACCCTTAAATGCATGTCTTCAATCATTACATATTTGGCAGGATCTCTAACTTCTGCAATAGCAAAAAAAACAACAAAAAACTCTTGATATTTTAAGAACAATTACAGAAGAATGAAATAAAGTATATTTCTTTACCTTAGAAGGATTCAATTTGAGCAGATGATTGTATCATCACTGTCATCCTCAGAGCGTACTTCCACAGTGAGACGGGGTAGCTGCAGCCTGGAAAAATGAGCGTGGCAAAAGGTAGGGGCGTGCCAAAAGGTCTTTACAATCTGTTGCGAGTTTCTCGTTTAACATAAAGGCAGGCTGTTGTCTTAAACAGATTAAAGGGATCAATAGCGTTTATGTAATAAATCCAACATAAATCTTCACCACCGCGTCTTTGTAAAGGTCTTATAGTGCATCCATAATCAAAATAAATTATTATTCATTAATATTACCATTGTACTGATTACACATGATAGAAAAAAAAAGTTATAGAATTAGTCATTTCTACTGTTTTGAACCATGCTTTACAGTTTTTCTGTACTTTTACTAAAAGTGCATGGAAACTAAAAATGTTTTGCCTGATAAGAACAAACATATACGGTTGATAAAACACAACAATAATAATAATAATAATAATCAGAAGAGCCAGTTGAATAAGTACTGTTTAATAACCTTCTGTTTAGTTGCATTAACCAATTTGGCAAACAGACACAATTTTAGCCAATAAAACATTTATTCAGTTTTCGCTTGTCTACACAAGTTTTTTTCGTTGTTGTTTTTTTTTCTACACAAAAAAATAAACAAATAAATAATCCCACCCAAATTCATTAATCCGTCAATTTATTCATCCATGCTGTAGCAGCAGTCCATAAAACAGAATCCATCAAACACTCTGTCATAATACAACGCTGTAAAAAAAAAAAAAAAACTTTTTCTGATGCCACAGTATCCAGTATCCTTCTTCATACACAACATCCAGATGAATCTGTTTTAGCAGGTCTGGCAGTAGCTGGATTCAAGAAAAAAAATATACACCTGGTTTCACAGACAAAGCTTAAGCCTAGCCCCAGACTAAAATGTAAGTCTGATCTTAAAATATATCAGTGCCTTTGTTTTGTCTCAAGATGCACACCAGTAATGTTTTTTTTTTTTTTTTTTTTTTTTTCTAAGGCACATTTATAAAAAATTACTTAAATGTCCTAATTGAACTATGGCCTAATCCTGGTTTAGTCTAAGCCTTGTCTGTGAAGCCAGGCCATAACATTATAGATAATACTACCATTTTAAATGAGAAATTACAACAAAACTAGGTTAGTGAAATACTTAGAATATTCAATCATACATCAGCAAGACTTCCTGCTGGGTCCATAGCTGAACAAAAACAAAACAACAACAACAACATCATCAAAAAACAATGTTGAAGAGTACACATATATTTTTGTAACATTGTAAATCATAATTACTCATTTATATATATGAAATTACAATTACAAATTACATAATTGTTTTAAGAAAAAGGTAGTGAAAATACATGCATATTTGTAATAATTAAAAAAAAAAAGTTTTATAAAAAAACATGTAAAAAACATTGTACATCTACAATGTAGTGGTACTCCCTCTAGCGGTACGCAGAGGAATGACTAAATTAATTATAAGTAAATGTTAAAACACAATACATTTGAACTTTTTTTTAAAACTTTAGGTACAACTTAATTTAATAATTAAGTTTATTTACTTGTTTGTAAGCACAGTGCAGTGTTAATGTTCAAACTGTATATTTACAATGTTAAAGTGGTTGATAACAATAAATATTCTTATTAGGAATAGAACAGCCTCATTTTTGAACTGTGCAGAGCTGTAGCTGAATAGTTAGGCCTATTATGCTACTGTATTTTAATGCTGGTCATTATGATGGTACTTGGAAAGCCAAATAGTTTCTGAGGTGGTACTTGGTATAAAAAGTTTGAGAACCACTGATCTATTCAGAGTGACAATTTACAGCCACTATCTATGAATTATTAGGGTTAGTTGTTGCAGCCCTCAATGCATGATTTTTATTACTATGAAAATTTCCACTGGCAATGATTTTAATAGATTTTTACATGAGATCATGCATTTTACATTTTAAATTGTTTCTTAACCTACTTTAACTGAGCCTATATGTGTCTTTAAGGAAAGAAAAGCCAAAGACGTAACATGTGGCCAAGTATGGTGATCCATACTCGAAATTTGTGCTCTGCATTTAAGCCATTCAAAAGTGCACACATACAGCAGTTAAAATTTTCAGCTTCAGAAATGACAACATATTTAATACACTTCAGACATCATCATTTCCATAAGAACCACCAAGACACAAAAAAAGAAAAGAAAAAGAAATCCACACAGAACCACCACACAGCAGTTGAGAACGTTTGAAATAGAACTGTTCAGCTGGTATTTCTGAACATGAACTAATAAACTTGTATGTAAAAAGACCTGTACACTTGACTGTGTCTGCCATCACTTAGACCATTCTTGCATAGCAAATCAAAAAAAAAAAAAAAAAAAAACACACTGAATCATCAAAAATTTCTTAATTGTGACTTACACAAACCATCCAGTGTGACTTGCTCCATGATGGAAATAGAATGCAGTCTTTTGCAGAAACATCAACCTGTCATAAAAATATAATATAAACTACAGTAAAATTGTGCACAATGTATATTTTGAAATAAATGTCTACACAATATGTTACAAATGGATATTATTAGTAGTAGTAACAGTACATATTACAAATGTACACTGACCAAATTTATAAACGCAACACTTTTGTTTTTGCCACCATTTTTCATGAGCTGAACTCAAAGATCTAAGACTTTTTCTATGTACACAAAAGGCCTATTTCTCTAATAATTTTCACAAATCTGTCTAAATCTGTGTTAGTGAGCACTTCTCCTTTGCCGAGATAATCCATCCACCTCACAGGTGTGGCATATCAAGATGCTGATTAGACAGCATGATTTTTGCACAGGTGTGCCTTAATAAAAGGCCACTGTAAAATATGCAGTTTTACTGTATTGGGGGGGTCCGAAAACCAATCAGTGTCTGGTGTGACCACCATTTGCCTCACGCAGTGCAACACATCTCCTTCGCATAGAGTTGATCAGGTTGTTGATTGTGGCCTATGGAATGTTGGTCCACTCCTCTTCAATGGCTGTGCGAAGTTGCTGGATATTGGCAGGAACTAGAACACACTGTCGTATACGCCGATCCAGAGCATCCCAAACATGCTCAATGGGTGACATGTCTGGTGAGTATTCTGGCCATGCAAGAACTGGGATGTTTTCAGCTTCCAGGAATTGTGTACAGATCCTTGCAACATGGGGCCGTGCATTATCATGCTGCAACATGAGGTGATGGTCGTGGATGAATGGCACAACAATGGGCCTCAGGATCTCGTCACGGTATCTCTGTGCATTCAAAATGCCTTCAATAAAATGCAGTTGTGTTCGTTGTCCATAACGTACGCCTGCCCATACCATAACACCACTCAATCCACAACGCTGACATCAGCAAACCGCTCACCCACACGATGCCATACACGCTGTCTGCCATCTGCCCTGTACAGTGAAAACCTGTGTAAATAATTACTAAAATTGAAAAATACAGTGCGAAGGAAAATATTATATTATATTATATTATGACTACATCTTAATAAGCTATCGCAGTAATACGCCTTACTGCCGCCATGTTTCGTAACAGTATGGTTACCGCTGGCCAACGCAGAAGCTCCTTTGACCAATGGCAAACCTTTTGACACGCCCCCTACCTTTGCCCATTGCTCCAGCCTGCAGTTATTCCTACTTGCATATTCGCAAAACTATCATTTCCAATGATTTAAAAAAAATTGTCTAATGACAGTGACATTTATATTTTATTGCATACAGTAATTTCTCTGCAGTAAAGCCATTCAAACCAATTCAATTTTTGCTGATGATATTCTTGTTTTATGCCTGCGACTGAAACATCACGTTTCACGCCTATCAAACAGTGTCACCTTGAGGAATAAAGATGAATTGCATGTATTTAGTCATCAGATATTTACATACTTTTGCGCACTAAACATATACTTACACTATTACACACCTCAGGTCTCTAGCGACCCTATACAGTTTTTACAAAAAATTTATCAGAAAACAGACATTATTTATTTATTTTTTTTTCTTGTTTTATTGTTTATAATGAATAGATTGAGGAATACTAAGAAAGCTGAGGGTTAAGTGTATTTAGGTATCACAGTTGGGAAACTGTATTATAATCATTGCGTTACTATCATATTTTAAATAAAATCTATTTAATTTATACTTAGGGTAACTATATAAAAGTGTACTAACATAATAATAATAATAATTCAAAGCACACTTTTAAGAAACACTAATAAAAGTCCTCTGTATATTTTTGTAGTAGTATACTTTATTTCAATGCACTAAAAATCAAATTAAATATCAGTGGTATATAGTGTACTTTTGCAATTGCACTGCAGTATAAATATATTTTAAATTAGTGTATTTCCAGTGCATATGTTTCACAATTTTATTTAGCACAAAGAATGTATTACAAATGTACTTGTTGGTATTTAAGTATTTTTTTTTAGTGCATTTACCTATACTGTTGTTTTAGAGGGGAGGGGGATGCAGTTAGAAATGTAATAAAAACAAGCTAATCGCTAGACATCTGGTAGGAGAGGCACCATCTGGCCACCATGTAGACATGCCCCAACACAAAAATTCTCAGAAAGAACGTGAGAGCGAGACAAACAAATGTGCTCCGCTTCACTGATGTTATATAGAGTTTTCTTGCGAGAGGCTGTTTTGAAGGGACAGAAAACATGTAAAGTCTAGACCCCATTATTTCTATAGAGCTTTATACAAAAGAAATTGTTTCAAAGTGCAAAGTTCACACAGCATAAATGAGATTATAAAATATATAAATACAAAATATATATAAAATACATACAGTATCTGCCTTTATTTTAAGAAGCAATTCCTTTGCAGGGAGATCGTCATATACAACATCTTCCCTGGCATCAAACGGTCTGAAAACGTATTTCTTTTGACGTGCGTTTGTAAATTGAGTGTGTGGATTTGTGTGCATTTGTGCATATTTATATGCAGAACTCACAAAACTTTTATTGGGTGGATAAAACATAGAAATCATTTTCATTTCTCTGAGGAATAAAAGCATGCTGAACTAACTCAGTCCCCCTTGATTATAAAGCTGATATCTATGCTGTCATGTTCATTGGATCCTCATGAAAACAGCACATATGTGACCCAGGACCACAAAACCAGTCATAAGTGTAAATTTTTCGCAATTGAGATTTATACGTCATATGAAAGCTGAATAAATAAGCTTTCTGTTTATGTATTTTGGTTTGTTAGGAAAGGACAATATTTGGTCGAGATATAACTATTTGAAAATCTGGAATCTGAGGGTGCAAAAAAATCTAAATATTGAGAGAATCGCCTTTAACCCTCTACAATATGTACGCAATATGATATCAACGAGGAAAAAGTTTTTCCTGCTTAAAATTGGACACTACAATAATATCAATAAACATTTATTTATTTTATTTATTTATTTTTTAATAAAAGTTTGTTGCCTCAAGGCAACATTGTACCACAACGGAAAAAATTAAACATTTGATATTTTCATGCAGAAATAATAAACACATTTATTTAAAACATCAATTTCTTTAATCAAACATTTGAACAAATAAATTTATCACATTTTTGATATATTGCACATCTCATATTTCACAAAAAGTACGATTTCATAACCACATGTTGCTTTCAGGCAACATTGTACCATTGTGGATCACAAGTATAACCAAACTATCATATCTGTTATCATACCAAAACATTAAAATTAGTGTTGTTTCAAAGTAAAAAATGTAAAGTTATCATAGCCTTGTTCTCAAGCATGCACATACATACACAAGCACACGCATGAAAAAACTCCTTCCTGGCTAAGGACTCCTCACTGTTTGTGAAATCTGAGGAAGCACTTCCCCGCAACAGAATGTGTGCAGATATTGTATATGAATTACAATTCTTATAAATGCATTACGATATAATGCAAATACATTTCGAAAATTCGAACATTTTTCCTTACAAATATCATATGCACGTATTCTATCCTGTAAGCCTGGTGTGGCCATTGTCACGGAGGCAAGACAGGAAATGAAAGATCGAGGAAAGGTCCCTGTGTAGCGTGGCGGAGAGCTCGAACGCGGATGTACACGAACAAGCAGGTTAACCACGCAGTTTATCTGAGAACGCTCCGGCAAAGGAGTTGAGATTCCCACCAGGAAATCCGCGTTCTCACACGCACACAGACAAACACACAAAGGCTCCGGAGAGCGGTACTCACGTGAGTGGAGACGAAGGGAGAGGAGACGACCTTCAAAAGAGTCCCACATGAACTCAATGTCTGGTGCCAAACCAACCTTTACTTCCTGTTTATATAGCCACGGAGATTACTTCCGGGACCTCGTGACCTCACGTGATCCGGTGCGTGTGACAGTACCCCCCCCTCCAGGGCCGGCACCAGACGGACCCGGAGAAGAGGATACCCGACGACGGTAGTCCTGGATGAGGGCTCGATCCAAGATGAACCGCCCGGGGACCCAAGACCGCTCCTCCGGACCGTAGCCCTCCCAGTCCACCAGGTACTGGGTGCCACGGCCCCGGGGTCGCGAGTCGAGGATTCTCCGGACGGTGTAAGCAGGACCACCGTCAATGATCCGGGGTGGGGGGGGAGCAGGGACCTGGGGAGATAGTGGAGAAAAGAAAACAGGTTTTAGTTGGGATTGGTGAAATACGGGATGGATCCGGAGGGAAGCAGGCAGCTGGAGCCGGAAGGTGACAGGGTTCAGACGGTGGGTGATCTTGAAGGGGCCAATGTAGCGAGAGGTGAGTTTTTTGGAGTCCGTGCGAAGGTTGATGTTCCGGGTGGAGAGGTAGACCCTGTCACCTACATGGAACAATCGTCCCGGAGGGTGTCGGCGGCGGTGCTGCGTGATGTAGCGACGGTTGGTCTTAAGGATGGCAGCCCGAGCGTGGTTCCAAAGCCGCCGACACCGGCGGACCAACAGTTGGGCCGACGGGACTTCAACCTCCGGTTCCTGATGTTCGAATATGGGAGGTTGAAACCCGTAGCATACCTCGAATGGGCTTAGGCCGGTGGAGGTGGAGGTGTGGAGGTTGTTAGACAGTTCGGCCCAGACGAGGTAGCTGGCCCAGGAGCGCTGGTGTTCACAGGCAAAACATCGGAGGAAGCGCTCCAGTTGTTGGTTGGCCCGCTCCGTCTGGCCGTTAGTCTGAGGGTGGAAACCGGACGAGAGACTGGAGGTGGTACCGACCAGACGGCAGAAGGCCTGCCAGAACTTGGCCGTGAACTGGGGCCCTCTGTCCGAGACGATGTCCTTGGGGAACCCATGCAGGCGGACTACGTGTTCAAGGATTAATTCTGCGGTGGTTTTAGCAGAGGGGAGTCCGGCGAGAGCCACCAAGTACACGGCCTTGGAGAAACGATCCACGATGGTGAGGATGGTGTTCTTTCCTTGGGATTCGGGGAGTCCAGAGACGAAATCGATGGAGATGTGGGTCCACGGGCGTTTGGGTACAGGGAGGGGCTGCAACTCCCCGGTGGAGGGCGCGTTGGAGTTCTTGGAACGGGCACAGATGTTGCAGGCCTGGACGTACTCCTGTACGTCCTTCCTCAGCGTCCTCCACCAGAAGGCCCGGCTGATGAAATTGATGGTTCTCTGGACTCCCTGGTGTCCGGCCAACGTGGAGTCGTGTCCCCACTGGAGCACCTCCTGTCGCAGGATGTTGGGGACGAAGAGGCGTCCAGCGGGCGTGTCCGGTGGTGGTGGGTGTTGGCCGTGCGCGTGGTGTACTCTCTCCTCTAACCCCCACCGGAGGGGAGCCAGGATGATCTGGGGGGGTAAGACAGGCGCGGGTTCGGAGGTGATGGTGTCACGTTGGTGTTGACGGGAGAGTGCATCGGCTTTAGTGTTCTTGGATCCGGGACGGTATGAGAGGTGGAAGTTGAAGTGCTCAAAGAAAAGTGCCCACCGCGCCTGTCTCGGGTTCAGTTGCTTTGTCTGGCGAATGACGGTGAGGTTCTGATGATCCGTCCAGACGGTGAATGGGTCACTGCCGCCCTGGAGCCAGTGACGCCATTCCTCCAGAGCCCACTTGATGGCCAACAGCTCACGATCCCCTACCTCGTAACGCTGCTGAGTGGGATTAAATTTTCTGGAGAAGAAGCTACAGGGATGTAGCTTCTCGTCTGGACCTCGTTGTGAGAGAACAGCTCCTACGCCCACATCGGAGGCGTCCACCTCAACAACGAAGTGTTTGGTCGGTTCTGGATGAATGAGGACAGGTGCAGTGGTAAACTGATGGCAGAGTGACTTGAATGCCTGGGTGGCTTCCGGGGTGAGGTGAAAGTCTCCGCGAGATGGTTTAGTAAGAGCAGTGAGAGGTGCTGCAGTGGAACAGAAGCCCCGGATGAATCGCCTGTAGAAATTGGCGAACCCCAGAAACCGCTGTAGCTGTTTAAGCGACGTGGGTAGGGGCCACGCACGCACAGCCTCCAGCTTCTGGGGATCCATGGCCACACCCTGGGCTGAGATGACAAAACCAAGGAATGTGGTGGTGTGCTGGTGGAAAGCACATTTCTCCAACTTACAGAACAACTGGTGGGCCAGCAACCTCTGTAGCACTGCTCGGACATGCTGGGTGTGCTCCTCTTGGGTCTTGGAGTAGATCAAGATATCATCCAAATAGGCATAACACCATCTACCCAGCATGTCCCGGAGGACGTCGTTAATGAAGTGTTGAAAAGCAGCTGGACTATTGCAGAGGCCAAAGGGCATGACGAGGGTCTCGTAGTGACCGGTGGGGGTTATGAATGCCGTCTTCCACTCGTCGCCCTCCCTGATGCGTACCAGGTTGTAAGCGCTCCGTAAATCCAACTTCGTGAAGAAGTGGGCACCAGAGAGGGCGTCCAGGGCGGTGTTGGTAAGAGGGAGTGGATGACGGTTCTTCACGGTGATCTGGTTGAGCCCCCGATAGTCAACGCACGGTCGGAGACCCCCGTCCTTCTTTTTGACGAAGAAGAACCCCGCGGCCGCGGGTGAGCTGGAGGGTCGGATGGTACCTGAGCGAAGACCCTCCGCCACGTACTCCTCCATCGCCAGTTGTTCTTGGGCCGACAAGGAGTACAGGTGGCCACGGGGCGGTACCGCGCCCGGCACGAGATCGATAGCAAGATCGTAGGGGCGATGAGGAGGCAGCCGAGCCGCACTACGCTTGCTGAAGACCTCGGCCAGGTCGCGGTACTGGACGGGGATAGCTTCGAGGTCGACATCGGGGGCCTCAGACTCCCCCGAACACGTCCCAACCTTGGCCCGGAGACAGAGCTCCTGACAGGTCGCACCCCAGTGAATGATCCGGTTGGAAGTCCAGGAAATGAGAGGGTCGTGAGTGATGAGCCAGGGGTGTCCAAGGATGATCGGTGGTGCGGGAAGCTTAGTGACGTAGAAGTGAATGTTCTCGGAGTGTGAGCCGATGACCAGTGTTAATTCCTGAGTGCGATGAGTGATGGGGCTAAAGCTGAGGGGGCGACCGTCGAGGGCGGTGACATTCAAAGGTTGGGATAACGCCTCATTTACAATCCCCAACTGGGCAGCATAAGCCTGATCGATGAAGTTCCCAGCCGCACCCGAATCAACGAATGCGGTGGTCTCGATCCGTTGGTGGCCCATGAGGATTGATACCTGTAGCAGCAACCGGGAAATGAAGGACTTAGGGTAGGTTTTCGCAGAAGTGGGACCAGATGAAGACCTCCCCCTCTTCACCTGGTCTGTCCGTTTCCCGGACGAAGAGGGCAGATCGCTCGGTGATGGTCCGGGGAGGCGCAATAGGCACACAGGCCCTCGCGGTAGCGTCTGGCCCTCTCTGCCGCTGACAGGGAGGTGCGCCCTATTTGCATGGGTTCCCCGGCTCCGGTCGAGTGGGCCTCTGTGGCGACTGGTGGAGGTGGTGGAGACGCAGCGACAGCGTGGGAGGTAGATGGCTCTGGAGTCCTCTGGTAACCGGGGGTCCTGTAAAGGAACGGAAAACAGATTTAGTGGAGTGACTCATCCGCTGATCCACCCGGAGGGCCAGCTGGATCATGCCCTCCAGGGTGTCAGGGAGCTCCCGCACAGCCAATTCGTCTTTGAGACGGATGGAGAGTCCTTCATAGTAGGCTGTGCGGAGAGCGGCGTTTGACCAGGTTGTTTGTACAGCAAGGGTGCGAAATTCCGTGGTGTATCTGCTGACGCTGCGACTCCCTTGCTTGAGGTGGTAGAGGCGTGAGTCGACCTCCACCTCGCTCTCAGGGTGTTGAAAGACGGTTCTGAGTTCGGTGGTAAAAGCCGGATACGAATGAGCAATGTCCCCATCGGCCTTCAGAACCGCCGTAGCCCACTCGGCTGCCTGCCCCGTGAGAAGGGACGTGAGGAGAGCGATCCTGCTGCGGTCAGTGGGGTAACGTGAAGGCTGAAACTCAAAAACCAGATTGAGATTGGTGAGAAAAACATCACATTTGGTCCCGGACCCATCCCATTTGTCCGGGAGTGATATCTTGGGATGACTGACAGGGGGAGGTTGGCGGATTGGTTCGGCAGGAGGAGCCTGTGCAACGGCCAGGTCATCATGGTCCGCCTGCAGGGCAGTGAGATCCGAACGGAGATCCGCGCATTCCGCCCGAAGGGCGGCGGTCTCGGCGTGCAGCGCGGTAATCTCCGCCCGGAAATGCACCAGCTCCTGCCGCAGACTCACAATTTCCACAGCCTGCTGCCGGATCACTCCCACCAGCTGTTCCAAATCCGCCGGGACCATCTCGGGACCAGACATTCTGTCACGGAGGCAAGACAGGAAATGAAAGATCGAGGAAAGGTCCCTGTGTAGCGTGGCGGAGAGCTCGAACGCGGATGTACACAAACAAGCAGGTTAACCACGCAGTTTATCTGAGAACGCTCCGGCAAAGGAGTTGAGATTCCCACCAGGAAATCCGCGTTCTCACACGCACACAGACAAACACACAAAGGCTCCGGAGAGCGGTACTCACGTGAGTGGAGACGAAGGGAGAGGAGACGACCTTCAAAAGAGTCCCACATGAACTCAATGTCTGGTGCCAAACCAACCTTTACTTCCTGTTTATATAGCCACGGAGATTACTTCCGGGACCTCGTGACCTCACGTGATCCGGTGCATGTGACAGCCATATGTGATTCCATTACGGTACAATGTTCCCTTAGGTTTTTTGTAATGATATATTTTGTAAGTTTTCGAAAATACTTCTTTAGTAACCAGTGAAGGTGACTCTGATTTTTTTGTCTGCAATTATATGGATGAAAATTGATGAAAAATGCACCTTTCGTTGGAGAAAATATGGAGTCATGTGACATGTGCACATGTCCTGAAAGTGTTAACAAAATAGGTGTGTTCGACTTTACGCAGCGCTGCGCAGCCCGATCAAATTCGGACCTGTAGCAGTGTATGCCGGTTAGAAATTTTGTCCGACTTGAGGCGGCGCCGACGCGTGTGGAAACAAAGTACCGCGATTATGGGGGGCGGATCGTGCCACTGATTACCAACCGAAGGAAACAGTCGCGTACTTTTTACGCGTGAGATGGGGCACGTCGCAACACAGACCCGTGACACGAACGAGAAGGAGTATGTTGCTGCCACACTAAATTAATATCTTACTCTCATGTTTTTCCCCTAGGTTTTTTTTATATTTTCTTTATCAGTCATTAACTTTTTTCTTTCACTTTCCTGTGTTCTGATGACACATCTGATGGATATATCCTTGACACAAATCGTGTATACAAAGTTTTATGTAATGTCATCCCTGTACTGTTTATAAACATAATAATAATAATAATAATAATAATAAAAAAGAATGTATTCACTTTCTCTTGGAGATTAATGAATGTGCAAACTGTACACCACCAAGTCGCAATTTTATGCTATGTTCCCGATTATTACCAACTTCAAATATAAGAACATAAAATTGATAATTATAATCTATAAACATAATATTCTGGGATAGGCCTATGTCATTCTGAGCTTTTATTTTTGATGCTTGTAAGATTTTATTTTTAATTCAGCTGACTATACAATGTGTCAATAGATTAGCTCACAATATCAGACTATATGCGATATTGTTTTCAGGAGATGAAGTCATTTTAACAGCCTATTATTTTCAATAAATCAACAATAACAAAATATAGGAAAATACTATTCTAATCACACATTTCAAAACAATGCAGGATCACTTTCAAATGTTTTAACTAGTGCTGTCAGTAATGATTATTTTGTTAATCATATGCTAAAGATTTTATTTATTTATGTATGTTTTGTAATTAAGATAAGGGAACGATAGCTTTTAGTACAAATTAAATAGGCTACATGTAATGATGAGGCAATAATAATTGGTTGAAATTAAGTATCAAAAGTAAGTAGTCATATTGTTTTACTGATAAACACTATGAAAATACATTAATACATGTATAAACAATAAAATTGCGTGTTATAGCCTAAGAAATGCCAGCAGACGGCGCCAGCGGCCTGACGATTGTTGCATTACGAGCAAACCATTGTTTCTCTATAGTTTAATTCCATTTAATCTGTATGTTTGGCCACATGTTTATGATAGAAATACTACACCCAACAGTTTAAAGTTGTATTTTGAAACCCAAATATTTATTTATAAATATATTGATGCGTTCATGTGTTGCTGGCGTATGTTTTTTAGTTGCTACAAATAATTTCAACAGCATAAGTTTTGTCCACATTCCCAAATGCAAGTTATTGTGGAAAATAAATTACCAAGCATAGAATAAAATAAGGCAGTGGCTATATGCACTAAGGGCAAATAGCAATAGAGGCTATTTACACTATGCTATTTATACCGCTTATTGCAATTATCTGCACCTGAGTATTTAAGTACATTCTAAAACAGTATGCTACTTACTGAGTGTAAATTTTAATTCAAACTATTAAATAGATGCCATGGTTGACACCTTATTAGGACAATAAAGCTCTGCATACACCTACCCTAACCCTACCCAGTTTTATTTTCAACTTTTTGATTATTTCCTTAATTTTATCGAAAAATAATTGCTTTTTTGATGTGATCTGAAATTTAAAAAGGGAGAAAAAAAGTTTGCCAAAGGCAGATTCGAACCTGGGTCGATCGCGTCAGAATGTGTATGACACGCAACTTACTCTCTGTGCCGTTGAAGCTGATAAGTCACGTTGAGTGTATTTGTAATCATGAGTAGCCCATTCACACGCTGGTGGGTGGAGTTAGTGCAAACAGACATTCCCATAAAGACATACAAGGACCGTAAATGGTTCTGCCACAAACTCAACTCTGTTGAACAGAACAGTACCAGAGGGTTAAAGGGATACAGATGTTTATGTTGTCCCAAGCACATATTTCTTTTTCTTTCTTCTCTGGAAAATAAAAAAATTAAAAGACTTATTGAAGACCACCTTTGCACTTAAATGCAACACATAAACTTTTGGAGTTTTAGGTTCTCACGGAGTGGGAAATATAAAATTATAAATATGTAAAAAGAAATATAAAATTACAGTATACTGGATACCAGATCTAAGATACAGTTATTCAGGTGAAGGAGATTCTAGCAGATGACAGATGCTAAGTATTAAAAGTCTTCCTTCATACTTTTTTTTATTTTTTTAGTGAAAATTACAAATTAGTTTAGAAAGAAGTTTGTGGTGTAGTGGATCAAGTAGTTTGAAAGTCTTTTATTAATAGTATTAATAGTAAATTAATTGATTATACTTATTTTGAATTTGATAATTTCAGAGCTAATATTTTTTCACAGAACAAATTCATCACACTCAAGCAAAGAGAAAAATAAATTATATGATGACACTGAACAGAAAAAATAAATACCAAACACGACAGTAATGTGGCACAATGAGTCGAAACTCACCAAATCCGCTTCTCATTCATATAATTTTTTGTTTAGGACCACAAACAGGTAGATATAATCTTTATCTTGCAGGGTCTTAAAATTAAGTAATTACTTAGTAATCTATTTAATCTTTCCACTTGTTCATTACATTATGCTGTTGTTCTCTGGTTTGAAGTGTGCTAGTTATCCTTGGGAGCATATTTTTAATTTATTCAATATTATTTATGCATATTTTTATTCACATTTTCCATTGGCACCTAATAAATTAAATCTATTTATCTGTAAACTTAAGTATTATTTTTATTGTGTTATATTTATTATGTATTTTATTGTGGGTTACAGACATTTACTATTTAGACATTAAAAAAATGCAAAATAGACACTTAATGTTGTTAAACATCATTTCATATTTATAACAAAAAAATTGATATTTCAACAAAAATACAAAATCAAGAATGAAAGAAGAAAAGGAAAGTAATCAACATGAATAATACTGGGGTAGTCCAAAATTTGGGGACTGAATGTCTAAAATCATACTCAATAAAGCTTTTATACGAGGCATGCAGTAGAAGCCTCAGAAATGCAACGTACATAGATATGGAAGGCCATTAGGGCCAAAACGTGTTGTACAAACGCGTTAACGCGTAACTACGTGTTAACACGAAATTTACGCGTAAACACGCAATTTTGTGCTGGCATTGAGCTTTAACACCATCTAGTGGTTGTTTTCTAATGAATTTTAATTTTTAAATTAATTTTACTTAGGTGTACATTTAATTACATTACAGCACATAAGCATTTTTTAATTATCTTATTTTTAATTCTATTTTTTATATTTCCTTTTTTAATTACACAATTACACAAAAGGTTAATTACACATTTTTCAAAACAGTATTTTTTATGCTTGCTTATACTGTCATTTTTAAGCCATATTGCTTTACTGACACATTAAAAAAAATATATCCTGTTCTCATAATTCAACCCCCAGATAGCAAGCATACGTTGATCCAACGTCGATTTTTGGTTGTAAAGGTCAGTGTCGGTCGTCAATCAAATTTCGATGTTGAATCAATGTTCATTATTTGGTCGGTACATCAGAACGTTATTACGTTGAAAATAAAACATCGATTCAACGTCGAAATCACGTTGGCTTATCAACCGATACAGCCGACGCATTTGATCGAAATCATAACGTCGGATATAGGTTGAAACTTGGTCAGATGAATCGGAGATCTGGGGATGCACTTATTTAACTCTATATATATATAAAGACGTGCTTTAATTTTGTATAAATATTTTACTGCATTACACATCTTGTTTGGTTTTATTTCGTATCACTGCATCTTAAAATTTACTTTGTTATGCAGACACAACACGTGAAACTGCCTTATTTGCAGCCTATTTAGCCTACAGCATTTATCTGAATATTTATAAGATATTATATATTCAACGTATTTTTTTTTTTTTTTTTAATTCATAAATTAGTGATTAAAACAAGTTTTATAACAGCAGCATCCCTTTAATCTTGATCAGCAACTAACGATAAACGAATTGGAGCAGAATCGGTCCGTTATCATTATGTCAGTAGCCTTCAGTTTTAGGTTATAACTGCATCTGTCACGGATGTAGACTGGTGAAGATTTATTTTAAGAACCTATAGACCTATAAATGTGTTCTATTACTGGCCTATATCGATATGTTTGTGCGGAGTGTGGAATCACTACATGACAGGGAGGCGCCCGCGTGATCGCTTGCATTTTTTTCCTGATAATGAAACAACTTGACATAAGTCCCAAACTCATAATAGGCCTAACTCATAATAATAAATATTTAAAATGTCAAATTTTTCCCGATACATTCATAATCATTAGGCGACTTTTGCATGTGCCCTATTAAATACACTTAGACGTCTCTGCTGAAGTTTTTAGCATTTTATTCGCGTTTCCATAGATGTCGGTAACAGAGATGTCACGTCCGTACAACTGATTTTTCCTCTGAAACACAAAAACGAAAATTAATATATTAATATAAAAAATATTAATATAAAAGAAAATTATATTAATATAAAAGAAAATATTAATATAAAAGAAAATTAATATAAAAAATATATTTTATGAATAGATAATCTTTCTACATCCGGCAGACATTGTTGCTTATGGCATGTGCATTGTAAATTGCATAAAGTCTACAAAGTATATTGTCTCCCCAAAAACTCGGTCTTTTTTGTCATGTCCATCTAAAGTATGAAACACTTTTACTCATGCTTTTTACACGTTTATAGTCTGCATAAAGAAATGTTTCAATATAGTTTACTGGTAGGCATATACATTCTATTTTATGTATCTAATTTATGTTTTAGAATTCGCCTGCGAATGTTGCTGGAATTGCTCTAATGTGATGCTGGTCTTTGAAATAGGCTACTTGCTTTTTTGTCCAAAGCTGTGATGCTAGTTTTTGAAACACTGCAAAAAACAAACAAACAAACAAACAAAAAAAAAAAAAAATTCATAAAAATTCGTTCATAAAATTTTGTGCTCCAAATTTTCGTTTTTTTTTTTTTTTTTTTTTTTTTTTAAATAAAAAAAATATAATATATATTGGGCAGAACTGATTTAGGTGTATTAATCCGGCCTTCTACAACTGCAGGCAGGCTCTCTAATGAAATAAGATGGTTGGTTTATTAAAAAAAAAAATAAAATAAAATAAAATAAAATAAAATAAAATAAATAAATAAATAAATAAATAAATAAATAAAAATATAAAAGCTAAAATTCTTAAACGATAAAAGTCATGCTTTTTTATCCGACTATCACGTACAGGGGTGGCACAAAACAACAACTTAAATTTAAATTATTTACTTATTTAATGTTGGAAGTTTGTTTATTTATGTAAATTCGGCGTGACTGTGACGTGTGCGTGCGCGCTGAACATTCGTGACGCATTCAAACACTGAAGCGGAGGGAGTTGCCATGGAAACGGGGCGGCAACACAACGGCTGACAAGCAGGAAACTGCGTCTCGCTACTGTTTTCACTGCTTTCGGTGAGTTTAGTCCCTAAAATCACATAAACATTACATACAGCTGTTCCCGACACAAACTTTATGTGTGTATTTTTTTGTAACGGCTGCGTGAGGTGTTTTAATGCGTGCGCGCTGAACATTGACGCATTCAAACACTGAAGCGGAGGGAGTTGCCATGGAAACGGGGCGGCCACACAACGACTGACAAGCACGAAACTCCGTCTGTCGCTGCTGTTTCCATTGCTTTCGGTAAGTTTAGTCCCTAAAATCGCACAAATATTACAAATAGCTGTTCCTGACACATGTCTTGCTTGTATTTGGCTTCTGCTGAATATAGTTCATTGAGATGGTGTAGTGTCTTTGAACAAGTCCGTTAGCATCTTAACCGGTTTCAGAGGAGGTAGGCTAATAGACTTAGTTTTTCATGAAAGTTTTGTATTTTAATCACATCTGTATGTGTAGACAAGACGTTTTGACTCGTCTGTAATAGTTTTGCTGGTAATTTTTCAATGGGTGATTAGAAATAGGCTCAGACAACCGAAACATATACACGGTACCGTTCATCGGTGACGTCACTGACGTAACTGAATCCAGTTCAAACGCATTTTGATCACTCATGGTAAACAAATGTTGATAAAAACTCTTCTGTAATTTCAGGAGCAAAAAAAAAAAAAAAAAAAAATCCTGATGGATGCCACAGACTGAGAAGTAAGGGATACAGATGAACTAGGAAAGCCTTTTAAATTGTAGGGCTTTGACATCCAGAAGTAAGAAGTATGAACAATATTAAATTAATAAGTAAACCTAGAAGCAAATTATGTTCTGTATATATATATATTCTTCTTTCTCTTTTCTACATTTCACCTGTGCTCTAGCATGGTTTCTAGTAATAAACCTGGCATTGTATACAAAATATTGTTGGCTCTGTGACAAATTGCTTCTTATGTTCCTAGATTCTTCCATGATGATGGCCTGCACCCCAGAGCTGGAGTGAACCTCCTGTTGGACATCTCCAAGGCACAGTAAACCATATGGCTGGTAAGTTAACCTCAAAAATACTCTACTGTTCAAAATTCAGTAAGATATTTTTTGTTTTTCAAAATAAGTGTCTAATGCTTACCAAGACTGAATTTGTTTAAAAATGCAGAAAAAAAAACAGTAATATTGTAAAATATTAGTACCATTTTAACTAGGGCTGTATAGCTAGTAATCGTATATTAGTAATCAAGTATTCTACGGATTATTTCATTGATTAATCGAGTAATCGGATAAGAGGTAATTTTCTTTATTAAAAAGCAGTACTAAATATTGAATAGAAAATAGGTCCCTTAAAATAAACGACTAATTTGTTTCCTTTTTTAAAAAAATGAACATTTTTATTGCTGAAATTGCATACACTAATAACCATGAAAACTAAACCCATTTAATATATCAATAATATATACATATATATCAAATAAAATTCACCAGTAGGTGGCAGAAAGTCACTGTTAAGTAAGCGTGTCATTGTGATTGAACTGAATAATTTAACAAGTGATTCATTCAACAACGAAACACAGTCATGTTGCTCAAAGACTAAAACAGTGCTGTGGCTGTGTTTGGAATGGTTATTTGTTGGCGAAATAGAGCAAAAACAGGCAATATGCTGTCTAAAATGTAAGTCTCTTAATATTAACTTCTTGTTTATTAGTGAACTGTTGCATAAAATCAGTATCTCATTTTTAATCATGCTGAGGCACTCTTCATTTGATATTCACTTTCTGTGTGTCACAGAGAGAGAATAAGACAATCAACATAAATGGCACATAGTCTTTCACAAAATATGGCTAACTTAGGGACATCATAACTAACCACTATTAATTTACGGTCTTAAATATGTCCAGCGTTTATCGGTTTGTGTGTCAGTAATAATGGTCCGTGGGGAAACAGTGTTCCGTGTGTAATTACAGTAAATGGACTAATTTTGCCTTGATGATTTTTTTTTCTTTATCTTAAAGAAAACTGTTTTCTTTGTGAATATATTGTAAAATGTAATTTACTCCTGTGATCAAAGCTGAATTTTTTTAGCATCATTATTCCAGTCTTCAGTGCCATGTGATCATTCAGAAATTATTCTAATATGTTGATTTGCTGCTCAAGAAACATTTCTGATTATTGAAAACAGTTGTGCTGCTATTTTTTTTATCAGGATGCTTTGATGAATAGAAATTTCAAAAGAACAGCTTTTATTTGAAACTGAAATCTTTACACTCACTTTTGATCAATACATAATACATTTTTGCTGAATAAAAATATTGATTTCTTTAAAAAAAAAGTCCTGATAAAAATAAATAAATAAACAAACCTTACACCGTTAAAAAGGTTCGCACAAAAATATAAGTCAGCACATTAGATCAACACAAAAATCTGCATATTAGACTGATTTCTGAAGGATCATGTGACACTGAAGACTGGAGTAATGCTGAAAATACAGCTTTGATCACAGGAATCAATTACATTACAACAGATATTCCCACAGAAAACATCTCGTAACCTTGCACTTCAGTTATATGGTATGAAATAATTCATCTTTTGTCTGAAATAATATGAACAGTAGCTATGCTAATCTTTCTCCGTTTGCTTTCCTGTTTTTATTTTGGGATGCCCAGTACTGTTCTTGGAGATCTACCTTCCTGCAAACTTCAGCTCCTCAGGAGCAGTTGACAATTACAGATGGGTGTGTTAAATCAGGGTTAGATCAGAATTCTGCAAGTAGGTGGATCTACAGGCACATGAATGGGCAGTTGTGTTATATTGGATATGTATGATGGATTTTGAACTGTACTATTTTTATTGCAGGTTTTATTGGGATCCCAGTAGAAGACATCAGAACACCAGATGCTGGCCTGGACAGATGTACCTACATTAAACCACACCAATCTCTCTGCTTTTGCATAGATGGCTACTACCATATTCTATGAAGGTATTATTATAGTAAAACTGAGCACCTGTGACAGTGGAATTTGTAGTTATAAAGAATAGTCACACATGCGTATCAGTACATTTGAAGCAACAGAGAATATTTTTTAGGAGTTGCACTTTTTTTGTACTCTCTCTCTTACAAACACAAAACAACAGCTATACCATTTGAAATTCTCAGGTGCACAAATCCTATTCTGCAATTCACAAATTACAAAATTTATATGCTCACAGTCAGGCTAAAGTTGCTGCAGTGAATGAGGGGCAAAACTATAAAAAATAAAAAAATCTCAAGTCATAAACAAATTTTGCACATTTGTATGTACAGTTGTAGTCAGAATTATTGGCACCGTTGGTAAATATGAAGCCTGTGAAAATAAAACTGCATTGTTAAAACTATAGACACACATCTTAAAGGCAGATTTGTGACATTTTAAACTATACAGATTTATTTTTACAGGCTTCTTTGATCATATTTACTAAGGGTGCTAAAAATTCTGACCAAGACCATAAATGAGAACTGATATCTCACATGACAAATCAGTATGTGACATCCCACTCACACACTTGCGCTTTATCCAGTGATAAACACATCATGTAGCCTTTGACCCACTACTACTAGCACAGTACACACAGCAAGTTTTTATTTTAATGATTTGGATCAAACAGAATAGAACAGAATACAGTGGGTAAATGCTAGACTCTGTTAAATTCTAATAAAGTCTGTAAATATGTATAGTTCTAATAAACACACATTTCAGGAAAAAAGAAAAATTAATTATATAATGAAATTAATATTACAGAATATACTGGAAAAAAATAATATAGCCCTGCATAAATCTGGTTTAACTGGGCCTGTGAATTTCTTAATTTGTGATTTGTGGAACAGGATTTTTGCACCTGCATTTTGAGAAGGTTTTGTTGTGTTTGTGAGAGAAAGAAACAAAATAAAAGTTTGCAACACCTAAAACATTTTCTTGATGACTTCACTGATATATTCTCTACAAATACAAATTCCACTGTCACAGGTGTTCAGTTTGGCTACAAAAATACCACATACAATAGATCCACTGTATGCAAATATAACAAAGGGACATAAACAATTGAAAATTTAGGGATGTAAACTATAATCCTAAACTTTTATTTAGGATTATAAATCTAAAAGAAAAACATGTAGAACTTTTATGGAGTGAAAATTGTGTCTATGACTGATATTAAAATGGTGTGTTACATCATCATCTTTTTTAAACCTGACCTGATTAGTTCTCACCTGATATCACAAGGAAAACTGACTGATCTGCTATGTACCTCTGTCTTGTGTTTTGATGGGTAAGAATTCTTTATAAATACACTTTTCACCCATATGTCTTTATTTTGTGGAACACAAAAGGAGAGAGTGGCATAGTCTCTGTAATTTTATAGAAAAGCAGCAATGACAATGAATGGTGACTGAGGCTGTCAGTCTCTTAATGTCCTGCCTTACATCTGTTTTTGTGCCCCACTGAAAATAAGTCAAATACATTTGGTACAAAATAACATCACATTTTTATTCTGAAGTGATTATAGCATTTAATTTGTAACTTGACACTTTTTATTGGCCTATAATTTACTTTCTTTGTGTGTTTACTTTAATTTATTTGTGTGTATTTGATTATTGTGTATTGTTAATGCATTTTCTATGTTAGTCTTGTATAGAAAATGTGCTCTAAACATGTATTTGTGTATTTTGTGTAAATAATAAATAAATTATAACTGAATTTGATGTGTGTTTAATAAATTATTACATATACAGGCTAATTTACCTAGTATTAACTATGCGAGAAACAAGCAGAAGATTGTATAACGTCGTTTTACCGAGATGAAATCAACATCGTTTCAACGTTGGTAAGCCAACCCATTAGATCAATTTTATGTTGAATATGTGTTGATTCTATGACGTCGTTTCAACCATCTGAGAATCAACGTCGATTCAACGTTGGGTAAGTGAACCAATTGCGTCGATTTTACGTTAGTTTTGAATGGCGCGTCTGACGTTGGTTCAACATTACCCCGATGAGCAAAACGACGTACGGACCGACGTCGGCTATCAACGTCGTTTCGACGCCAGGAGAAACGTCGATTCTATGTTGATTTTATGTTAGTTTGCTGTGTGGGCCGCTATCCATAAATATTTGTTAACCCTTTAACTTTCACCCCTAAATGGAGGTAATGAAAAAAATTAGTTAACTTAAAATTCTTATTAGTAGACATCTAATAAATTGCCTCAAACTGTTTTTTGTTTTTTTTACACAGTCCATGGTAAATCTCAATTTAAATTCGGATAACTATTTCAGTTATTTTGCAATAATAAACATTCCTTTAACTTTATTAGTATCTTGGATACATCTCATAAACTTCAGTGTCCACAAAGTTAAAAAAAAAAAAAAAAATACATATATAGTTGAATGGCAATATATATGCTATACAATGTCTTTTACTGACATATCAACCGTACGGTCATGCATGATGGATAATTATTAGAAATAAACATTTCTGCATTTCTCTTATATTTTGCTATATTCCTGTTCTTTACCCTCTACCTATTTGCAACAACTTTATGGTTTTATCCCTATTTCCTTGATTGCTTGTTTGACCCTATTATCTGATGATTGACCAGTAACTACAGACACAGAGATGGGGCAGTATAGCTGTGGAAAAATTGCTCTCTCATCCCTTCCTTTTTATAGATTTATTCCCTATCAAAGTTAGCTCAACCGCACAGTAGAGATATAAGTTAAAGGGATAAAAAGAGCCTTTTCATAACACCTTTACAATTTTTTTATGATGAAATAACTGTGCATTGTTTCGCAGAGCTTTTCAAAGTTCAGTACATTCACACTCAAGACACCTTTTTCACATTTAATCACAATAAATAACATTATTACAGAGACTGTAATATTAATTTAAACATTTAACCAAATGTGTGCTGTTAGACGCATGTCTAATAATTTGGGAGAGTGGAAGCTAAAGCGGTTTTGCAGGACATGGAAGCACCAGCGCATTCACTTGCATTTTTCGGAACTGCAAAATGTCTACTTTTTTATTTGTGTGCACTCACAATATCAACAAAATTTTATGCTTTCGTAAAATAGCTAAACATGCGCTTTCTGACATCTCTGTCTCGAGGAGGAGCACTTCACAAAAACTCAGTGAATATTTGCCCCACAAACATGATAAATATATCTACAGAAATGCTTTAAATTACCACTTTAAAACGAAAGAATTCACGTAATAAAATCATTTTATATTGCGTAAAGTTAATGTGAAAAGTCCACCTGTCTATATAATAAATAAAACATAATAAATAAAAAGTAGGCTTCAAGTCCGTTAACTAGCTGATTCAAAATAAAACAATGTTGGCAAAGTCATAGGCTTTTGGCTTTTGGGGTAAATGTTAAGTTACTATTATTATGACTTCACAAGATCGGTTATTGACCGCAGTAAAGATAGTTTGCAGTTTGACATTCGGATTTCTTTTGGCTATAAATACATAGCGCGCTGTCATAAACATGCAAATAATCCCGAATGTGGTTCTCCATGATTTGTGAATTCTGGTGATGATGTGCCTTTTGGCCGAAATTTTATTTTATTTTTTCGACTCTTAATTTTATAATGCTTATAGCTCCGAAAGTTGGAAACTTAGCAGACAGAAACCAGTGTCATGTGAACCAGCTTGATCTGTGAATTTCACAGCAAAGCTCTTGTCCGTAAACCCCTTGGGAAGTCCGCTATAGTAAGGAATGTGAAAAATAGGCGCTCTTCATGTTTAACGTATTTTACCATTAAACACGCAGACGCTCGAATACAAAAACATTGTTTTTAAGTCAAACTCGATTTGTGAAAACTTTCACAATCGCTATTTATTGCGTAACAGTGTTTCTTTAAGCTCTGCTATCTTTTTCTTCTATCACTACTGGTCAGCTGGCCCTTTCCTGAGTCACTAACATCACTATTCTGATCTGTGAAAACTTTCACAGATCAGTACTGGTCAGCTGGCCCTTTCCTGGGTCACTAACATCACTATTCTGATCTGTGAAAACTTTCACAGATCAGTACTGGTCAGCTGGCCCTTTCCTGAGTCACTAACATCACTATTCTGATCTGTGAAAACTTTCACAGATCAGTACTGGTCAGCTGGCCCTTTCCTGGGTCACTAACATCACTATTCTGATCTGTGAAAACTTTCACATGTCAGTACTGGTCAGCTAAACCTTTCCTGAGTCACGTACATCACTATTTTGATTTGTGAAAACTTTCACAGATCAGTACTGGTCAGCTGACCCTTCCCTGAGTCATATTAATCACTATTCTGATCTGTGAAAACTTTCACAGTTCAGTACTGGTCAGCTGGCCCTTTCCTGGGTCACTAACATCACTATTCTGATCTGTGAAAACTTTCACAGGTCAGTACTGGTCAGCTGAACATTCCCTGAGTCAGTAACATCACTATTTTAATCTGTGAAAAAATTCACAGTTCAGTTTGGGTCAGAATAGTGATGTACATGAATCAGGAAATGGTCAGCTGACCAGTACTGAACTGTGAAAGTTTTCACAGGTGATAATAGTGATGTTAGTCACCCAGGGAAGTGTCAGCTGACCAGTACTGAACTGTGAAAGGTTTCACAGATCAGAATAGTGATGTATGTGACTCAGGAAAGGGCCAGCTGACCAATACTGAACTGTGAAAGTTTTCACAAATCAAAATTGTGATGTAATTGAATCAGTGAAGGGTTAATTGTCCAAAATTGCTCTGTGAAATGTATCACAAATCAGAATAGTACATAAGGGCACAGGAAAGATCAACTGACAGAAAAAATAAACTGTGAAACATTTCCTCGTACGTGAAACGTTCATTAGAGATGTATATGATTTATCTAAGGGCTTGAAAAACCGTTATTCACTGGAACAGCACCGTGTGACATTATGACAGAAGAAAAAGATAGCAAAACATAAAGAAACACTGTTACGCAATAAATAGCGATTGTGAATTTTTTCGCAAATCTAGTTTGACTTAAAAACAATGTTTTTGTATTGTTATTTGCATGTTTATTGTGCGTTGTGTATTTATAACCAAAAGAAATCCGAATATCAAACCGCAAACTATCTTTACTGCGGTGTTTTACGGGCTTTTTTAAAACTCTGATTGATTTCATGAGACATGGTGCTTATTAACTTTTTAAATGCATTCAAATATTTTTTTCATGTTTTTTTCGTGCTTCAAATATTAAAATGGAAAAGATACATGCCGTTTGATCTGAGGCGAATATAGTTATCTCAACTACAAATTAAAGAGCTTAAAAACACAATTGTTGTTTATATTTTATCATAAAATTGATAGAATTTAAAGGCTGAGACTTGCGTGCTACAAATAATGAATGGACTTGAAAAACGTTAAATATTATTTCCAAGCATTTATACCTAAATAAAACTGCTTGTAAATACTCACGTAACGTTATGTACTTAAGAAAAATCAACAAGTTAACCGAGTTGGAGCCCGTACAAATGTTTTGCATGGGCACGGGGTTGACTTGCTACGCCACTGCTAATAACTAAGCGTTTCCACACACCTTTTTTTTTTAAAGCACATTTTGGGAAATTGCATACAAAAAGCTGGATGGAAATGCCAAGATTCTCAAATTTTAAAAACCAGAATAAAATAACAGGTATAAAGGAATAAAATAAGTTATTCTGAACGAAATATGTTTTTAAATTTATGTTTCAATTCATTACCAAAACCAAATAAAAAAAACTGTGCGACAAGTCTACACTGAATTTTGGTTCATTTTTGTGACCGCGCAACAAGCGAAACAGAGAAGGGTGAAAGCCCACACCTTTTCTTTATTTTATCAAAGTTCATGTCTTTGTTTTTATAGTGAATGTGCACAAATAGAAGTTAACCTTTTACAGTTCGAAATAATGTCTTATTCTTATCTATGTGACCAAAAATGACCAAATATTTTAAGTTGGTTCCGCTAAGGAATAAAAATCTATGCATTCGAGCCAGAGCCTCTGTAATGAGGACTCGTAGGAAGCGTATAAGATCCAAGTGCGAGCTTTAATAACCAGATCGTAGTCAACAGGCAGGGTCAATATCCGACAAACAGTGTAACGAAGACAAAACAATAGCACAATCCACAAAACAGGCACTGTCCAATAACCGGAGAGCGCAGTCCAAAAAGTAACAACTAAACAAGGCAAGGAACGATGGCAAAACTAGACAGAACTATGGCGTGAAACAAAAGCAAAACTATGACAATAAACAAAACCGTGGCAATGACAAAAACAAGGCAAAGAAAACAGGGATAAACGCTTGGTAGAGTCCGCAAGAGCAAAACAATACTTCGCGAGGGCCTGTTTGTAAATGGCCTCCTTTTAAGGCCACCAAACAGGAAGTTACCAACGAAGCAGCAGAGGGAGCAGCAACAGTCAGTCAGTGGGTGAGGGCTCCCTCTGCTGGCGTGGCGTTACAGAATCCCCCCCCCCTAGGAGCGACTCCTGGCGCTCAAACAACAACAGTCCAGGAGGGTGGGGGAACAGAGGCAAAACAGGGGGTGGGACGGAGGGCCAGGTCCATGTAGTTGAAGTGGGCCTGGATCGTGGAGCAGGGACAGACAGTGAAGTACTGGAGGACCTGGACCGTGGAGCAGAGACAGACAGTGAAGCACTGGAGGACCTGGACCGTGGAGCTGTGGCAGATAGTGGAACCCCGGAGGGCCTGGGCTGTGGAGCTGTTTGCAGACAGTGGAACACTGGAGGTCCTGGGCCATGGAGCTGTGGCAGACTGTGAAACACAGGAGGGCCTGGGCCATGGAGCTGTGGCAGACAGTGGAACACTGGAGGGCCTGGGCCGTGGAGCAATGGCAGACAGTGGAACACTGGAGCAGGGAGAGCCGGTAGCCATGGCGGGGCAGGCAGAGCAGGCAGCCATGGCGGAGCAGGCAGAGCAGGCAGCCATGGCGGGGCAGGCAGAGCAGGCAGCCATGGCAGAGCAGGCAGCCATGGCGGGGCAGGCAGCCATGGCGGGGCAGGCAGAGCAGGCAGCCATGGCGGGGCAGGCAGCGCAGGCATAACCGGGAGCCATTGCAGGGCAGGCAGAACAGGCAGAACAGGCAGAGCAGGCAGAGCAGACAGAGCAGACAGGAGCAGAGATATCCACAGTGGAGCTAGTGAGATCCATAGCAGAGCAGTGTGTACACAGACAATTTGGAACTCGACTGGACTTGGAAGCCTGACTGGACTTGGAAGTTACAGCTGTAGCTTGACTTGAAACAGGAACGACGACCGTAGCTTGACTTGACTTGGAAACTTGACTTGACTCGGGAAATGCAGCTATAAACTGACTTAACTCAGGAAACACAGCTGCAACTTGACTTGACTTGGAAACTTGAATTGACTTAGGAAACGCAGCTGTAGGTTGACGTGAGTCTGAAGATGCACCTGCAGCTTGACTTGGCTCTGCAGCTTGACTTGAATCGAATCAGGGGTAGCTGCCGTGACGTGAGGGAGAGCCATTTTAGCTGCCCATACCGCCATTAGGGGTGAGTCCAGCACGTGGGCCATCATGAAGCGTGGCTTGGAGACAGCGACCATCATGTGGAATGGCTCTGGGATGGCAGCCATCTTGTGGACTGGCTTGGGGGTGGCGGCCATTTTGTGGACTGGCTCTGGGAAGGCGGCCATCTTGTGCACTGGTTCTGGGATGGCGGCCATCTTGTGGACTGGCTTGGAGATAGCAGCCATCTTGTGAGCTGGTTGTAGGAGGGCGGCCAGGACAGGTGCAGGCTCTGGACGGGCGGCCAGGACAGGTGCAGGCTCTGGACGGGCGGCCAGGACAGGTGCAGGCTCTGGACGGGCGGCCAGGACAGGTGCAGGCCCTGGAGCGGCAGGCATGGCGTGAGCAGGTTTTGGCTTAGTAGACTTGACGAGTGCAGGCTGTGGCTTGGCAGACGTGGCGTGAACAGGCTGTGGCTTGGCAGACGTGACGTGAGCAGGCTGTGGCTTGGCAGACGTGACTATTCCGGACATGAAGGTTGGGGTGTGGAAGGTCTCTGGTTTGCTTGCTATGGCGTGAGCTGGTTGTGGTGTGGGGGTTACTGCAGGATTGCAGGGTCCCTCATCCGCAATCCCAACAGTAAAAGACGATCCCGCAAGTAACAAAGCATAGTCAATATAATGGATTAATGACCAGTGGAGGTGATGTCTTAGCAGTTTAACTGAAATGTCCTTATCCAAACCAAAAAAGAAAATGTCCTTAAGAAAGCTGTCTTGAAAATCCACCAAGTGACAGAGCTCACAAAAGTCCATAACATATTGTTCTATTGACCGGTTACCTTGGCGGAGTCGAACAAGGCGTGATGCTGGGTCCATGGTGTGATCTGTGTAGAAGCCGCTGGATCTTTGGTAGGCGAAGTATTCTGTAATGAGGACTCATAGGAAGCGTATAAGATCCAAGTGCGAGCTTTAATAACCAGATCGTAGTCAACAGGCAGGGTCAATATCCGACAAACAGTGTAACGAAGACAAAACAATAGCGCAATCCACAAAACAGGCACAGTCCAATAACCGGAGAGAGCAGTCCAAAAAGTAACAACTAAACAAGGCAAGGAACGATGGCAAAACTAGACAGAACTATGGCGTGAAACAAAAGCAAAACTATGACAATAAACAAAACCGTGGCAATGACAAAAACAAGGCAAAGAAAACAGGGATAAACGCTTGGTAGAGTCCGCAAGAGCAAAACAATACTTTGCGAGGGCCTGTTTGTAAATGGCCTCCTTTTAAGGCCACCAAACAGGAAGTTACCAACGAAGCAGCAGAGGGAGCAGCAACAGACAGTCAGTGGGTGAGGGCTCCCTCTGCTGGCGTGGCGTTACAGCCTCTAGTCGTGAAAAACATTTGTATTCGTGCCAAAAGATGCATATGTGCATATATTCATATATTCATATATATATATATATAATATGCATATATTCTTCTTCTTCTTCATCTTCTTCCAATAATACTTTTTCCCTTCCTGCCAAAAGTTTTTTGCCCCTCCTTAAAGATAGGTGCGTCAGATGAGGTAAGTGCTCAGTCACAATCTCATGAATAATAACAATAATACGAAGGTGCGCATCAGGATATTAATAGTAATAAGAAGGATTACAAGCTGTTACGACAGGCAATGTCAACGTGACATCACCCCTTCGTTTTACTTAAATTATTCATGATGTTGTGACCTAAGTACTCCGCTGAGCATGCAAGTTTACTTAAGCAGCCATCATGTGCCAGGGACATTGACGGAAAGGTAAAGCACACGGAACAGCAAAAAACAACTTAAGGAGCAGCAGCAGAAGACACTTTTTGCTGGGATAATGGCTTAAGGAATAATCCTGCGACCGCACTTCTAGACGAAACAACCAGGCATGCCCAGATGAAGAGGATAACAAGGTAATATTTCATGAAAAAGCTGTGTTTTAGATCAAATTAATTAATTTAATAAGAATAACGCTAATGGCATAGTATCGTGTTCTGTATTTTAATATTACAATTTATTTAAATTCCTTGTTGATCCGACCTTTATCTATGATTTTACATTTTTAAAAATGTCATTATTAGGCCTATATTTAAAACTATATTTCATTCTGATTTCAGTTATTACTAAAACAAGCCACTTTTGATTAATTTCTTTGCCCTTAAATGATTTTTCACATGTCTATGCACCATATAATGTAAGGACACTCCTTGTCACATGTGGATAAAAGTAGGGGTTTGATGACTTGTTCAATTATTAAATGAATATACTTAATGGTTGTTAAAAATCTCACTTATTTGGTAACAAAAACATAACCAATCCTGGGGCATTGATTATTGCACTAAATGTTTAATAGTTATTGCTTTATTGCATGAAATTAGTGTATCTAATGTAATTTGAAGGTATTAGATAAATAATTCTAATGTATTCCAAATTCTACCCAGTGATGTGTCAGGTACTTTAACCCTTCTAAGAAGGGGTGACAAAATGTAGGACATGGTAGCAACATAAAGACCTTATTTATATCAGCTGCCCATTCGCACAAGCTAATGGTATACATCTCTTCTGTTTTCATTAAAAGATTGAAGACTACGAGGTCTTGAAGTCTACAGCACTGCCTGCTCCATCTTCAGCAATGGTGAAAACAGCCAAAGCCCAAGGACAGCTTCTCGCAGCACCCCTAATTTCACCACCTTGATACATTTCACACAGACATGTACCTGGAGGGAGCCTTAGGCCCTCACACATAACAGTACACAGGGAGTCTGTTGTATTCTGCCCCTTTTACTTAAAACATCAAAGAACTTGTATTGAGTCTACTTCAAACTAGAATGGAACTAAACTTGTGTGTTGCTGGAACCACTTCTTTTCTTGTATATAATACACATTGTAGCAACTGAGAACAGTTACAGTCTCTGTAATAATGTTATTTATTGTGATTAAATGTGAAAAAGGTGTCTTGAGTGTGAATGTACTGAACTTTGAAAAGCTCTGCGAAACAATGCACAAAGTTATTTCATCATAAAAAAAATTGTAAAGGTGTTATGAAAAGGCTCTTTTTATCCCTTTAACTTATATCTCTACTGTGCGGTTGAGCTAACTTTGATAGGGAATAAATCTATAAAAAGGAAGGGATGAGAGAGCAATTTTTCCACAGCTATACTGCCCCATCTCTGTGTCTGTAGTTACTGGTCAATCATCAGATAATAGGGTCAAACAAGCAATCAAGGAAGTAGGGATAAAACCATAAAGTTGTTGCAAATAGGTAGAGGGTAAAGAACAGGAATATAGCAAAATATAAGAGAAATGCAGAAATGTTTATTTCTAATAATTATCCATCATGCATGACCGTACGGTTGATATGTCAGTAGAAGACATTGTATAGCATATATATTGCCATTCAACTATATATATATATATATATATATATATATTTTTTTTTTTTAACTTTGTGGACACTGAAGTTTATGAGATGTATCCAAGATACTAATAAAGTTAAAGGAATGTTTATTATTGCAAAATAACTGAAATAGTTATCCAAATTTAAATTGAGATTTACCATGGACTGTGTAAAAAAAAAAAAAAAAAAAACAGCTTGAGGCAATTTATTAGATGTCTACTAATAAGAATTTTAAGTTAACTAATTTTTTCATTACCTCCATTTAGGGGTGAAAGTTAAAGGGTTAACAAATATTTATGGATAGCGGTTGAATTATGAGAACAGGATATATTTTTTCTTAATGTGTCAGTAAAGCAATATGGCTTAAAAATGACAGTATAAGCAAGCATAAAAAATACTGTTTTGAAAAATGTGTAATTAACCTTTTGTGTAATTGTGTAATTAAAAAAGGAAATATAAAAAATAGAATTAAAAATAAGATAATTAAAAAATGCTTATGTGCTGTAATGTAATTAAATGTACACCTAAGTAAAATTAATTTAAAAATTAAAATTCATTAGAAAACAACCACTAGATGGTGTTAAAGCTCAATGCCAGCACAAAATTGCGTGTTTACGCGTAAATTTCGTGTTAACACGTAGTTACGCGTTAACGCGTTTGTACAACACGTTTTGGCCCTAATGGCCTTCCATACATAGAAGACGACATATGTATCAGGCGTCATGAAATGCGATGACTTATGTATCAGGCGTCATGAATTGCGACGTACATAGTTCCGACGTACCTATCACACGTCGTTTTTTATGTAAATTTCTAACGTATGCCGCCGTCACGTCGCCGCCTAGGATTGGTTCTACAGTGACGTTGCCGTAACGTCGTCGCGGGTCTATCGTCTGCCCTCCCTATCAATCCCATTCAAAATTTGACACAGTCTGACGGTGACGTAAGGGTAGACTGCGCCTTATGCTTAGCCTGCTTAGCCTTAAAACTGGCACGATCCGCCCCTCATACAGGGATAGCCATTCCAGAGCAGCCGGCTGACTCAGCCGCCGCAGTTTCCTCAGAGCGGCTGCAGGAGCTCTGGTGACCACATGGCTGTTTCACGATTGGCCAGATGCACCGCATGACAACGATCACGTGTGTTTCGGGTTTATTCTAACATTGTCAAGTCCGATAATGCTTACAAATCTGTGTTTTTAGAACAGTAAAAGTGTTTTTACTGTAGTCGCAATGTTATATTGAGTCAGATTTATCATAGAACACTGGTAAAAGCATAAATAACCCCACTTTATTAGTATTTAAATAGTATATGTTTATGTTGATCATTATTCTTGTTCAGATGGCCCTGTATTAAGCAGTATATGTAACGTGTTTCTGTTGCTCATGAGAACACTTTTGAAAAGTCTGTGTATTTGATAAATATTGCATTTAATTCACTTCATCTGTGATAGAGCATGCAAACACCGCGAGAGCGCCACTAACGAGAGCAGAAAGTGTATGACTTGACAGCTCCTTTTTCAACAATGGACCCCTATGGGTCATGTGACCACTTTTTTGTAATTTCATTTATTAGTATTTGACTTCTTTACTGAGACAGCATTGATCAGTTAAATGGGTTTCTCATTTTATTTAAAAAAACAAAAATAGGCTGTGTTGCCTGGAGGCAACATGGTACTATAGAGAGTTAAAGTTGTCCAAAAGAAGTTCATAGCAATACATATTACGTTTTGATATATTTACAGTAGGAAATTTACAAAATATCTTCATGGAACATGATCTTTACTTAATATCCTAATGATTTTTGGCATGAAAAAAAAATCTATAAACTAAAGACCCATCCAAAGTATTTTTGGCTAGTGCTAGAAATATTGCTACTTAAGACTAGTTTTGTGGTCCAGGGTCACATATGAAGCTGGGAGATACTGACCTGCAGTAAAGCCAGAAATATACCCTACTCCAAAGATACAAATCTGTTTGGAGAACGAAGAAAAACTGGTTCCATTTGAGTTGGTGCTTGTTGCCGAAGAAAAACAGTCCCAGACGAGTTTTACAGTTCAACAAAACTGAATGCTTAGGGTGTACTCACACAAGAAGTGGTTGCCTTGAACCAAGCCAGAGCACGATTATCCCCCTTGCCCCGCACTCATACTTGCACTAAACTTTTCAGGCTGGAGCATGCTTATGTCATGTATGAGACAGTAGAGAAAACCACTTTTGCTAATTTTCTGCCTAATAAATTTAGAATTTATGCTGTGCACTGATTTTAATTTGTATGTATCAGAGAATTATTACAGAGCCAGCTGACGTTAATGAAAAAAATCATTTTCTTGATTCTACAGAAAAGTGAATAGGATAGCCTCAGGTGAGGCATCTCCAGCATCAGTCTCTGATACAAATTCACCATTGTGTCAGAAAGAAATCATGTTATGGATTCCGTCTTCCCTGCTTATGCTTGACTATTGTCACCTCGACTTTAAAAAAAAAACAAAAAGTCGAACATTTTCTGTGTGTGATTGCTCTGATAGGTGAACCTAGGTCAGGGGTGCCTAACCCTGTTCCTGGAGATCTACCTTCCTGCAGAGTTCAGCTCCAACCCTGATCAAACACACCTGTCTGTAATTATCAAGTGCTCCTTCAGGTCCCAATTAGTTGATTCAGGTGTGTTTGATCAGGGTTGGAGCTGAGCTCTGCAGGAAGGTAGATCTCTAGGAACAGGGTTGAGCACCTCTGACCTAGGACATGAGTGGTTTTCAGCCTTGTTGAACACTTTGTGGGATATACCAACACTTGTGTGTATCATAGAGGCAAGTTTTTATTTTCTAAGCAAGCCGTTTGTGAAAGCTGAAAAAAAGGCCTACATGTAAATTGAGATATAGCTTCTACTTCAAAAGGCTATGGATTAACTTATTTTTTAATGCAGAAAACATGCAGTAGTAAATGCAAACCAGTGGATCAACAAGACAATAATGAATGATATTATTACATTACTTTTGACTCCACCCCCATTACCATAAACAAAACTGCTCTAGAAAATGTCAATAAATTAAATACATAGTTCATTACCATGCTTTGTTTCTGAGAAGGGGTTCACGGTAGAAAGCAAACATTGGAAAGCAAACTCTGCAATTTATATTGACAAACTTTTATTTGATGAAATGAGTAAGTGATTTAATGGTGGTTTGCAATTTCAGATTTGCACACTAGGGAAGCTATGATGTGTTCATATTGCCTGTAGCAAATATTCAAGCGTGCTTCATACATCAGTCGTCAGCATTTTCATGGCAAAAAACAAAACATATCAAGCTAACTGGAATAAGCTGCAGTCCACTTTTAAAGGTTAGCATACGTGAACATGAAGAATGTAAAAGATTTACCTAACAGGTATATTTTGTACATAACATTTTTCCAATCCCTGATCAAAATGAACATTTGAAAAACTAAAAACAAAAACTACGAAAAAAAAAAAAAAACGGCACGAGTTTGCAAATGTTTCATGTCTTTTTGGTACGTTTCCCACTGGATTTCTCTCTAGCGTGAAGCTTCATGTGAAGCTTAAGGTTTCCTTTAATTTGGCATGTCTTTCCACATACTGGGCAAGTGAAAGACTTTTCTTTACTGTGAACGCTCATGTGAGTTCTAAGGGTTGCTTTCTGTCTGAAACTCTGTCCACACTCGGAGCAGGTGTAAGGCTTCTCTCCAGTGTGAATTACAATGTGAACTCTAAAGCACGTTCTGTTCGTGAAACCCCTTCCGCAGTGATCGCACATGTAAGGCTTCTCTCCAGCGTGAATTTTTACATGATTCCTAAGGTCATCTGCGTCTGCGAAAATCTTTTCACACTGACGACATACAAACTTCTCTTTTGCGTGAATCTTCATGTGAACATTGATGGATGCTTTGTGTCTGAAACGCTTTCCACACACATCACATGAAAACGGCTTATCGTCAGTGTGACTGTTAATGTGATTTTCAAGGGATAGTTGTGTTGCGACGCTCTTTCCGCACAGGTCACAGGTGTAAGGCTTCTTTCCGGAGTGAGAACACAGGTGTCTTTGATAGCCTACTAGTTGAGTGAAACGTTTTCCACAATGCAGGCAGGCGAAAGGCTTCTCTCCAGTGTGAATCCTCGTGTGGATTTTAAGGGCTCTTCGATTACAGAAACACTTTCCACACTCTGAGCAGATGACACGATTGTGAATTCGCTTCTTAGCTTTTTTTTTTGAGGAAGTCTCTTCAGCTTCTTCTCCAGTACTGAGATTATGATTCTGAACTTGATCTTTCTCCTGTTTCTTATACTGTTTTTGAATCTCCTCTTTTATTGCCATCAGGTCTAGGATGAAAAGAGACAAATACAAGTTAAACCTTGTTTAAAAGCAACAGCACAAAAGAGAGCAACAATGACCCAAATCTGCCATTTATTAAAGGAGGAGTCCAATTCCAGAACAAAGATTTACAGGTAATGTACTCACCGCCTTATCCAAGATGTTCATGCGTTTCCGTCTTCAGTCGTAAAGAAATTATGTTTTTTGAGGAAAACATTTCAGCATTTTTCTCCATATAATGGACTGATATGGTGCCCTGATTTTGAACTTCCAAAATGCAGTTTAAATGCGGCTTCAAGCGATCCCAAATGCTGTTGTAAACAATCCCAGCCGAGGAAGAAGGGTCTTATCTAGCGTAACGATTATTTTCATTAAAGAAATACAATTTAAATACTCTGTGTATTCTGCTTCAAGACAGTTAGGGAATGTTGAAAAACTCCAATCATATTTTCTCCCTCAACTTCAAAAATCATTTCAAAATCATCCTACATGAAGTACCGACACAGTCTTTGCAAAGTGCAAATGTCAAGAAGATCAAACACCCTTAACAAAAAAGGTAAAACAGCGATATAGGACGATTTTGAAGTTGAGGGAGAACATGAGATGGGAGTTTTTCGACATACCCTAACTGTCATGAACCAGAACAAAACAGCATTCAGGCAGAGCAAGACAAGACGAGCATTTGAGATTAAAAAGTATATAAATTGTATTATTTTTATGAAAATAACTTATCGTTTCGCTAAATAAAGCCATTCATCATTTAACAACTGCATTTGGGATCGCTTGAAGCCACATTTAAACTGCATTTTGGAAGTTCAAAATCGGGGCACCATACCAATCCATTATATGGAGAAAAATCCTGAAATGTTTTCCTCGAAAAACATAATTTCTTTACAACTGAAGAAAGAAAGACATGAACATCTTGGATGACAAGGGGCGAGTACATTATCTGTCAACTGCTGTTCTGGAAGTGGACTTCTCCTTTAAGGAATATCAAACTCTTGTGGATGGTGACAGTCCTAGAGATAAATAAATAAATAAATAAATAAATAAATAAAATATTATATATATATATATATAATTTATTTATTTTATTTTATTTTTTTTCTCTAGGACTGTCACCACGGATGGTGACAGTCCTATATATATATTTTTTTATCATTTTAAGTAATTTTGAGGACTTCAATTAGAGTTGGAGCTACACTACACAAATTTGTGGCATCCCTGGTCTAAATATTAGAAAAAAATATTCCTTTCTACAATGGTCAGTTTTGCAGAAAAACTAAATGTGTGAACAATAGCAGTCAAGACTTCAGTCCCATTGTTAAACAAACCGTATTACTAAAGTTACATCTCTTCTAGAACTATTAGATCTTCAAAAGCACCCCCTCCCAATCTCTGAGTAACGATTTTCACTACCCATCTGCCAACTTCGGTTCCTACCTCCTTCAACACTATCATAATTTACTGCCATTGCAATCACCACTATGTTATGCATTGAGCCTACTCCTGTGTCTGTCATTCTTACCCACCTGATCCAATACTGCACACACACAGACACTCACACACACACTCACACTCACATACACACACCAACAAGAACTATTATTATTACTAATGACAATATTACTATTTTTGTTTTATATTACTGATGTACATGTGGTACTTTCCTTTATGTTCCTGTGTTTATGTCATTCTCTGTCTGTCATATTTATTCAAACTTACACAAGCATATAAATTATACTGGTTGTCATGTATGCTTTTTCATGTATGTCTCTGTCCTGTACACAATGTTTTTCATGTTTCTGTCAAAAAAAAAAAAAAAAAAAAAAATCTTCAAAAGCATAGATCACAACATTCTCATGGACAGCCTGAGATTAGGCATCTGTGGATAAGAAACTAATGTTTTATGCTCTATGTGTAAATGAAGAGAGTCATCTGTAGTATGGAGTGCCACAGGGCTCAGTATTAGGCCTCTGCTTGTACATGTTTTTCATTAGAGACATTCTCATTAGAACAACTCGAAGAAACTAAAATAGTGTTTTAAACATCAAATATGAGATGGGTGGTAATTTTCCTGAACTAAATTCTTAATTCCTAGTTTGTAGAATAGCCTTCTTCCACAGAAATGCTGTAGGGTCAACAAATAAGCTCTAGTTGGTTTAAAATGCAGTGGCTAAAGTTCTTACAAGACGCATTAGCTCTTCTGGCATCACTTTAGTTTGACTGCACAGAGAATGACAGTTATAGGCCACATAATTTGCCAGAATCCATCTGAAACTGTCTACTTTGGCAAACCTGTCATTGATGCTGTTCAACACAGATTTAAAAGGCATAGTGATATTTTGAAAGGGAGAGACGTCACTTTTTGTTTGTTACTCCCAGTTGGTTTCAAATGGAGATTTGTCAAGTTTGATGCTTAATCCCTCATTTTTTTGAATTTTAAAATCAATCTCAAATCAAAATAAACCTTATTAGACTTTTACACTAGGTGAAAATAACCCAAGGTCATTTAACACCATTTATGATAGAGAATATATTGGATGTTTGTCTGCCTTTAAAGTCTGCATGGAATCAAAATTTATATTATTCATTTTGTTCACAACCATTGCTAGTCTTGAGGTGAACAATTGATCAGTAAATTAATCCACTGAAAAAAAGAGTTTGTCTTGGTAATCTGTAATCAAAATCTAAACATTTGCTTTTCCTCTAGAATGGGATTCCTTCTCTAGTCACGTCAGTTTGACCTCCAACAGATAAGTTGCCTATGTATGGAAGCCCGTTTCCGCCTCTGAATAATAATAAAAAAAAAAGTTATTCCAATTTGTTTTCTTACAATTCTGACTTTTTACTCAGAATTGGGAGATATAAACTCACAATTGTGAATTATAAAAACAGAATTGCGAGATACAAAGTTGCAATTCTGAGAAATAAAGTCGCAATTGCATGATATAAAAACTCAGTTGCGAGTTATAAAGTCAGAAATTCCAGATATAAAATCGCAATTCTGAGAAATAAAGTCAGAATTGTGAGATAAACTCGCAATTCTCTGAACATATCAGTCTTTTTTTTTCTCCTCAGAACTGAACTGTATAACTCGCAATTGCAAGTCAGAATTGCAAGTGTACATTTTGCAATTCGGACTTTTTCACAATTGTTAGTTTAATATCCCGCAGTTCTGACTTTATAACTCGCAATTGCGCATTTATATCTAACAGCTCGGAGGAAAAAAAAAGTCAGAATTGTGAGTTTATGAGACACAATTCTGAGAAAATTACCTTTCTTATGTTTTATTCAGTGGCAGAAACAGGCTTCTATAGATATGAGTGAGAGAGGAATAAAATAAAACCCGGCCCTCTATTCAATATTCCATTGGAAATACATCTCTATACTGAAATAAATTTGGCAGCTGACCTTGCGGTTCACGCAAACTTTAACCCTCTGGGGTTTGAGGGTGTTTTTGGGTCCTGGAGAAGTTTTGAGATGCCCTGACATTAGTGCTTCTTTTGGTATCTTAAAAACATTTATGCATGGTTAGTGAGAAGAGAAAAAAAAAAAAAAAAAAAAAAATCAACTTAATGATACACTCAATGTAAAATTGTTAGGCGTACTTCTGTATTATTTCTATGTCTGTCCACATAAAATGTAAAATAAAACCATTTTAATTATGACACTCTTAAAAAAAAAATCATTCATTTCTGTAGAGCTTGACATTTTAAATAAGCATCAAATGAGTGATTCAGTTTTGAGAATGAAAACAAACCTATTCCATCATCACTATCTTCATTCTTCACTTCACATGTTTCTTCAATCCTCATGTCTTCACTCTCCTCTTTAAGAAACGCCATCTTTATTTGTTCATCAGTATCTTCATGTTTCAGACTAAATACTTCTGCAATCTTAATGCCTTCACTCTCCTCATTGAAAAACGCCATCTCGATGGCCTCACCAGAACGTTTTCTGTGTGTTAAAGATGATTAACAGATAAATAAATAAATAATGCAAACTAAGCCTCTGGGTGAGAGTTAATGGACTTAAATGACCGGATTAACCAAAAAACATTCAAAACTAGCACTACAAATGAACAAAATAGGTTAGACACTTAATATTTAGGCATGTATGGTTTACATTCGTAATGATTGGTTCATAGGAAACATTTAATAGTCCACTTTCATGAAAATATTTGCAATTGGTTTGTAAAATTTGTCATTAAACATGTTTGTGTTTGTTGTACTCGTTATTTTGATCAGCGTCCATTGAATCAAAACAGCGAATCATTTTGTTAATCGTTTGGTTTCATTCACGTACATGCAAAAGCACCGTTTTTGCGATCGTTTACTGACAGTTACTGAATTAGTGTTTATGAAAAACCGACTGACAACATTACATGTTGCGAAACGAGACTGAGCTTTTGTTATTCTCGTGCAGATGCGCTTTTCTAACCAAAAATAACGTGCATTAATGTGAGATAAAGTATTACAATGTCACATTCAATAATAATGAAGCCATTTTACATCGTTTGCAAAACCTATAAAGTGTTTAAATAAACGGCATTCATTTACACGCTTAAAAACAAACCTTTAGTCGAACCCACAACAAATGCCGGAGCGCTGCGCAGTCGTCGTCGTCTTCTTCTTCTTCTTCTTCTAATAATGTTTTATGGCGGCTGGCAAACCAACTTTTGGTGCATTACCGCCACCAACCGGACTGGAGTGTGGAGCCCCAACAAGCAGTTTAAAAAAAAAAAAAAAAAACTAAATTCTTCCTGCTAGTCCACTTTCTTTTATAAATTTTATAATTGCACTAAATACTTTAAATTGTTCTGGGTTATCTTTCAAGAGGTTTTGTATACTAAAAGCATTTATACCCATTCTATTTATTACCTTAATGAGATCTAATCATTCTTTTTCATATTTTTTACAACTTATTAAAACATGCTCTATTGTTTCTGCTTGGCCACAATAATTACATTTGCCGGTTTCATGTCTTCCAATTCTGAATAAATAATGATTTAGCCCACAATGTCCTATTCGGATGCGAGTAATAATAGTGTCTTCCTTCCTGTTTCTAAACTGATTTCTTCCCTTATGTAATGGGATATGGGTTAAGTACTACAAGTCCCAGCAGTCCCAGCGTTATATAAGGAGGTAGCGAAGGTTGTTTGTTCTGTTGCACTTCCGCTTTTAATCCTGGGGATATCGTGGCAGAGTTTGAACTTTGTAAAGAGGGGCAGGTGTCACTACCCGATCCGTACCGGAAACTCGATTTGTACTGCGCATGTGCGGAAATGCGTCAACTTCCGGTCTGGAGTATGACGAAACACTTTACGGCAGTTTCGCGTATATATATATATATATATATATATATATATATATATATATATATATATATATATATAAATAATCGCCATACTTGCATTTATGTATACTAAACTTTGCCAGCAAAAGTAAATATATGGCGATTATAAACCATTGGTTCTCATTTTGAAATCAGAAGTTAAGCAATACCTAAAATCTATTTACAATCTGACAAACAAGAAAGCTGTTAAATGTATTAATGTATGTAAACATTTTCATGTTTTTATGTAATTTTCTTTCTTTTTTATTTTATTACTATTATTTATTTATTTTTTTTTAACTTTATGCTTTATTTATTTTATTTATTTTTTTCCTAATTCATTGTAATTTTGCATCTCCTTTTCTTTGTGTTCACCTCCTGGCTACTGTAAAATTTGAATGACTCAATAAATTAAAAAAAAAATTTAAATAAAAATAAATAAATATATGTATATATAATTAATTTTGCAAACAGCATCTGACTTTACAAAACAAATTAAGGTACAGTGACAATTGTAACAGTGAAAACAGTTAAACATAAAATAAATGAATAAATAACTAAAATAAAATAAATTTAAATACAACACTAAATAACAAAAATAATGATAAAACAATTCATGTTGTAGAAAAAAAATATATATGATACTGTTGTCCTAATACTAATTAACCTTAATAATAGTATAATTAGTGATATAAATACACGTTTTTTTGGTAAAGTATATCAATTAAATTATATTGATTAAATTGAGTAATTTATTCAATTGGCACAATAAAATTGATTTATATAAAATTGAATATATCAATAAAATTTAAAGTTTACATTTGCCAGACCCATTTGGGTAATCCAGACGTGTATATAAATGTTTTAGTTTTCTAAAGATATGTTCTACTTAATTCAGCATGCTTTATAAAAATGTCTGCACTTAGGAAACACACAAGATACTTATTTATTCATTCAATTTATTTATTCATAAATGAATTAATTCCTTCCATCCTTCATGCATGTTCTACTTAACTGTTCTACTTATTTCAGCATACTTTAACAAATGTCATCTGAAAAAAATATATATATATTCATGTATTTACTCAATGAATTCACTGCTTCCATTCTTCATTAATTCATTCCTTCCCTCCCTCAGTCTTTCTCTCTCACCCACTCATTCGTCTACTACAATTTCTGACTGAGGAACATGGCATTGACCTTCAGGCCTTGTTCATCGACACAGTATGACAAAAACGTTTCCATGTCACATTGAGACTGAAATATAAACAAAAAGGCATCCTTTGCCTCAGGGAATTCACTGCCCTGGGCCTTCCTGAGCGCATTTTGTTGATCTTCACTGTTCATCTGTAGAAAAGCAGGCTCTGTCACCTCACCACGGAATAAGTCTCTGTGATCGTTTACCCAGTACCAAGCTTTATGAAGGTCTCTTACAATGGTTGGCTGTTGCACCTGGTGAAGAGTATTAAGCTGGTGAACAATATAATATAAATAATGGCACAAACAAATTAAACTATTTATCCAGCCTGCATTGCAACCGCTTGATATATGACCACTAAAATCATTTACTTTATTAGTGTCCTCTTCAACCACAACTCTTCTGCTGGTTGACTGTCTGGTGGTGGATTTTGACACTCTAAAAACAGGCTCAAGGGTTCCCTGAAGGAGCTGGGATGCGTCTTCTGTCCAGTGAGCAAATCTCTGTCCATGCCTTAGTAAAATACGTAAATGTATACACTCTATTTGTGACCTATTTTTCAAAATTGAGATTTATACATCATCTGAAAGCTGAATAAATACACTTTTCATTGATGTGTGTTTGTGTTTGTTAGGATAGGACAATATTTGGTCGAGATACAACTATTTTAATATCTGGAATCTGAGGGTACAAAAAAAAAAAAAAAAAAAATTGAGAAAATCACCTTTAAAGTTGTCTAAATAAAGTTCTTAACAATGTATATTACTAGTCCAAAAATTAAGTTTTGATATATTTACAGTAGGGATTTTACAAAAATCTTAATGGAACATGATCTTTACTTAATTTCCTAATGATTTTTGCCATAAAAGAAAAATCTATAATTTTGACCCATACAATGTATTGTTGGCTATTGCTACAAATATACCCCAGCGACTTAAGACTGGTTTTGTGGTCCAGGGTCACATTTGTATAACACCTTTCTAGTATCATCTTGCCAACAGTGACTTAATACAGGTGAGATACTGAAATTTTATCTGTAGAGTCTGTCATACCCTTCTAGGCAAAACCTCTCCATCAACTGAATGCACCACCACTGGCGAATCAATGGCACATCTTCCTAAAAGAGTGCAAAACACACACACAAAATTACACATAACAGTAGTTTTATTGTATACTTGTGTGAAAATCTCTCTTACCTCTGTGAATGTTAATGGGCAGGATGTACAGGTACTGAGAGCATACTGTGAAATACAAATAACACTGTAAGACTTTGATTTTATTATTTAACAGCTTTGACAAATCAAACATTCTTACCATCAGCATGTAGATGCCACAGGAATTCCCTGCACACTGTTGAGGAAAACACTGGAAAAGGTGCATCCACAGTTAGTTTTGAAAACAAATGCTAGCTTGTTTAAACGTATAGAAAAAAAAGAAGTTACAAATCCATCCCTCACAGGTCAGTTTGAATGAATGAAGGTCACATACCCACACACACAAATATAACATACACATACAAATACAAATCCCAGTCCTCTCGCCCCCCGCTCTGCTGATTCCAGATATATGTTCCATTCAAAGTCCATTACAGTGTGCAAGACGTGAATTAAAATTCACGTAAATGCATTAATTTACAGAGGTATATTATGTCACACTTCGGTGCAGTGGTGCAGTGGAAATCGTCTCAGGTTACGTATGTAACCCTGGTTCCCTGAGAAGGGAACGAGACACTGCGTCCTCTAGGGGGCGCTAGGGGGAACGCCGTCAGCGTGACCCGTGTCTGAAGTCTACATACAAAAACAACAACAAAGTTGGCCGGCGACAGCCTATGACGTCACTGCCGGCGCGACTCGTCGCTGCCGGCGCGTCACTACCGGTGCGACCACAGTATAAAAGGACACCGGTAGAGCAGGACGGCCGCTTCTTCGTCTGAAGCTCACATCCTGAAGCATGGCCCCGAGCCTAGAGGACGCAGTGTCTCGTTCCCTTCTCAGGGAACCAGGGTTACATACGTAACCTGAGACGTTCCCTTTCGAGGAACTCGAACTGCGTCCTCTAGGGGGCGCTAGGGGGAACGGTTATACCCACGCTGCCATGCTGAGGGGAGTGCCTGACTTCGGAGAGACAGGCACTAAGTACCAACTCCCTAGGCCTTAAGGGAGTCGCCCCTAGGATAAAGTGACGGCTGTCAGTGACATATCCCCTACGGCCAGAGCTTAGGCTGCATACCCAACTTACCTGTAGGGCAGATATCGGCCCGGGGTAGAGCCCAAGCTTGGAAACAAAGTATTTCCTTTAAGGGGATACTGCCAGAAGCCTAGGATACCCAGGTTGGCCTGTCACACAGGAGCTACTGCAGCCCTGCACGACTCCCTCAGAAGTCGTAACACAGAACGCAAGAGGTAGCTCCCTGCTCAACCCGGTTGAGCGAGCATAAAATGCGCACCAGAACTAGGGTGCGTAAAAACCGTTCTTTTAGCCTGGCAGAAGCTCTAGAGATGGACCCGAGACGACCGGGTTTTAGACCACCTCGAGAAAGGGTACGGGCAATAGCGCGTGAATCCCTACCATAAAGGATTTTAGAATGGACGCAGAACACCGGTGCCTTCCATACCACAGCGTGGATTTTAGAAAAGTGCCCAAAGGTTAACGTGTGCACTTACCATATACATGGATTTGAGAAAGCGCCCAAAAACGTGTGGGCCTTACCATAAAAAATGGATTTTAGACATACCGTTGAGAAACGGTGGAATAAAAAGACCCTCAGGGTGAGGGGAGCACTGCCGGCTTAACAAGGCTCTAAGGGGAAGGCAGTAGGGGCGCATCTAGCCGCCCAATTAGGCAAAGCTCAAAGCAAAAACCCTCAAGGAGAGGGGAGCACAAAGATGCCAAGCAGATAGAGGCCGCGGCTATCTATCCACTAAAACTGCCAGGAGCCGATACGCTTAGCCACACAAGATAAGGCAGTGTATCGCGACAGGCTTCTACTCCCATGGAGAGGAGGAGCCACTGATCCCCCCAGGGGGACGAGCTCAGAGACCCTTTCCGTAGAAAGGGGAGCATCACCGCGCCCTGTACAGAAGCCTTGGATGAGATCTGACCCGTGAAAGTTCCCTTTGGCCTGGGGGAAGGCAGTAAGGGCGAACCTCAGTTGCTCAATGGAGCAGTGCTCAAGTAAACCCTCGATGGGAGGGGAGCACCCTATGCAGTAGCCGCAGCTAACTGTCTAATAATACTGCCCTGAAGCTGATATACGTACCAAGAAAAGGTAGTGTATCGAGATCGGGTTCCACTCCCGAGACACAGGAGGGACACCTGACCTCCCCAAGGGAGACGAGCTCTAGCAAAAACCCTTTCCGCAGAAAGGGGAGCATCGTCGCACCCTCCCAGGAAGAGATACGGGGATCAGAAATGACGGGGAGCCACCTCTACAAGACTGCACAGAAAGCAGTCACATCCCCAGCCCTCAGGCTGTTCTGCGGGTAACCTCTCAAGGGGCATAAGCCCTTCTCACCCCACACAGACCTAAACTTACCTCCTCGATGAAAAGCATGGGCCCTGCTCTACCAAGACCCGCAGAGCCTTGGGACCAAGGGCCAAGAATGCTTAGCTGAAGGCTCCTCGGAGCACTCAGAGGGTTTCCACAGAAACAACTCTTGACTTGAGAAACAGAGAAATAGTGTGACCAAGCCCACTCCTCGGAGGGGCGACCGTTAGATCACCAAATGGCATAGGTAGGAGGTCTGTGTGAAGGGCGGAAACCCCGCAACCGAAGCCCCTCAGGGCGGGACGAAGACAGAGGGTCTCAACCCGGTGGTCAATGTGTCTATCCAAAATGTCCAGGAGCTCCCTGTGAAAAGAGGTTCTGAAGAGCTTACCCAGACGCAGGACCGAAGTCCTAGTTTTCCTCAGTGCTGTAAAGGGAACCTGAAAGCTTCCTATTCGAAACGGGAGGCAGACCCAGGCAAGCAGCCCATAACCATGATTGAAGATCAGAGGGGGGTGCTCGAAGAGGACCTACCAAGGAAGGCACAAAAACAGGACCCAAATGCATACAGCATGGTAGACACATTAAACATGAGTCGTACTCACCCCACCATGGTTCCTGCGCATAACTCCAGAAGGCTCAGAAGATCCTTTTGAGAAACCATCCAGACCATTACTATGACCCATCCATGGTTTCCGCACATCAAACTGTGAGAAGAGGCCGAAAGGCCGAGCCAGACCATCAGTAAAGGTTGCTTTTTTAACAAAAAAGCCAACCTAAAACATCATAGGTCCGGCGGGGGTGCGCAGGAAAGGTATCACCTAACCTCAGTCAGGTGGAGAGACTAATATGAAGGGGGAATTAAGAGGAGGGAGACAGGAGCCCCCAAAGGAAGATAAGCAGAAGCTATCTCCTACTCTGACCCCGGCGAGCACGCTGTCTCGTCTGGATCACTTCCCTCAGGTCCTGTCTACCTCCTCTAGACCCACGCTTCCTCCCGGAACCACCCGCAGGTGGGGGAGGGGCACGAGTGGCCACACTAGTCTTCTGGGCCTGTCTTCGTCCCTCGGAACGAGACGGGCCAGGACCCCCATACTGTTCGGGCTCAGACCTGGACCTTCGTAGAATGAAGGTTTTGAAGGCCGCTGAGCGTGCCCTCGCCTCCCTGAACTTCTCAACCACCGTCTCAACGGAGGTACCAAAAAGTTCGGAAGGCGAGACTGGCGCATCGAGAAGAAAGCCCCTCTCTTTCTTCCCGAGGTCAGCCAAGTTCACCTACAGATGTCTCTCCGTAACCACCATGGCCCCCATAGACCTGCCCATGGCAGTGGCGGCCTGCTTGGTGGCACGGAGAGCGAGATCCGTGGTGCGGCGCAGCTCAGCAACCTCGTCCGGGGAAAGACCCTGACCCTTATCCAGATCTTTCAGCAAGTCAGCCTGGTAGGCTTGAAGCACCGCCATAGTGTGCAACGCACCCACAGCCCGACCTGCTGCTGCATATGCCCTGCCATTCAAACGAGATGTTACTTGAAGGGGAATGGATGGCAGGGAGGGAGTCTTCAGGGAAGATGCCTTACCTACAGAGAGATAGCTGGCCAGCGTCTCTTCTACAGGCGGCATCCTCTGATAGCCGTGTTCACGCATCCCCTCAATATTCGCATAATTAGAGTGCGGAAAATTATGGATGCGTGAAGAAAACGGCCTCCTCCATACCTTCTCGATCTCCGTATGCAGATCGGGAAGGAATGGAAGACTCACCTGGGCCGGGAGGTTATGATCAGAAAGATAGCGCTCATCGAGACGACCCCGAGGCGCCACCTCTCTGGCTCGCTTCCACGGCAAGTCAAGCCTTACCGTGGTGCGATCCATAACCTCCAGCAGCTCCTCATATGCAGGGCAGGAGATTAGAAAGGGTTCAGCCTCAGCTTCCTCATCTTTCAACATCTCCTGCTCTTCTTGGGAAGGACCCAACAGAGCACTAGCTGCTGGATCGGATGATGTGAGAGAAACAACATCATCGTCAGCCAGCAACTCGTCCTCGCCCGCGACTGACGCGCGTGAAAGGGAAAGTCCCTTTTTTAGCTCGTCAGCGAGGTCCACCTGGGATCCCCACGAGCTCATTTTTCTCCGTGCCTCGGCAGCAGAGGGACCTGAGCCGCGGGGAACAGATGGCTGTCCCTCTTCCCTCGAGAAGAGAGACAGACGAGAACGGAGCTTCCTCATGGGAAAAAGCTCACAGTGCACGCAGACTGCCCCCTCGAGGACGTCGCGTGCATGCTCCTCGCCCAAACAAAAGACGCAAAGATCGTGCGTGTCATCGGGTGTCAAATAACGAGGACACGGATCCACGCACTTTCTAAACTCCTTACTAGTGCTAGCCATTATTTCTCCAAAGAAAAAGGGGTCTCTTACCGTTTTGCTGCACACTCCAGACAAAGAGTCAATGAAGACGAAGAAGAGGCCGTCCTGCTCTACCGGTGTCCTTTTATACTGTGGTCGCACCGGTAGTGACGCGCCGGCAGCGACGAGTCGCGCCGGCAGTGACGTCATAGGCTGTCGCCGGCCAACTTTGTTGTTGTTTTTGTATGTAGACTTCAGACACGGGTCACGCTGACGGCGTTCCCCCTAGTGCCCCCTAGAGGACGCAGTTCGAGTTCCTCGAAAGGGAACCATGAATTGTTGGGGGGGGGTTACACGGACTGGGATCAGCAACCGCTGCTATAAGACCCTCTAATGGCAGTAACCATAAAAATCAAATTTGAAGTATTTTATGGAAAGATTTATGAGAGGAGAGGATGAAGTATAAATTAGCATTGCATAATTTCATCAGTTTAAACATACCTCAAGGTCTCTTCCTAATTTTTCAGTCCAGGCTCCTGGGTCAATAAAAGTTGCAATGTGTCTGGAATTCCAAAGAAAACACAAAATACATGTGTAATTAAATCTGTTCTGTACCTTGAGATTGAGGCTCTTTGATGAACTTTTAAAGCCTGAGAACAAGGCTCTTATACGAACTTGAAGCCTGAACAAGGCTCCTTTTGGAAGTTGTAACCAAATAACACGCCTGGAACAAGGCCAGTAAATTAATTATCTCAACCTAAATATGGTTCTGTAAGTCTCATCTCCAAAACCATCAGGGCGAAGAGAATCAAGAAAAAGTATCTCCCTCTTAGCTACAAACAAAGCCTGCAATCAATGGATATTTTGTTAATATCCATAAAAATCAAACTCCCTAACCCTACCTGTTGAATTTAAATATAACACAGCTAGAAAGATTATAAAAAGAAACTCAACACAGAGCAGATAGTGATCAGCTTCATTCGCCTGCCTGCTCCAAGCTGGAAATAGTATGACATCCTTGGACCTCACGTTTTCCTAATAGTATTGTGACAAAATAATACGCATGCACAAAAAAACAAAAACAAATACATTTGTGCCTGTTCCCACTAGAGCTCTTTCTCTGCTGATGAGTACATGACAGCAAAAAATAAATAAATAAATAAAATATTAAAAAAAAAAAAAAAAAAAACCTTACAGGCAAACAATGTATTGGGTCCACATCTTTGTCTTTCCAGGTGGGAACAGCATAGAGGTCCACAATGTGAACATTTTTTCCCTTGTGGAAAGAACATAAGTTATTAAACATGCATACTTCTAAATAAATACTTTTAAAGAAGATATAATAGTATAAAATACATGTCTTTGCGCAGCTTCTTCCACAATCCTGAGACAGGCATTTCCTATCTGAAATTAATTGCAGAACGATTACATTCCTATGAAAGCTACCATATGTAATATTATGCATTATCTAGAAATTTGTTTTTTTGTGCAGTAAATTAACCCTTTAACTGTCACTCCCATTTTTGAACATAGACTTGAAAATGCATTTTCCACTTTCCAATGCACTTTCCATTCATGAACAAACATTTTTAATATGATTTTGATATGTATTTTCAATGGTAATGCAATGTCTGATTTTATAATGGCTTTCAAAGGATGAATTTTGAGAATTTAGGTTTACAATTGATATATACTTTCTTATGATTTCTAAAGCGTCATAGGGAAAAAAAGGCAATGAAGAAAATCGTTTTGTGACAAAGGTCAGAACTTCTGTTAGGATGTAGATTTTTGAGGTGCACTCGTCATAAATTAATCCATTACTTTTCGTACATCATTTGTAACACAAAACATTGGCAAAATATCTATTTAGGAGTCTTAGACCAGAACTTGGCTAACTCTGCCCTGGAGGGCCGGTGTCCCTGCACAGTTTAGCTCCAACCCTGATTAAACACACCTGAACAAGCTAATCAGGGTCTTCAGGTTTACTAGAAAGCTACAAACAGGTGAGTTTTATCAGGGTTGGAGCTAAACTCTGGAGGGACACCGGCCCTCCAGGACCGAGTTTGCCCAGGCCTGTCTTAGACCATTCCAACGCTACATAGTTTGTCATGATTAAATTAGGGTTTATTTCTAATATGGTTAAGTAAACTTAGCCGTCCCACTGAGGGGATGGGTGACAGATAAAAGGTTAAGACACTAAACATACATACATTAGATTCCATGCACTGGCTTAAACCCAGGCTCCAGAAGTCTTCTCGTGTGAGGCAAATTTGGCCTTGCTTAATGATCAGTTCTTCTGATGGCCGATTTTTGTCCAACACATACTTTAACTAAAAATAAAGAATGTTTAACAGATTAATTAATGATTATCATTTAAATAAGCGAAGTGTCACAAAAACAAAACAAAACAAAACAAAACAAAACACACACAATACTTACCAGTCCATCTTGAATAGGGCCCAAATCCTTCTCCCATCTTGCACCTGAACAAGCGTATGGATGCTCTACCTGCCGTTTGAATGTTGAGTAGCAGTGGTCCTGGAGAAACATCCTTTCAGCTGGTCCACCTGATGATACACAAATATCATATGCACAGGGCATTCTTTAGAACTTCCGCACATAGATAAGCCAGATCAAAAACTTCCAGTATTACGTAATTTGATGTCATGGTATACAGGTAGAAACTCTTAGGCAGACCCTCACAGAAACCTCTCCTTCCTCGTTCTTGTCAGAAACGGAGAAACAAAATAATTGCAATCACAGCAACTAATGACTGTGGCATTAATTTACATCTTTGTGTTATTTAACAACATTTAACACATAATAACAAGAGTACCTAGACACATAACTGTATATTTAAATGCTGACAAATACAGATTATCGTAACTGTTTAGGCTAATGTTAGCTAGCTAGCAATGTTATCTCGTAAACAACATTGTAATGGTATTCTCGATAATCGATAACTAGCCTTAATAGTCACGAACACATGCTAAACATTTATGATATTTTAAAGCCTTTATTTCTTAAATCTTCAGTTGTGAAATGAAATTTACTTGAAAGATTCACTTTTCATTCATGAAGATGACATAAAAAAAAATGCCAAAAATGTGTCTCCCAAAAAACTTAAGACTTTTAAAGATGAAAATGACATGAAATTTATCCTGGAAATGACAGAAGATGATTACTCATTAGCTCAGTTGTAATTTCAGCTGCCTAGGTTTTTTTTTTAACTTCCTGTTTTCTTGTTTTTTTTTTTTGTTCTTGTTTTATTTAAAAAAAAAAAAATACAAAATAAAAAATTATATATATATATATATATATATATATATATATATACACACACACTATTATAAAAATTCTCAGTATTTTACTGTAGTTAAGTAAGCCTAAAGCAAATGCACAAATGCAGGAAATCACAAAGTCTCATGTTTTTTTTATAAAATAAATGAATATCCTTTTTTTTTAATTGAAATCCTTAACTAGTTAACATCAAATTAAGTTCTTTATTAACGGTATACAAAACTACATTTTAAAAGTTTAACTGTAGAAGCTACTCAATATATTCGGCCAACACATACTTTTTTGCTGCTGTAGTTCTGTTACTTTGAATTTACTCTGAATCACTTAATGCTGTTTTGACATTAGCTTCTCAGACGTTTTGTTTCAACCATTGCTAGTCATCACTGCCAATCATAAAGATTCACAGAACATTACAATTTACACTCACGTTTGTCATTCCTGAGAAAAGTATGTGGACATTTGGTCCTCACATACAAACAAAAATTTTCTTCAGATTGTTAATGGACAACGTACATGTAGACCATTAGTAACAACAGGAATTACAAAATTAAAAAAAAATGCAATATTTCTGAATCTAGCATTTAATTTCAAACTGTTCTATACAGATTTTATCAAGCACTTACTTTTCAATCTGTAGTATGTCCTCAGTCTTGACACATTGACCTTCTGACAAGTTGACCCTTTCACAATAGTGGCGACCCCCTTGGAAGAGATACTGGCAACAGTATATGGTCCTTGGTGCTGACTTGTAAATGTGTCTCCTGTTCGTTGTCTCTTGGGATCCCGTGAGAGCAGAACATCATCTCCGGCCTGAACTGAACATACTCGCACAAACTTGCGTTTGCGATTTTGGAATGTCTTTTGTTGCATGCTCTGTGCTTTCTTTATGTTGTGAAGAACCTACAAATAAAGAACAGTACCCATAATTAAAACTCACTGAAAACCCATACAGAACTCTCTGTTCTCTTGATGGGACTTTTTAAAACCAACAAATCAATGGAGTTTCAGTCCAGCCACGATAGAACAATAAGATGGAACAAGTTTAATCATTACAATGTAACAATGAGTGAGGGAAAGTGACTTCACATAAAGGTTCAATTGCTTCTATAACTAGAGAGCGATAAAGCAAAATCATAGAAAAAAAAACACATAAGTCAGCCTATGCCTAGGTATAATTCTGATTCACAACTTCATTTACCTTTATTATTGCAATACAAACCGTTTCATTGAGAAGTTTCATCTTATTGACTCTGGCGTCAATGTCATCTTCAGGGTCAGCAACTACAAAATCATCTCCCATGGGACAGGCATTCATGACCTCTGGCAGACGTGGGTGTCGATGGAAGAGGAGGAAGTAGGGACTGTGTCTAGTCGAATACTGATCACATAGGAAGCGTCCCTTTAACTGATATATTTGTATTAAAGGTAAAAACTCCACTCTTTACATTAAATAAATTCATGCATCATCTGAAAGCAGAATTAATAATGTATGAGATAACCATTTGAAAATCTGGAATCTAAGGGTGCAAAAACAAAACAAAACAAAACAAAAAAAATCTAAATATTGACTTAACTTTAAAATTGTCCAAATTAAGTTCTTAATGGATATTACTAATCAAAATTTTTTTTTATATACTTGTGGTACGAAATTTACTAAATACCCTAATGGAACATGATCTCTACTTAATATCCTAATGATATTTGTCATAAAAGAAAAATCAATAACTTTGACCCATACAATGTATTGTTGGCTATTGCTACAAATATACTTGTGGTACCTACAGCTGGTTTTGTGGTCCAGGGTCACATATGTTGAGCCAAGAGTAGAGGGAAAAACATAATTTCACATTTACAAAACTTCACCTTGCAGACGAACTCCTTCCCTTGGTCTGTAATGATTTTCCTAACCATGCCGAACATGTATAACTTTGTGGTTATAACTGCAGACACCTCAGCTGCTGTCTTAGATTGCATAGGTTCTGCAATCACCCACTTGGTGTACAGGTCAGTCATAGTAAAGATAAACTTCTTGTTGCGTGCTGTTTCTGGCAGCGGTCCAGTCAAATCCAAACCAAGCACCTCCCAAGGTTCTTTTACCTGCATGGCACAAAATTAGCATCAACCAAATGCCGGTAAAACTGTACACAAGATTGATACTAACTTGTGGAGTCTTATCAGTTTGCTAAAACATTGTAAGCTGTACGTTGATGGAATGCAGGACTGGCACAACTGTCTTGATGGGGTCATTTAACTGGCAGCGGTGACAGGACCTGACCTAAAAGGCAACACAAAATGTCCAGAAAAATATTCAGTTGATACAAGCTGGTGATGACAATTAATATAACTTCTAATTCAAGGAGGTATCTAACAATCAGAGGTGACAAAAGTAGATACAGTAAGTTAAGATACTTACATTGTAGTACAAGTGTGCTGTGAGTACCACTAAATTAAATATAAATTAATGTCAAAACACAATACTGCCGTGGCAAAGGCAAAAGACCGTAACGTCGCTTTGGTCAAAAATGAGTTATTGATATTTTTGGCACATTCAAGACATCTTTTGTCATGTGTATAAGTATTTTGAGTCAATTTAGTTGTTTTTCTGAGAAAATAATTGATTGTCTTAACCGTAACTTCAAAAACCCCTGAAGAAACCACCGTAAACACCAGTTACCACTCTTTCACTTTGTATGGAACACTCAAATTGAGTTACGGCATTATTCCTTTGTTTCGCAGTGGACCAATATGAAGTTACGGTGCCAGCTTGGAGTTATACAGTGTTTTTCCTTTTGTTTTACTGTCCATTAAAGTCTGCTGTGTTTTAATAATGGAGTAACTTGCATACTTTCATACATCTGATCTGTCACTGAAGCATTAGACAAATTAATGAGATAGATAGCGATCGGCCAAACAGCTCCATATAGTCACGCACTGTAAAGAGATATTTTGGCAACATCATGTAATCGTGAACAATCTTTAAATATTTTTGTTTGTTTGTTTTGTTTTTTCCATTGTAGGGCAGAATACATTTAATCTTTATTTGAGCAAAGTTTTTTTTTTTTTTTTTTTTTTTTAACATTTATGTACAGTTCGGTTTTTATTTAACTTTTAGGACCAAAACACATTTTAATTTAATCTTTATTTAAGTTTTTTATTTACCTGCTTGTAAGCACTATGCAGTGTTAATGTTCAAACTGTATTTACAATGTTAAGTTGGCTGGCAACTCCGTAAGAACAGACCTCTTCTCCTCCTCTGACAGGACAACTAGCCTCATGTACTGCCTACTGGGGCCAACATAGAAGAGTCTGTCATCTATTTTAACAGGAAAAAAGAAAAAGTCAGATGTTGCAATTCAAAGTAAAAAGAAAAAGATCAAATTACTACCTGATATCTGACAGATTAAACTACATTACGAAAACGAACCACAGTTTTACTACAAATAAAACAAAACAAAAAGAAAAACATGGTTACTATAGTTAAACCATTGTAAACACAAATTAACCATAATTGACCACACATGAACCTTAGTAACTATACTATACTATAAATACACTAACTACAGTTTAACCATATTTTTATTTAGTATAAAAAGACAAGGTTACTACACTTACACTTTTACTACAATAAAACCATGGTTACTTCGTAAGGGATTACTGTCACTCTATATTAATATCAAAATACAGGAGCTGAACACGCACAATAACGTAGCTTGATATTTTAAACAACATTTGTAATTAATAAAGTACATGGCCCAGGCTGTACCAGACAGTCAATTATCTTTTTTATTTTGAAATGTCTCATACTTATACTTACCTTTGATGATAAAATTCGGAGACACCCGTCTCACCTTCCGACGATTGGTAGAACTGTCAGGAATTTCTCCTTTTAAGAGAAACCTTTGAAGCTGTGTGTAAAATGCAAAAGAATCCATATCACTAGAAGACGTCGTAAAAATTTGGCGGTGACAGGAAGTGGCAGCAAGCGTGCACATGCGCAGAGCAAAACTTGTGTTTCCGCACATGCGCAGTACAAATCGTGTTTCAGGTACGGATCGAGTAGTGACAGCAGGTAAGAAGATTCGTTTGGGAGAGGTGTTCTTTTATTTCTTTACTATTTTTATTGATTGTAGTTTATGTATGACTTGATGTCGTGGCAGTTATAGCACTTCAAAGGAATGGCAGCAGATAAGCATTTACGTTAAATACTGCCGGAGCTTCATCAAGAACTGAACATATGATTTACCAATCAAGGAGGTAGTGTTGTAATATTGATGAGTTAGTTTTTTAGAGTTTGTTTTAATATTATTTTTTTATTTTGTTTTAGTGTTGTGGCTGAATTACTTCCTGACTGTTCGTTGTTTGATCATCCCAGTCGAAATAGTGAATGTTAGAGGTATTGTATTTTTTTATAAAGGGAGTATTTTTATGTTTTTTAAATTGTGTAGTAATTATAGTGTGTGTATCTTGTTTGATGTGTTTTCATATTTTTATACTTTGTTGTAATAGACTGTGTTTTCCCTTTCAGGGATGCACGGTTACCGTTTACTTTTGATTTAATATACTGTTTGTTCATCACTTTGTTACGAGAATTTGGGGACCTAGAGTGACAGAGGAGATGTTAGGCCCCAAAGAAATTGGGTTTATGGTGATTGTGATCTGATGCTGACTTGTGTTTGTCATCTGCATTGCCCACTGTTAATTAATTTTTTTTTTTTTTTTCTTTCTTTTGTAGGTTTGGTTTGGTTTCTTACGCCAGTGGTGGCCACTGCGTTGACCTCACTGTGGATGGTGGTGTTGCGGTGGTTGGGTTTTTTCTGTGGTGGGTTGGTCACTTTATTTTTTGGTTATTTTTGTAGATTTGCTGTGTGAGTGTTGTGAGCTTGATCGCTGTGAGAACACTCTTCCTCCTGTGCCATTTCTGTATTCACTTTTTTTAGGTAACTTGTGGCCATCTATGGTTGGTTTTCTTTTTGTGTTATTTTTATTTATTTCTTTTGATGTTTATTTTCTTTTCATGTGGGTATTTGCATTAAAGATCAGTGATGTGACGTTTTAATATTTTGATGTGTCTGAATAAAAATGTACTTGTTGACAAAAGCCACCCCATGGCCCCTTTCGCCTAGTTATTAGTGACCTCTCAAGGGGTCATTCTATTACACTTACCTACCTGCGGTTGTATGTCATACAAATATCTACCCTTATTATCACTGTTCCATGCTTTTTGCCATTCATTATTAATAAAATCCCTTATCTTCCCTTTAACTTCTTCCTTGCTAAGTGTCACATATATTTCTGAGTGTTTAAGAGCTTGCTTAGCTAGTTTATCAACCATTTCATTGGCCTCCACTCCCACATGTGCAGGAACCCACAAGAACATTATTAAGCTAATATTACTTAATCTTAACAAACTTGCTAGAATCTCATAAATAATGTCTTGCCTTGATGATTTTAACCCACTTACAAGACTTGTCAGTGCTGCCTGAGAATCAGAACAAACTAACACGAGTCTCGGTTTTGTATCTTCAACCCAATGGAGCGCTAACATCAAGGCAATTAATTCTGCAGCATATACTGATACATGATCAGTGATCCTTTTCTTTATAGTTTTTTGAAATTTAGGAATATATAGTGCAGCAGCTGTTCTACCAGAAGCAGGATCTTTAGAACCATCAGTATATACATGTAACCATGATGAATAAATCTGCTCTAAATATTGCTGTACAATAACATTCTTGGGGGTTTCTTTCTCACTCTTCAATATATTTTGTAAGTGTAGATCAACTTTCGGCATTGGGAACAGCCACGGTGGTATATTAGACATTATCACAGCTGGACTAACATTGTAATCTGTAATGCCAGCAGCCTGTGCTTTCCTATTAGCAGACCATCCAAAGCTTTTGATGTTTTTGATTCCATGTTCCCAGCGTTCTTCTAGCACAGCTTTAACTGGATGACTTGCTTTATGGCCTTTAATATTAATCCAATAATTCATTCTTAATGTACACCTACGAAGATATAACGGGGGCTCTCCAACTTCATCCTGCATAGCTGCGATGGGAGATGTTCTGAAAGCACCACAACATATTCTTAAAGCTTGATTCTGAATTGCTTCAGTCTTTTTAAGTAATGATTCGGATGCGAATCCATATATTATACTACCATAATCTAAACTTGATCTAATTAAAGTACTATAAACTCTTTTTAATGAAACTCTACATGCACCCCAATCCACTCCTGATAAGCACCGTAAAATGTTTATTCCTGCTTTACATTTCTTGATTAATTTGTTAGTATGTGTAACAAAAATCAATCTAGATTCCATCCATACCCCAAGATATTTAACTGCTGTCACCAGCTCTAATTCCTGATTGTATAGCTTCAACTTAACTTCTGAAACATTTTTCTTTTTACTAAAAACAATGACTTGAGTTTTAGCCACTGACAGTTTAAAACTCCACTTATTTGCCCATGTCTCTACATCATCAATCGCTTTTTGTAACTTTTTTGCTACACATTCAACATTACGTTCTCTCTTCCATATTGCCCCATCATCCGCAAACAGTGCCCTTCCAATGTCACCTTTGACATTACTAAAAACATAATTTATCATAATATTAAAAAGCACCGGACTGCATACGCTTCCTTGAGGCGTTCCATTATCTATCTTATATACCCTGGAATACTCTGCTCCTATCCTAACTTGAATTGTTCTATCAATCAGAAAGCTCATGATCCAGTTGTACAATTTACCTCCAATTCCCATACCTTCAAGTTTAATTAAAAGCCCCTCTTTCCAAAGCATATCATATGCTTTCTCAACGTCAAATAAAACTGCAATCAATACTTCTTTATTTGCTTGTGCTTTCCTGACATCAGCTTCTAGACTTAAAACAGCATCCATGGAATTCCGTCCCCCACGAAATCCACTCTGATATGGTAAGATGAGTCCTTTTGCTTCTAACACATAATTTAGCCTATATATAATCATTTTTTCCATTATTTTACATAGGTTAGAAGTTAATGCAATTGGTCTATAACTAGTTGGATTAGATTTGTCCTTTCCTGGTTTACCTACTGGTACTATAATCCCATGCTTCCATGAAGCAGGAAGTTTTCCTTCATTCCATATCTTATTGAATAGACTTAATATAATTTTTAAAGATCTATCAGTCAAATGTTGAATCATTACATAACATATATCATCTTTTCCCAGAGATGTATGTCTAACTCCCCCTAGAGCCCTTTTCAACTCGTATAAGGTAAATTCTGTATCTAATGCATCACCAAAATAGTTTCTTTTCTGCATCACATCTGGATGCTGATTCTTACTCTGGATTCTATTCTTTTTAATACTATCAGATATATTATCATCACTATGAACTTTAACAAACACTTCAGCTAACATTTCAGCTTTTTCATTATCTGTTACTGCAATTTTCCCTTCTTCATTTTTTAAAACTGGTATTGTCTGATTTCTATATATTCCTCCCATTTTTCTTATTTTGCCCCATACTTCACTTATGTCAATATCTTTTCCAATCATACTACACCAATCTCTCCAGTATTTCTTTTTAGCTGCTTGAACAATTCTTCTTACTTCCGCTTGGGTTTTTTTATATTTAATGAAATCGTCAAACAAATAATTCTTTTTAAGTTTTTTAAAAGCTTTATTCCGAATTTGTACTGCATGACTACATTGTTCGGTCCACCAGGGAACTGCTTTCTTCTTTTTACATGGTCCTTTTTTTCCTATTACATTATTTGCTACATCACACAATACTTTACAAACTTGCCTATTATATTCATCAATATCCTTCACTGAATCCAACTTTATTGCTGTTAAATCTACTTCACTTAAATATTTATATGCCTCCCAATTTGCCTTTTTAAAATTCCATTTTGGAATTGAAACTACATTATTCTCTAATACACTCACACCTACCTTACATACAATCATATAATGATCACTACCCATATTATTTCCTTCCCCCACCTCCCACTCACACTTTCTTGCCAACACTTCAGACACTAAGGTTAGATCTAAAGCTGATCCGGTTCCATGTACCAAATCAATTCTAGTATTTCTGCCATCGTTTAAACATACTAATCCATGACTATCTATTATTTCTTCTATAACATCTCCATTATGATCATTATTATTGCTTCCCCACAAAGTGCTATGGGCATTAAAATCCCCACACCAAATTATTTTTTTGATTTCCTGGCCCAATTATCTTTTCTAACTCTATACTTATTCTTCTACAAGGATTATAATAATTAATAACTTTAATTTTTTGACTCCCAACATATATATCTACCATTACTATTTCGTATTCCTCGATATCATTAATGATTGAATATTGTAATTCATTCTTAATAAAAGTAGCCACCCCACCTCCATCCTCTACCCTTCTGTCTTTCCTAATGATGTTATATCCATGTAAAACGAAATTTAAATGCGGTTTAAGCCAAGTTTCTTGAATACAGACTATTTGAGGCTTCTTATCGAGTTGATCAATGTATTGTTTTAATTCTAACCCATTTGCTATAAGACTTCTAGCATTCCATTGCAAAATCGTTAAAACCATTATGTATTTCCACAAGGAATTTGAGTACTAGATTGAGCCTTTAGCACATTATTTATTTTTTCCAAATTTACTCCTGTTACACCCAGATATTTTTCTGCTGCTCTTATTATGATTTTGATTCTTTCTGTTCTGCTTTCTGTTTGTGCGGAACAATTTATCACCTCAGCCATAAATGAAACAAATTCCATTTTTCCAACATCCAATCTATCCTCATTATTTTTCCTCTGTACAACAGTATTCCTTGCCTCTCCCTGTATCTGCTCAGTATGTTTTACTCTCTGGACTGCTTCAGCATAAGTCGCCCCTTCAGATGTCCTAATATTCTGCACTTTCACTGCATGTTTGTATGCAGAGCATCCTCCAAACCCAGCACTATGCTCACCACCACAGTTGCAACACTTTACCTTTGCTCCTTCTTCACATTTGCCATATTCATGGTTACCCCCACATCTTGCGCATCTTAGCTTACCCCTGCATACTGCACTAACATGTCCGTATTTTTGCCATTTGTAACATCTCAATGGTGGGGGTACATATACTCTTACAGGGTAGCAAATATAACCTCTTTTAACTCTAGTAGGCATTTTTTCTTCATCAAATTGAAGCATAACTGAAAGACTATCCTTCCGTTCTTTGTTTTTAACATACTGGAGCCTTTTTACTCCAATTACCTTTCCCCCTTCAGTGGATTTTTTAATTTGATCATCAGGTACTTCAGTAGGAATTCCAGTAATTACACCTCTTACCCATGGCTTTCTATTTAACATTGTGCACGACACAGTGTATCCAAGCATTGACTTTATATTTAAAGCCTTCTTTTGTTGCTTTTCATCTTTACATATGATAATCAGTTTTCCATCTCCCAACCTCTTGCACTATTAATCTCTCCAAGCACTTTTTTCAAAGCTTTAGTCAGTTTAATTGGGTTTATCATGATGTCAGACTCTGCAAATGTCATTATTACCTTAAATTCTTCAGCATCTTTCATACCCAATTGTTCTACCTTTCCACTATCCGAATAAGATCCGTGACTATTAGTTTTCTTCCTTTTCCGATTAACTATTTTCCACCATTCATTCCCTCCATTACTCCCGCTACACAATTCTTCTTCCATTTCCAGATCGCTGCCGGAGCTAGCGTCATTTCCTTCCATTGGTGCTCCAGTCACAATCCGGTGTTGCCAGCCCCACCTCTTCCAACAGAACCAATCTCCTTCTTCTTCTTCTTTGACTGCTGCTGGCTGGTGCATTTACCGCCACCAACTGGACAGGAGTGTGGAGCGTTGATTGGGAGTTAGTAAAAAAAAAAAGAAAAAAAAATTATAATAACAAAAATGAAAGAAAAAGAAATTAAAAATTATTACCTTGATATAAGCCTATATTCTATGGAACAAACCGGTTTCTCTGAGGAAAGACATTAATATATTACAGACTCTAGAGCAGGGGTGCTCAATCCTGCTCCTGGAGATCTACCTTCCTGGAGAGTTTAGTTCCAACCCTGACCAAACACACCTGTCTGTAATTATCAAGTGCTCCTTCAGATCCTTATTAGTTGGTTCAGGTGTGTTCGATCAGGGTTGGAGCTGAACTCTGCAGGAAGGTAGATCTCCAGGAACAGGGTTGAGCACCCCTGCCCTAGAGTCTTTCTGTGCATTTTTTAATATATTTGTTACTGTCATGTCCTTGGTTCCTGCATTGCTTAGTGATTCTGAAAACTCCACTCTTTCCCTGTTATACTTTGTACACTGAGTACATGTTCAACTGTTTCTGGTGTTCCACACTGTGCACAGTTACCGGATTCTCTTTTGCCTATGGTGTATAATGAATGATTAAGGGATGTGTGCCCTTTTCGGAGCCTGGTTATAATAGAGCAGAGGTGGGACCAAGTCATTGTTTTGCAAGTCACAAGTAAGTCTCGAGTCTTTGCATTCAAGTCCCAAGTCAAGTCCCGAGTCAAGACAGGCAAGTCCAAGTCGAGTTGCAAGTCATCAACTTTAAGCTTCAAGTCTTAAACAAGTCATTAGTGCTCTTTGCCCAAATTAGTGCATCAGTATTAATAACCATATTAAATTTAAATTAAGATGAGACACTGCAGATGAATAGGGTAAAAAATTAACTAATAGTTATCACCTTACTCAGTTGGTAGATTACTTTGATAATTGCAAACCTTTTTTTTAATACAAGATTTCTAAAATGTTAGTTTTAAATATGCAAATTAGGCATTATTTAATAAAATATGTGCTAATTTGCATACATTTCTAGTACAAAAATCTAAACACTGGATGAAGTCAGTTTTAAAATTCTATTTATCTCATTTACTCTATGTATCTCATTTATTGAGGAATAAAATGTTGTATAAATTCAAATTATATATGAACAAATCTCTTTGTAAAAACCTTCAGGATATAGACAGGTATAATTTCTCATTTTGAGAAAACGGCCTTTAATGCATTGTAATTGAATCTATTGAAACAAATTTACACCAGTATTTTTTTGTGGATGTTTTCAGTCCACTAGTCTAAAAAAACTCTTTATGAAAACCCAAAAAGCCCAAAATCTCAAACTTCATAGGTGTATGAAAAAACAGCATTTTTGCCTGCAGTGTCTCCCCTTAATTTATATCAGGAAGGCAGGTAGAATATATTTGACATAGCAGTTCAATTTTATGCAAGATGGATGCCTTTAACTACTCAAGTTAAATTTAAGGATTGTGCCAAAATAGGACAAGCATTGAAGAAAAACACTATTTTATTAATAAAAGAATATCAAAGACAAAATAATTACATAGAAATAACTTTCTTGAAGACCTATATTTATAATATATTCTGACAACATATATATATATATATGTCCATTGTCCAACGAGTCTGTACTAGCTAGTTAAGGTAATGAACCACATGTGTAATTACAGTAAACACTCTCAACTTACCTCTGTCTATGGGTCTTCAGATGCCTCACAAAATTGGACGTTGTTGACAAAGCGTCTGTAATTTTTGAACCACAGGTTCTACATATTGCAGTTCTTTTGTTTCCTTTGATATTATAATCTTTAAATCCAAATGCGATCACTTTAGGTACCATTTTGTCCGAACTGTTGAACGCGCGATCTTCAAACTTACTTAGTGGAAGCTGATTGGTTGATTGTGAAACGAAGATTTACAATGAATCATTTTTTTTTTTACAATTAACTTTTCATGACATATTTTTTTCCACACGTAAGTTAAATTACCCCTCAGTTAAATTATAATATTTTAATTGCTGTAATTTTGTGAATGATTTTCATCCATATGTCCATGACGACGTATCAAGTGACACGTGAATGCTGCAACAAAAAAATAAAATAAAATAAAATAAATAAAACGCAAAATATTCAATATTCAGACTCTCAAATATATGTAAATAAATGTAAGGTAATGTACATAGTTGATCGCTAAATCACGCTGCAAACTGGATTACATCATTCGTTTATCCTGAAAGAAATTAAAGTGAAAAGGGAGAAAAATTTATAATATTTAATTGTTGCATATACAATAATCATTTGGTTAAAGAAATACTTCAATTCAAATTTTTTTAAAGGATCATTATTGCCTTGCCCACTTCAGACATTAATGTTCAATTAGCTGCAGTTTGCAAGGGTTTATCTAATAATTCTGTTTCACTAAACTTTAAACCTTGATTAAAAATAAGCAGGTTTACATTTAACCCATCATTTTGATCATGGATTTAAGTTATACTTATATTTAAGATTTAGGATTTAAAGATAACTTTAGTCCTGTTGCACCATAACTTTAAACTCTGTATTAAATGGAATAAAATAACGAATGATTATGCAATAACTTTAAACTTAAGAGGTTTAGGCTAAATAAAATAAAATGCACATGCAATTAAAATATGTGACTGAGAGAGAGGTCTGACAAAAACCCGTTTTAGCGAGGTGTTTATTATAAATAAAAATGAAAATTGAAGCACATAGCGCTTTCAGAGTGCAAGGGTTGTGGTGGGACATCATACCCGGGATGTGGATGTCGGACAAACAAAAGAAGTGAGGAATGTGTTTAACATTTAACAGCAGCAGTCACGGTGATGATGAGGCGAGCACCAGCGATCACGACCACGCCTCTCGTTTCTCATGCCCACGTTCTGTGTGTCTGCTGGGCGGCGATCAAACAGACAGGACAGCGCTGTCAGCAGCGGAGATAGTTAAGCCCAATGGGTCAAGTGCACGTTGCAGGGATCCGTCTACAGTGAAAACGACTCTAATCATAAAGTCTTTCCGAGTCACAGGGCTCAAGTCCAAGTCAAGTCTCGAGTCATTGCTGTCTAAGTCGAGTCTCAAGTCTTCTTTAATTATGTCGAGTCGAGTCGCAAGTCATCAAATTTGGGACTCGAGTCTGAGTTGAGTCTCGAGTCATGTGACTCGAGTCCACACCCCTGTAATAGAGTCCTCCTTTCTACTTCCATAGCTATTTATCTCAGTGCCCACTTTGTTTTGAATATTATATAAATGTCTCCCTTTTGTCTCATTGTCCCATTTCTTTTGCCATATTCTGTTTAAAGCTGATTTAATTATTCCCTTAATTTCCATTTTACTCAGAGGGATATTGATGTCTATCTCAGACTGCTTTAGAGACCTCTTGGCTAAATGGTCCACTTCCTCATTGCCTTCTACCCCCACATGTGCTGGAACCCATAAGAAGGAAATGCTCACTCCTATTCTACATATTCTGTAGAGATGTTGTAAGATTTCGCAAATGATGTCTTGCCTAGATGCAGATTTTCCACTGATTAAGCTCATCAGTGCTGAGTATGAATCAGAGCAAATTACCACACGCATCGGATGAACTTCTTCCACCCACTGTAGCACCGTTAGAATTCCCATAACCTCTGCTGTGTATGCACGTCCTGATTTTGCGGAGTTAGATGTGTTCCTGGGTCAACATATTTTGTTGACCCTGGAACAACATTTTAATTCAAAAATTTAATCTTGACCACATCCCTACACCTAAACCTAACCTTACCCATGAGAAATCCCTAAAATTAGAGGAAATGATAGATGAATGACACTGATGTACAAGCACCTAACACTGATTGTAAGCCTAAACCTCACAAAAACTATAAACTTTTTTTTTTAAATCTGATTGGTTAATCACCATGTTGTTCCAGGGTCAACAAAGATGTTGATCCAGGAACATGTCGTACTTGGTAAAATCAGGTTCTGCGCTGTGTATACTGAAGCATGATCTGTAATTCTTTTTCCAATACTGTACTTGATATGGGGGATGAAAACTGCTGCTGCTGCACGCCCTGATTCTGGACTCTTTGATCCATCAGTAAATATTTGAATACTATTGTAATATTTCTGAAATAGATATTGATTTACTACTATATCCTTTGATACCCAGACTTCCTTTGATCTCAGTTTATTTTGCAATGACAGGTCTACATCTGGTTTGGGGAAAAACCGAGGAGGAATTGAAGGTATCACCACTGTAGGACTAATGTTTATTTTAGTTATTCCTATTTCCTGGGCTTCTTTTTCGACATTCCATCCAAAGCTATTTATTTGTTTTTTCTCGTGTTCCCAGCTTTTCTCTAGGACCCTTTTTACTGGGTGGTTTTCAATGTGTCCCTTAATTGTACTCCACTAAGTCAATTTTAGTTTTAGTCTCCTAATTTCCAGGGGCATTTCTGCCATTTCTACCTGTATTGCTGGAATAGAGGATGTTCTGAATGCTCCACAGCTTATCCTTAAGGCTTGAGACTGGACAACATTTATTTTCTTTAAGCCAGATACTGGTGCTGAACTATATACTATGCAACCATAATCTATTACAGGTCTGATCACTGCACAGTATACTCTTTTTAGTGACTGACGACTCGCGCCCCAATCTACTCCTGCCAGACATCTTAAAATGTTTACTCCTTTTTTACCTTTATCTATTATTTTCTTTATGTGACTTCCAAATGTGAGTTTTGAATCCATCCACAATCCCAGGAATCTAATTACTGAAACCTGTTCTAAAGCTTGATCATAGAGATTTAATCTTATTTTTGGGCTTATCCTCTTTTTTTGAAAAACAAATGACTTGTGTTTTCTCTACTGACATTTTGAAACCCCAATTATTTGCCCACTTTTCCACTTCTTCTACTGCTTTCTGCATGCTCCTTTCCACAAATTTAACATTTCTTCCTCTTTTTCACAAAGCGCCATCGTCTGCATATAGCGATTTTCCTACACCTTGTGAAAGATATCGTTATTAATTATATTAAATAGCATCGGACTACAGACACTACTTTGCGGTGTGCCATTATCTATTCTGTATATATTTGAGTAACTTGACCCAACCCGGACCTGTATTATACGATTCATTAAGAAATCCATTATCCAATTGTATAATCTTCCTTTAATACCAATTTTATCTAACTTAATTAATAGTCCCTCCTTCCACAACATATCGTATGCTTTTTCTACATCGAAAAACACCCCTATTAACACTTCCTTGTTTATAAAAGCTTTTCTTATTTCTGATTCTAGGCATATGATAGAATCCACTGTGTTGCGACCTTTCCTAAAACCACTTTAATGTGGGTATATTATACCTTTTTTTTCTATTATATAATTTAGTCTAGCTATTACCATTCTTTCCATTATTTTGCACAAGTTTGAAATTAAAGCAATCTGTCTGTAATTAGCTGCTACAGAATGATATTGTTGCTATGTATCTTCACAAATGCTTTTGCAAGTACCTCTGCCTTTTCACTTTCAAGTGTTATACATTTCTCTTCATCCACTATTACAGGAATATTCCTATACCTATTAATCCCTCCCATTTTCCTAATCATGTTCCATAACTCACTTATATCTACTCGTGTACCAATTTCATTACAGAATTGTCTCCAGTACTTTCTTTTAGCAGCTCTAATTACTTTCCTAACCACAGCTTGAGCTCTTTTGTATAATATTACATCCTGAAATAAATATGTTTTCTTCACCTTTTTAAATGCTTTTTTTCTATTTAAGATCGCCTCACTACATTCTTCTGTCCACCATGGTACACTTTTCCCTTTTTTCCCCCCCAGAGTTTTTTCCAATTACCTCCTCAGCTGTACTACAAATAGTTTTCTTTATTATATCGTTTAGCTCCTCAATATCCACTATATCATGATTAATCCCTATTATTTTGGATTCACTTATTTCCTTAAATTTTTCCCAGCCTGCTGTTTTAAATTTCCATCTTGGAGCTATATACGTTTTACACTGTACCAATTCAATTCCAATAACACATCTAATAGGGTAGTGATCACTACCTATTGTTTGATCTAGCACTTCCCATTTACACTTCCTGGCCAAACCTTGTGATACAAGGGTTAAATCTATTGCTGACTGATGACCATGAACCACATCTATCCTTGTTGGGCTTCGATCATTTAAGCATACTAACTCGTTATCATCTAATATGCTTTCCATAATATTACCGTTATGATTATTACATTCACTACCCAATAGCGTACTATGCGAGTTAAAGTCCCCACACGGCACCAATTTGGAATGTCCCTCACCGCCAACTTTTTGTATTAAATCTTCTTTAATTGTAACACATGGATTATAAAAATTGATTATTCTTATTCTTATACTCAGATTTGCTGAATACACATCTATCGCTATAGATTCTACTTCTTAATTTCCATTAATCTCCCTAAATTCTACTCCTTGTTTAACTAAAGTCACTACTCCTCCATTACTCGTTTTCCTATCTTTCCGTACTATTGAATATTCAGGGACTGTAAATTTTAAATGAGGTTTCAACCATGATTCCTGAATACATATGATATGTGGTTTTTCTTTATGTTCATCAAGATACTTTTTAAATTCCTGGCCATGGTCTAACCTGATAACTCATGAATCCTAAAAATACCTTATCCGGCAATTTATCTCCATCAAAGTGTAGCATTACCGATAGGCTATCCACTCTTTCATTATTGTGAGTGTACTTCAATCGTTTAACTTCAATCACTGAAGCTCCTGTTAAGCTGTTCTTAATTGAGTCTGCTGATACATTAGTGGGGATTCCTTTTATTACACCCTTCATCCATTTTTTATCTCCTACTGTTACACAAGTCACCTTTTGTCCCATCAGATATTTTAACCCAAGAGCTTTTTTTTGTTGAATGCTATCCCTGCAAAACACCAACAATTTACCATCCTGTAACATCTTGGCACTTTCTATATTACCAATCGCGTCTTTTAGGTTTTTGGACAGCTTTAAAGGGTTCAGCGTATTTAATACTTCTGGCAAAAAATGTATCATTACCTTATGCTCCTCCTTCCTCTTTTTAATCTGCCGATCTCTTTCACTTTCCGTGTCAGTTGTTAAGCTACCACTCTCTTTTTCTTTTTCTGATTTCCAACTTTTTCCCATGTATTCGTATTACTTTCTTCAAATTCCCCGCCTGTGTCTTCCTCCATCACCGGATTACTTCCGGAACTACCATCACTTACTCCCATCCACGCTCCAGTCACTCCGCCACCCGGGTCACGAGCTCCTCACCGCGGCGCAGTCTTGTGACGTCATGTCTTTAAAATCAAAATAAAAGTCCTGTTCACGGGAGCTTAAAAACAGGGGAATTTAGGGCTGAATTATAGGTGAAATACATATTTAAATACATGTGGTTCAATTGTGTGCCGAACATGCGAAGAACTACCAAAGAAATTGTGAGAGTCTGCCCAAAGTGCAAAAAATATAATGCAATTTAATGAAATTAAATGGAATAATTTACCAAATATCTAATGCAATGTAACCATTATAAATCAGATTATAGAATTTTTTGAGTATTGATAAAGAATTTCTTTAAAAGATATGAGTAAAATATATATTTTTAATTAAATTTATAGTGTCCAAAATATAATTGGCGTTGCTGTCTCTATGGGTCATTAAGTGACTTTTCAGTCTCTATATTACTTACTCATATTTTCTCAAAAATGAGTCACATATTTATAAGAAATGGCTTAAAATAAATCATGTCAAACTATATTTATTTATTTTTATTTTTTTTAGTTTTCTTCATTTACTGTGTCCCCCAAGTCATCTTCCATCCTGTTAGTATGCACTTTTCTTCCAAAGCAGACAACAATTCCATTGAGACCATTTTAAGCAAGTGATAGTTTATTTTTCCCACTAGAATTCAACTGTAAAAAGTGAGGTAATTCTTTTTTTTATGTTATTCTGCTTGTCACACTCTTAAAGTTCCACCCTGTTAGGCTATGTTATGGAGAATGCTTGTCTGGTCCAAAAAAAACAAACAAACAAAAAAACATATCTGACATACAAGTGGTCTGGTACCAGAGGTCGCCTTGCAATTCTATTGACATTCACATTACACAGACTGTTGCACCACACCCTGGAATACATTTCCCATGCTCCACCTCACCGAGTACACACAGGTGTATCCAAGCACAAATTATATAAATATGAGGATATCATATTCAAATCAAGGCCGAGTATTGTATAGCATTTAGCGCTCTTCTAGTGTTGCATTACAGAGCCATTTCTGAGTTTCCTTTGTCTAGTTTAATCGTGTTTCCAGTCTAGTGATTTGAGTCTGGTTTCCTAGCCAGTTATCTCGTCTTGTTTATTAAGCAGCCTGCCCTGGAATCATTGTCTGTCTTGGATTTACCCCTTGTCTTGCTATTTCGGACTCTGTTTTCTCCTTGTTATGAACTCTCGCCTGTTTAGTGGACAGTGTTGGCGAGTAACTAGTTACATGTAACAATATTACGTAACTTAATTACAAAATAAATGTAAATGTAATTAGCAACAGTTACTGAGAAAATATGAGTAATTAAATTACAGTTACTTTTGATGTTAATAATTACTAAGGGGTTACATCTGATTTTTTATTTTTTTTTTTTTCACACCCACTCCCACATACAGATTTAATTTACTTTCTTTTATAAATTGCATTGATTGTGTTTCAGGAACGATAATGTTTCAGGAGTTTATTACACAGAATAGGACACATCCTTATTCGATAACTGTTTTATTTCCAATTTAGGTTTATGCATATACTTTATTTTTTTAGAATAATTGTTTTTTTACAAGGCATTGTTAGATGCTAGTGTTTCCTGTCATAACTATGCAAACATTTGATTTCAAAACCAGTATCATAGCTATTAAACTATTTCTTATGTTTTTAAATCTGCATTTAACCTCAGAATGATCTCAAAGTAAATAAGAGGTGTTAAGCCTGAATTTGTGTGGCTGTGCTTTAAATTAAATTATTACATGACTCTGTGGAATGCCTGATTCTGATTGGTCAGCCATGACATTCCAAGGTATGTTATTCCATGATAACAACTGGTAAAAGCTAATAACACAAACTCATCCAGGCAACTTAAATCGGGACTATAGGCTTGATAGCTTTTCTTGGTGGAAGCTTTGCGTTTGGTTAGCTAATAAAATATTACAACTCAATTCAATATAATGTGTACAATTTCTCAATTCAATTGTTTCATACCAATGCTGCTGCTGTCATTTTGTTTTGTACACTGTAATGAATACCTCAACACAGGTTTTGGATATTTTTACCCAGTGAGTGTATGATGATAATGAAAATAACAATAGTCATGTTGTGATGAGTACAACCTAGGGCCTGTTTCATAAAAGACGCTAAGAAAGTGGGGATTTAGTTTAAAACATGACCTGAAATAACCTAGCAAATCAAGACAATCAAGGCTAAATTGGTTCCATAAATGACAATTTAAATGTGCAACAGGTGATTGTCTTCAAAAATGTTTTTTGTTATGCTGGTTGAAAGTCTCTTCACATCCTGATAGCAGTCATTAAGTTAAGTGGTCTAAATGTATTTATATATTCTGTGGAAGGCGTAGGACCAAGAAATGTTCATCCAATCAAAATGCTCAGTCCGAACATTATGATTGGCTTTCCTACCTGCCTGTTAACATGTGTATTTGCATACCTCTGCACACGCTGTTCGCGCAGACAGGATACGTCATCAGTGCGTTCACATACGCTATGCAGAAAGAGCAAGAATGTCAGTCAAACATCAACAACCTGATCTTCCGTCCTGCTATTGTAATACTTTTACTAATTGTACTATAAAGTGTTCTCACGGTTAATGACGTGATGTTGTAACGGCCACTAGAGCATTTACGGTAGTTTTGTGGTAGACTGACAACTGCACATGTGCGTAACAAGAGTCTGTACGTTCTGGAAAGGTGAAGAGATGACTTGCTCTACCGACATCTGGCTCTCTTTATTTTATTTATTTCCTTTCTGTGACCTGAGTTGAATGCACACTTGTTTACATTTTTGATCCCCATGTATGGACGAGTGTGTCGGCATGTGAGGCGTTTTATTAAACTCAGGGAAAATCCGTCATCTTCTCGTCTCCTGTGCATTATTAGCACCACACAGTTCTCCTATCTAGGCTGCTGAACATGTCAACTCAGCGTTACAATGTATTGTAGTAATGCTGTCTCTGGTCGTCTTGTACGTGTGCGTTCATGCGTTCGGGAGGCGTGGCTTTGGACAGCGATTTTCTGGGAGGGTGGAACGTTTGCTTTCAGTGCTGTCAGGCCAAAGTAAGCATTTTCCAAGATCCCCTATTGCACCTTTAAGTTAATGCAATCTCACTAATTCAGTCCAGGTTCAGTGAGTCAAGATCATGTGATGTGCACACTTATTCTTAAGCAGCTCTGAATGTCGATCATTGACGAAATTGATCCACCATGAAAAACGGCGAATATATTTGTGCATTTGAGATTTTGTGTTTTCCCAGTGCTTAATTTGTAAATTAATAATTTCCAGAACAAAATCAGCAATTTCTCAACGCTGTGATCGACACCAACCACACAACTTCAGTTTTCCCCAAACATGATGTCTCTAAACGGTTTGCCGTCTGACAATCTGCCATCCAGTTTACTAACATCACTGACATTCAGTTTACTATTCTTTCAACGCAAGCCAGAGACACGAGATAAGAAATCAAACAGGTTTGTTATATATTGTTATATATTGACTGAGTTGCAGAGCAGATCGTGAAAAGCAGGTGGCAGGTGAGTATTCAGCGCGGACAACAGTTCTTGAGTGTCATAATGTTATATATAGGCTATAAAATCTGCAATACATGTATACATACAAGAAATAAATAATTGACATACATTTAATTTAGTTAACTGTCAGACAAAGGAAAACGTTATGACGTGACGTAGCCTATATTTGCTATAGTTTCAGTTCAGTTTTGTGACAGAAAGGAAACTCAAATGGCAGAACGCGAAATCCTATTTGTTTTTTGTTTAAGTTGATTTTGCTGGTATGAGGAAAGTTGAAGTAATCGCGCCGGTGCACACAAACACAAAACATATCAGTTCCAGGCTTCTAGCATTGCTAACTTGACAGTGCAGATGGTACTTTATCAAAATAAAACACAGTGAACCAAACATCAGCGCACCCGCCTCACTGTCACCGTTAGAACGTGACTGAAGTACAAAGCCTATAATTTACTTAATAAATAATAGTTTAGCACTTGGATACAAAATCGCAAATACGGAAATATTATGGATTATTTGGATTTGTGCCGAATGAGAGAGGTAGGATACAAAAGCACAATGCTCCATTTCACAAACAGTTGAGTGCGCAAGCCTTTAAAGTAACGTTATACTCCTTGTCAGTGAGAGATGCGTTCAGAATCAGCACATGATCACTGTCTAGTGGGCTTTGTTTTCAAGAGCGCAACTCCTGGCATTCGCTGTTCTTCTGCCGGTGGTTATCAAACAGTTGCATTACTGTGGGATTACCTTCTGGATTGAGGGTGAATTGCCTGTATTCATTGTAAGGCCTTATGCACCGAACTGAGATGCCCGTACCGTGACGGTTCAATACGAATACATGTATCGTTACACCCCTAATATATATAGGCTAATTCTGTCATGTGACACCACATTTATTTGCGTTAAAGCCCTTTTTCTTGACAAAAAGTGTTTCCAAACAAATTTTTGCGACATTTGAACTAATCGATATAGAATTTATGCGCTAAAGTTAAATAGAAAAATATTTTGTCAACACTTAATATTTTTTCGCTAAAAATCCTCAGATGGAAACCTGGCTTGTGACCGCAGTGTTTCCTGACAAAGACAGTGACAACAGGTGTCTTTGAACCTCTCTCACTGTATGACATAGGAGCCCAGATGAGGAGCCACGATCACAGGAATTGCCACAATTGTTTCACAATGCCAATTCATCTGGGGCAGCCAAAAATCATGGTGTGTTTCAGGCTTTAGTTTGTGCCCCATGCTTCACCATAACTCTCAGAATTGAGAAGTAAAATTTAAGAATGATTTACATTTAAATTTTAGCAAATCAACAAAATGGAAAAACAAGAATCTCTCACAATCAGCATTAACGTGTTTCTTGAGGTGCACTATAAGGGAGATATTTAAACAGGTGTTTGTACAATTACAATTCACTAGTTAGAATAAAACAAACAAAAAATTGCAGTTAAAGGAGAAATTTGGGCACAATTAGAGTTTATGTTTGTTTTTAAAAAGTGTAAAAAATGTAGAAATGAAGAAAATGTAATAAAATGTTTAAATGCATTTTTATCAGGCTCCAATGTATAGGTTTCTATGTAAGTACTGGTACTTCTGATTGGGCTGAGGCTGGGATTTTAGCAAGTTTGAAGTAAAAGTATTTGATGGACGTATACTATGTGAGGAGAGCATTCACTCAGTATCATTATCTCATTTTTGACTGAGATGGCTTTTAGGGGGTTTTGCATCGTTTTATGCAAGTATACTGCGTGTATGCAGATTGGTGCCAGAATGGAGAAAAAACCTTGGGAGAAACCAGGCCATGGTGAAAAAAGCATTGTGTGGTTTAATTCCAGGTTGCCACACAGGTTGGGTTGAGCAGAGGACTCATCTTGTTCCCGTGGTGGAAACTTTTATCTGTGCACTTTTATCTACTGAAGACATAACTCTTTCTCTCCTTCTCTGATGATTTTGAAGTGTGCAATCCTCTGGGAAACCCCCCCCCCGGAAAGTTGTCAGAGTTTCAGGTAAAAGAAGTAAGGACTGAGGCCTTCCATGCAAGAACGAAGCAGGAACACGCTTTTCATGTACAAGCAGCTTTAGAAAGTCCCACTCTTATTCACTGCTTTGATGTGAAAAAGCAATGTGCCATCAGAAAAAATCCACAAGACTTGCTCCATGACCTATTTGAGGGAGTAGTAACTTAGGAGTTGGCTTTGTACCTTGATCTCCTGATAAAGAAAAAATACTTTATTTCAACTCGATGATGTAATCAGACAATTCCCATACAAGTGGACTGACAAAGCTGACAGCCCAAAATTTCACACAGATGACACAATTAGATTCCTGGTAACCAAGATATCCAAACACAGGCATAGATACTTGCAGGTTTTTCCAGAAGGAAACATTCTGCCAAAGCACCATTTCATGGAGCATTATCCACAACTAATCAAGGCTTTTGGGCCACTTGTCTGTGGACCATGCGCTTTGAGGGGAAACATAGCTTTCTTAAAATGAGTCGTTTGACATACCAACTGTTTTACTATCTCTTGATAAGCATCATTTCATGCTGGCTTACCATCTTACCACTTAGTCAGTGGGAATGATTTTGGCATATGGACCCACTGTGGGGCTTCCAGATTTAGTTTGAACTAAATCTAATCTTTATTGTTCACAGCCAGCCTGTATTTGCTGTCAAATTTAAGTTTATCGACTGATCCCCCTTATAATTGTTTCAAAGTGCCAGAAAAGGAACCTGCATGGCATCAGGTCTTTAACAGATCTTAAAGACATTGTTGAGCTTGTGGTTTCTCTATTTCACACAGATGACAGAATTAGATTCCTGGAAACCAAGAAATCCGGACACAGGCATAGATACTTGCAGGTTTTTTTTTTAAAAGGAAACATTGTGCCAAAGCACCATTTTATGGACCATTACCCACAACAAATCAAGGCTTTAGGCCCACTTGTCTGTGGACCATGCACTTTGAAGGGAAGCATAGCTTTCTTAAAATTAGTTGTTTGACATACCAACTGTTTTTGCAACATTTTACTGTATCTTGTTGTTAGGCATCATTTCATGCTGGCTTACCATCTATACTGCACAGATGTATTCCAACATGTTGTAGCGTCTGGACCAATCAGACATACAGTTATTTGTTACATTTAACAAATAATCTTCAAAACCAACAACCCCAGCTATATGCTGGAGTTTTGGAGACATCCCCCCAAAGCAACAAACACCCTGAAAGGGCACAGTTGCTAGGACGACGATCTGATAAGAGGTTTTATTGCCCGCAGGAATGCACATCTGCCCATGCTACATTTGCCATCAGAAAGACACAATGCCTATAGGCTCTTTCCTATTCATTCACAGACAAACCTTTCTTTGACCTTCCTATCACACATAGCCCAGGTCATTGTGTACAGTATTACTGCATTGTATTTTAATTTTGTCTGTTGTATTTGTATTTGTCTTTTTGCTGTTTTATGCGTGTGTTCTGATAGATGACTAGTAGGATAACCCACCTATGCCATGCTTGGACTCTTTGAGTTCGTGTTTTGATGATCTAAAAGATGGTGTAAATTAGATGTTGATACCTATGCAACATATTAGTGTTTTAAAAAACCTTACTAGTTTTTGCATCAACACCCAATCGAATTACATATGCAAAATACCATGCTCACAGACAAAGAGTCGTAAACTTTCCCTCCAAAGGAGAAAGTTACCATTGGTTCGTGGACCTCCTGGAGGCGCAGCCTCCAGAGACCTTAAAGGCATCAAACGTTAGTCCGCCTCTCTCTCTTGACTCTCTTCACGCTCTTCTGCAAGATCTTCCAATTGCTGCCTGTGGAGGAACCCACAGGGAGCCTGAGCCGGCACAGGCCGTGCCCGGCGGGCCCGACAGGCCCCAACATCTAGAGCTATGGCTCTCACCACAAAGAGCCAGACACTTTCACTCAACCCTGGAATTCATCCTCATGAAATGTCCTCGAACAGACATTTCTCTCTTCTGCGTTTTTTCTAGCTTTCTTCACTTGTCTCATGTGAGTTCTTTCAGAACCTAAGAGGATGAGGAGGATGAGCTAGAACTCGTCGGGACTCTAAGCTGCGCCAGGCCTTGCGGCCTTGTCTTTCCATTCCCCAAAGACCACAGGACTTCAGCTGGGCCCCTCTCAGCTCTTGGTTCTTCTTCAATTTTCACATGGGAAGAAACTCCCAGTCACCATCGAGTCAGAACATCTTTGGAGTTCATCACTCTTCGGACCCGAAAGAACGTGATCACAATTCCAAAACCACCACTGCGCCATACCATCGAGACTTTCACCCGAGACTGCATTTGGACACTTGTTCATCGACCAAGGCAATGCAAGTATCGTACATTTAACTAAACAACACAGAGGTTTAGTACAAGCTGTAGACAGCACTGATGGTATTACTCAGGCGGTCTTTTCATAGCTACATTCTCTGGTCTCTCTACCTGCTTCTCACTGACCCTTCCCCCATGTATGAATGATTTCATGTTTGTTTGTTTAGATTAGCTATGTGTCAGTCCTTCGTTAATAAACTCTTGTGCACAAATTACATGAGTTTTGATTCTGATTCTGCCTTGCAAAATAATGTCCCTTTACGATTCCGATTCGAGCTACATGCTCTAATGCAATACTACTTTAAGAAAGTTATTTTCTGTGGCCAGGAAAATATCATTTCTTAGAGTTGATATAAAAATTATACTGAATGTTCGCGGGACGAACAGATTAGTTGATGGAAATTGAATTCTGCTACAGTTACTACTGGCAGCTGATATAAATAATTGTAATTAACCATAATTAATTGTAATTATTTGTATACATTTCCCTTTGAGCTAAATCGCGACAATGTTCACTGTGTCTGTTGATGTCCTCAAAAAAAGTTTCCTGGAGAATCATGCATTCAGGTTGTCAATACAGTGACTTGCTCAGTGGGAATGATTTTGGCATATGGACACACTGTAGGGTTTCCAGATTTAGTTTGAACTAAATCTAATCTTTATTGTCCACAGCCAAACTGTATTTGCTGTCAAATTTAAGTTTATCGACTGATCCCCCACAAGTGTACTGTGGGGGACAGGGTTCTTCCCTGACACTCAGTTTGTCTTGTGTTTGTTTTCTGTCTACATTGTCTTGAGTCAGCACATGGCCTTGTTTACGTTTTGTCAGCCATTTGCTTCTCTAGCCCCACCTCCTTGTTTCTTCTACCACACCCTCTTGTTATTTTAATTGCTCTCACCTGTTCCTCGTGTGTCTTCCTTCTCTCTTGTCTGGTTGGTCTTGTATTACTTATTTTATCTTCTTTATTATCCACCATGTTCACAATGCCTGTGGATGTCCTCAAGGAACTTTCCTGGAGAAACATGCATTCAGGTTGACCTGCCATGGCACCACATATATAGTTGGAATGATTTTGGCACATAGACATTGTAGGGCTTCCGTTATTTATTGTCCACAGCCTATGCGTATTTGCAGTTTGACTGATCCCCTTATAATTGGTTTATAAATAAATAAGTGCCAGAGAATGAACCGGCATGGCATCTTTTAAATAGATCTTAACGACATTCTGGTTTCTCGATTTCACACAGATGAGACACTTAGATTCCTGGAAACCACGATATCTGAACACAGGCATAGATACTTGAAGCCTTTTCCAAAAGGAAACATTGTGCCAAAGCACCATTTCATGGAGCATTATCCACCACTAATCAAGGCTTTTGGCCCACTTATAGCTGTGTAGAGTATGCGCTTTGAAGCAACACGTATGGCATTCCAACTGTTTTCACAACATTTTACCATTGCTTGCAGTTAAGCATCAATTCACGCTGTCTTGCCACCTGCACAGCACAGATGTACTGAAACATGTCCACAGTGCCTGTGGATGTCCTTAAGAAAGTTTTCTAGAGAAACATGTATTCAGGTCATTTCAACTGAATGACCTAATCAGACAGTTCCCCCACAAGTGGACTGACAAAGCTGACAGCCTCACGGTGTCAGGGTTCTTCCCTGACACTCAGTTTGTCTTGTGTTTGTTTTCTGTCTACATTGTCTTGAGTCAGCACATGGCCTTGCTTACGTTTTGTCAGCCATATGCTTCTCTAGCCCCTCCTCGTTTCCTCTACCACACCCTCTTGTTAGTCCTTGTTATTTTAATTGCTCTCACCTGTTCCTTGTGTGTCTTCCTCCCTATTTATAGTTCCTCTTGTTTTTGGTGGTTTGTAATCATTCTCACCCTCACTATCACTGTCTTTGTGTTGGTCTACGTGGATGTGGTTGAGTATGTCTTCCTTCTCTCGTCTGGTTGTTTTTGTACCCTAGTCTTGTCTAGTCCCCGTCAAGTCCTGTGCATTCTATGTTCTTGCTCCTAGTTTTTGGATTTTGTCCTCTTTGTCTTTTGTTGTAACTTTAATATTCTTCTACTCCTCCTAATCCTGGTCTTGTTTGCATTTTTGGTTATTTTTAAGTATTTATAATGTTAATTTAGTAACCACTTATTACTTATTTTATCTTCTTTATTATCCACCATGTTCACAATACTTGTGGATGTCCTTAAGGAACTTTCCTAGACAAACATGCATTCAGGTTGACCTGCCGTGGCACCACATATATAGTTGGAATGATTTTGGACATGGACATTGTAGGGCTTCCGTATTTAGTTTGAACTAAATCTAATCTTTGTCCACAGCCTATACGTATTTGCTGTTTGACTGATTAACTTAATTGGTTTCAAAGTTCCAGAGAATGAACTGGCATGGCATCTTTTAATAGATCTTAAAGACATTGTTGAGCTTGTGGTTTCTCCATTTCACATAGATGACACAATTAGATTCCTGGAAACCAAGATATCTGAACACAGGCATAGATACTTGCAGGTTTTTCCAGAAGTAAATATTCTGCCAAAGCACCACTTCATGGAGCATTATCCACCACTAATTAAGGCTTTTGGCCCACTTGTAGCTCTGTCGTTTGGCATTCCAGCTGTTTTCAACATTTTACTGTCTCTTGATGTTAGGCATCATTTCATGCTGGCTTGCTATCTGTATGGCATAGACGTACTTAAACATATCCACAGTGCCTGTTGATGTCCTCAAGGAAGTCTCCTGGAGAATCATGCATTCAGGTTGCCAATACAGTGACCTACTACTTACTCAGGAATGATTTTGGCATATGGACCCACTGTAGGGCTTCCAGATTTAGTTTGAACTAAATCTAATCTTTATTGTCCATGGCCAACCTGTATTTGCTGTCAAGTGTCTACAGTTATGGTACAGTGAGCACCTTAGAGCTTATGATTTGGAATCCACAAGACAAGTGACAATCCTTGAGCAACTGGTATTGACAGATTCATATTCTTTTGCAGCATACACTGTTGAGTGAAAACAATTTGTCACCCTGAAGCATCGCATACCACATATTAAAGATTGAATATCATAAAAACCTGACTTTTTCCTTGAATACAAAAGTTAACTGCGTAGAGTTTAATAGAGAGTGAACAACAACAGGTGTCTTCATTACTGTGAGCTTTTGTCAAATGTATTGCAGCATCAGAAACCTATGACATTAAACACAACACACTAAGCCTACTGACTACAAAAACTAGAGAGTCAACTAGTCTGGATAAACCAAGACACAGCACAACACTTAAAAGTCCATGCTAAAAAGCGTATGGAAATAGCACTAAGGTGCTTAGTGTATGAGCTAAAAAAAAAAGGAAACGACTGCTTAAGAATCTTAGAGGTTCAACCTTTACACTTTAAGGAATGGGCAGTTCAACACACATGTATGAATATTGTTTGTATTGCATGTTTGTGTGGCTGTCAGGCATTCACCACAGCCACCTCCACCTGCCACGTCACCAGTAGCACCGCCCACTCATTCATCTTCCCCTGAATTCTAATCACCTGCACCTGATCCACTTAATGCACACATACTTAGGCTACATATCTCTAGTTTTTATAATATAAAACTAAATTAAATAATAGTTTATACAAGCAAAAAAAAGGGGGGTGGCTTTTTACAGAATCTTGACAGGTCACACTGACCATGAGAGAGGATCAAGGAGTGTGAGATGGCTGTTCGAAATATCATTTGAATTAAACTTTTATGATTTAAAACTACATTTTATATCCCTAATTATAGTGGAAACACAACAGCATGATTATCATGATTGCACAAACAAATACATAAAATACATAATTATTCATGAATATAAAAACATTAAATATAGACAGACTTATTTTATACACTTCGTGCACCAATATCTTGATTAGGTCGTAAAAGTAGTCAATACCACACCAATTACGTTCAAGAGATTAATAGGATTACTGCCCAGCACAGTTAAACCAGCAATGCCCAATGCCAGGGTACAACAACTAATCAGCCAATCTTAAAAGAACATTATGAGACCTTAATCGAGCAGATGATGCAGGAGCTTCAAGATTACGATTTCGAGCGTACATATTACGCTGATTGGTTCCTTGCTTTTGAGACAGCAACGAACTGGGCCAACAAAAATTTTGGCAAAAGAATTGAGTCCGATGTATTTGAAGCGTTGTTCACAGCTGAGGCCCACGATGAGTACGACAGAAGAGATAACAAGAAGGAGGCCCAAATAGCCATAGCAAGCACAACCCAATCGAAAATACAAACACAAGATCCAAATATCAACGTGCCATGTGCACTGAGACCCAAGAAGGGCGCCCAGCATGTGTACGTTCAAATTCAGACCTCGCCCAAGGGTATGGGAAGACCAAACGAACAGTCGAATACTCCTCCAAATAGGGGTGACTGTTTGTTTGACAACAAATTCCCTCCCTTGGAGCCACGACCAGCAATACAACCCACAACAGTACAACCACTGAATCCTCTGCCACAAATTTACACACAGATGCTGGTGAACACTGATAAACCACAGGCGAAATCTGTAGAGCCACAACCCACAGAACAGGGTGCTGCCTCCTCTGTACAGGAGGAAAAATTAGAACAGATTTCAGCCCCAAAAAAGACAAAAACTGATGGTGTAAATACATACAGAGTAACTGCACACACACATATGGGGTAACGATGGTCAAAAAAACTCTCCCATCACTCACCAGAGTGCTCAACTCTCCTGTTTTGTTCACTGATGAATCTGAGGAATTTCAGTTTTCTGAATACTCTGTAGACTCAATTTTGAGACCATCTACTACATTAGAGTTGGAAGCTGAACAAGCAGCTGAAGAGGGACAGAAAATAGGTTCACACACCACAGAACCAGAAAGTGCACCACAATCACTGCAACGGGATCAACAACAAAAACACCACAGTTGCCCCTAAGACACCCTCCACACCCAAATCTGTGGGCATGCCCTATAAGCACATCAGCACAGTTGGGAAGCAGATAGATTGGAGTCTGAACCCTAAAAAGAAGTATGTGGTCATAGGGGATTCAGTTCTCTCTAGGATTCCAGCATGTATCGGAATCTCAGAGCTCCAGATCGATAGTTTTCCTGGAGCCAAATTCCAACACACAGGAAACCTGGTCGAGAAGGCCACTATCGCTCTGGAGTCCGAGATACTGGTGCTCTCCTTTGGAATCAACAATCGTGCACAGAGATGTTTTATGGTCACAAACAAGGAGATCCAAACGGCCTACAAAATGCCGTGAGCCCACCAGCCACATACTGAGATTTATGTGCTTATTGTAAATTACTATGACCTACTCCCAATGGAGAAACAGCTGTATCTTAGGGCAGTGAATGAGTACGTGAACTTCATCAAAGCACTGCCCTCTGCCCAGTTTCAGGTGGTGAATAACCTGATTTATTGGAACTCAACAACCACCCAAGCAATGCTTGAACACTGGGTGCAGTGGTTAAACTTACATGTGCCATCAACCCCATAGGAGGTAACAATAAGCTCAAAGTTAACCTGACCTCTGTCAGACGGCAACACTATGCAAGGGCCTTTCCTTTGTCCCGGCACCAAAAAAAATAGACTTACTACAAAGTTTACAGACCTACCACAGACAGATTAAGCTTGAGACATTCTTCAAAGGCAAGAAAAGCCAGAAAAAGAAACTCCCTTTCACACACGCCTCGGAGTGGTCTACAGCATTGTCCAGTTTGCTCCCACAAATAATATCGCTCATCAGGGCAGACTGGTATGTCTATAAACACTTCAGTTGGGGCCTTTTGGAGAAACAAAACCTGTCCACACGTGAGAGCTGTTAAAAAATTCCAAAATAACACTCAGGTAGTCATTAAGCCTGCAGACAAAGGAAACGCCATTGTACAAGAACATTACAGTCGCCTTGCAGAGCCCATATACCCATAGACCATGGACGAAATGAAAGAAATCTTGGAGGAAATAAACAAAAATAATATTTATTAGGATCAGGTCCCCCTGAGGTCCAGGAAGTTCTACCTCCTACCTAAGAGTCACACAGATACAAGTAGCTGAAGAGTACCAAACAAGATCCCTCCGGGCAGACCAATCGTCTCAGATTGTGACAGTGAATCGTATTACACAGCTGAGTACACTTAGCATATTTTAGGCCCAATCTCACAACGACATAGTAGTTACTTGAAGGACACGTACAATTTTATCCAGGAAACTAACGATTTGAAGATCCCCATTGATGCTTTTCATTTTACCATTGACATAGCAAGTCTCTATATGAATATCGAAACCCAGGCAGGAATTTTGGCAGTACAGGAGTGTATTAAAAATAATTCCCAGACCCCAAAAGGCCAGACGAGTACATACTCAAACTTTTAGAGATTAATCTCACAAAAAACGATTTTGAGACCAGTTTAGAGTTTCACATTCAGATTAAAGGCACGGCCACGGGAAAGAAATTTGCGCCATCATACGGCAACATTTTTACGACAAGGAGGACTAATCATTTACTAATCATTTAAACCAGCACCAGAGTCTATTGAAATTAAATTCGAGATAAGGGCCCCAGATTTTAAGAACAGGACCAGTTGGATTAAAAAGCCTTTTTCAAACCAACAGACACCCACTGCTTGCTCTGCAAGGTTAGCTTCCACCCAAAACACACTTTCTATAGTATTTTAAAATCACAGCTTCTCAGGTTCCACAGGATTTGCTCACAAGAATCAGAGTTTCAGTCAGCTGTGAAAATCCTGTTTAAATCACTCAAAAAGAGAATATATTTGAGAACATACCTTAAGAAAGTCTTGAGAGAAGTCAGAGTTCATCACAAAGCCAAAAAGGTCACACAGACGAGAATTAAAATCAACCCCTTGTTAACATACTACAACAAAGTCTACAACTCAATGGTCTGGCAAAAGAAAATTTGACTGTTTTTGGAAACCACACCTTTCCTCCACAAACATTGGCCCATAGCAGCCTTTAAGAGGAGCAAGGATTTACTAGACACTTCAGTTCACAGCAAGATCAGTACTCCCCAACCAAAGACAAGGTCAGGGGCATATAAGTACAGTATTTGTGTTGGCGCAGCCATCCTCAAAAGAGCTAGGAATGCTGGTTATCATGACGGAGGATTAAACATAAAACACACACACACAAACAAGCTCCGTTTGGCCTGCGTGCACACCAACTGAGTATGAGCAGCGACCATTTATTAATTGCACACCGGTGTATCACCACACCCACTTCCGAAAAACTAGGTCACAGGGTCAATTGAGAACACATACAAAGGACATAACTCAACACCCCCACTTGTTCTTAAATTGACAAAGTACAACACAGTACATCACATACCAAATAGAAAACACACAAATTTATCCATTCTGATTCTCGATACAGGTTTAGTTAAAATATCTGCCACCATATCAACTGTAGAACAGTAACGAAAAGTTATTTTGCCATCACTAAGTACAGATCGGACAAAATGATATCTAATATCAATATGCTTACACCTTTGGCGACATACAGCGTTTTTTGAAAGAGCAATAGCACCCTGATTGTCCTCAAAAACTGTCACTGGTGCATATTCAAGTACATTGTCTATTCCATTTATTAAATTGACAAGATACAAGCTTTCCTGTGCAGTAGCTGATAAAGCCATGTACTCAGCCTCACATGTGGATAAAGCAACAGTTTGTTGTTTCTTTGACTTCCAGGAAATAATAGGTCCACTCTCAGACAAACTAAAACAGTAGCCAGTAACACTACGCCTGTCATCTAGGTCTGCTGCCCAGTCTGCATCACTATAGGCTACAAGTTTAAGATCTCCATCATTTTTCTTGTAACACAATTCCAGGTTCACAGTGCTTTTCAAATACCTCAACACATGTTTAGCTGCAACCCTATGTTGTTCTTTTGGTACAGACAGATATTGTGACAATCTACTAACAATAAAGCTCAAATCTGGACGAGTACTTGTCATTAAATAAATTAAACTGCCCACCACTTCACGATACCTCTTTGGGTCAGTAGATTCACCCTCATTGTCAAATTTCATTTTCATTTCACATGGTGTTGATCTTGGTTTGCAGTGAGTCATGTCAAATCTCTCCAAAATTTTTGTAATGTATCTTTTGTGGTTGATTTTTATTTCACCATTCACTTGTATAAAATCAATACCCAGGAAATGTCTAAGTTTTCCAAGATCTTTAATTTTAAATTTAACTCCCAATGTTTCCTTCACATTCTTGAGTATTTGACTATCACTCGCTGCAATGATAAGATCATCAACCCAAATGATCAACATGACTCTTTCTTCATCAATTTGTTTACTGTAGGCACAACAGTCAGCAGAATTTTGAACAAAACCATTTTCAATCAGAAAATCATGCAACATCTTATTCCAATTTCATCCTGACTGTTTCAGACCATACAGTGACTTATTTAACTTACACACCAATTTTTCTCCTGTTTTTAACTTAACCTCGAATCCTTCAGGCTGTTCCATATACATTTCACAGTCTATAGGAGCATGCAGATATGCAGTCTTGACATCCATTTGATGTAATTCTAAATCATACTGAACTGCAAGCTGCATTAAGACACGTACAGAAGTCATATCAGCAGTGGGTGAAAACGTCTCGTTGTAATCAATACCAGGCACTTGACTATAACCTTTTGCTACATATCTGGCCTTATAGATAATTTCATCAGGATTTTCTTTTATGGTGTAAACCCATCTGCCCCCCACTGCATTTTTACCTTCAGGCAAAGTTGTCAATGTGAAGGTATTGTTCTCTATAAGAGAGTCCATCTCCTCCTTCATGGCTTTAACCCACTGCTCTGATTTTGAAGAGCTCAATGCTTCCTTCATTGTCTGGGGGACATCACATGCAACACGATAGCAATAGTCAATATTTGTTAATGCCTGATCCTCAACACCTTTTATCTCATAATCATAGTCTGTATAGTACTGAGGAGGTCTCCTCTCTCTCTTTGGATATCGAGCACTCTGACTGCTCTCACTTTCACTTTTTAAGTCGGTTTCAGCATCACACTCTACTTTTATTTCTTGTGGGATTACCTTAGTCACGTCAAGCTTTGGTACCTGGATTTCAGCTCTCTTCCTATGTTCAAAGTGTTCATACACATCCTCTGTTTGAGTATCACACTCATTAGTACTCTTTGTAACAAACTTTACCAGTCTATTTTTGAGTACTTTCCCTGTGTCTGGATAAAAGACAAGATATGCTGGACTATTTTTATCATAACCAACAAATACTCCCTTCTCACAACGAGTGTCCAACTTTTTCTTGTCATATTTGTATGCATAACATTCTAACCCAAACACTCTCATTTTGGAAAGGTCAGGTTTTTTCCCAGTTACCAGGTAATATGGAGTTTGTCCAAGACGCCTATTATAGCATCTATTTCTAATTACTGCAGCAGTTTGTACCGCATATGTCCACAGCTCTTTTGGTAGTTTACTCTCAATTAACATACATCTTGCCATTTCAAACAGAGTTCTCCAAGCTCTTTCAGCCGTCCCATTCTGATGGGGTGAATAAGGAGCTGAGGTCTCATGTCTAATGGCATTTTTACTAAGCAGTGACTGAAACACAGAAGATGTAAACTCTGTTCCATTATCTGATCTTATACATTTGATTTTAGCATACGGTGCAACATCAGCAATGAACCTCTCTGTGGCTCTAACAGTATCACTCTTAGTTTTCAGAAAATAAGTGAACACAGCTCCTGAATAATCATCTGTGAACGCTAAGACAAATCTGAAACCATCTTTTCCTGCTGGTTCTATAGGACCAGCTAAGTCTGCATGGACAAGTTCAAATACATCTTTTGCTTTCTCATCTGGATCTCTATTTCTGTTCTGAGTAAATTTACCCTTTACACACACTTCACATTTCAAATTGGACTTGTCAGTTTTACCTCTGATTTTCATCCCATCTGTAACACTCTCCAACTTTAACACATCGTCATAGTTACAGTGACCTAATATTTCATGCCATGTCTGAAGGTCATAGCACACATTACACTCATCAATCTCATTTGTAACTGTACGTAAGTAAAACAATCGATCATACATATGAATATCAAAAGTTGTACCATTTTTGTGGATGAGCCTATTCTGTCCTTATTTAAAGATGACTGTCGCTCCGTGCGCAATTGCCGCTTTAACGGAAAAAATGTCCTGGGAAAATGACGGCACATAAAGCGCCTCCATCAACATCATGTCCACAATGCGGCCTTTGCTGTCTCTCAAGTGCACTTTAGCGGTGCCTTTCTTTATCGCAATACCGCTAGCCCGCTCTCCATCAGCCAACTCCAGAATATGACTCTGAGGCTTGAAACTTGAGTCAAACTCCTCGAACATCCCGATATCTGTGACAATGTGCTTAGTGGCTCCGGAGTCTACCATGAGGCCTTTCATTTTTACTCCGCCGATCGGATCATTATCCACCTGCTCCACCTTGAATGCGAATGTGTGGTCCTCCTCCTCGTCCACTGCTTGCTTCACCTTATCTCTCTTTCTCCGCCAACAGTGCAAATCTTTATGCGTGGCGCTTTTACAGAAACTGCACCACTGTCTCTGCTCCACACGCTCCCCAGCAGCTGACGTGCACTCCGCGGCTTTGTGGCCTTTCTGGCCGCAGTTGTAACAGGTGAGTTTCACACTCCAGTTGTCTCTTCCTTTGACTCTCATCACGCTGTCCTCACTCAAGCCAGCCGAACCAAACTTCTCTGTGCTCTCATAGCTCCTCAGTTTTGTTTTAAAATCTGCAAATGTTAACGTTTCATCACTCTGTGTAACATAAACAGAGAATGGTTTAAATGCGTCAGGCAGACCCTTTAAAATCATTGTGGTCAATAAGCCGTCACTCAAAGTCCCTCCTGCATTCCGCTGTGCTGTAATGGCAGTCTCTGCACGAATAATATAATCTGTAACTGTTTCATTCACACCTTTCTGATGAGATGTCAGCTCTGTGTACAGACTTATCACGCGTGGCTTCCCCTTACCGGCGTAATGGTCTCTCAGGATCTGTAGCGCCTTCCTCCCATCGTCTGCGGCATCTCTCATTACAAGCGACAGACTCTTATCATCCAACAACTGAATTAAAACTGCATATGCCTCTTCATTTTTACTGGCATCTTCCGCCGCGCCCTCATCGTCCTCGGCGGGGGCTCCACCCAATATAGTAGTTTTCAGGTCGAGCAGACGCAAATGCGCCAGAAACTTTGTTTCCCACAGTTCATAATTCTTTTTGTTTCCGTCGAAACATAAACGGTTCCATCGGCTCCCAAACTCTTTACTGGGCCCATAACCTGTTGGCGCAGCCATCCTCAAAAGAGCTAGGAATGCCAGTTATCATGACGGAGGATTAAACATAAAACACACACACACAAACAAGCTCTGTTTGGCCTGCGTGCACACCAACTGAGTATGAGCAGCGACCATTTAGTAATTGCACACCGGTGTATCACCACACCCACTTCCGAAAAACTAGGTCACAGGGTCAATTGAGAACACATACAAAGGACATAACTCAACAATTTGGTTCCAAGGAGTTGGGTCCAAAATAAAACCACAAAACTAATGTACGAAGTTCAGTGTAACCTGTCAACTGTGTGTACTTTATTTATTGCTCCAAGTATCAGAACATACGAATTGGTCCCTGAGGCATATTGGCAGAAACTGAGCATTTGGAAAAACACAACACAGACGAATGTAGAGTTTACACAAGAGAAAAGAGTGATATCTGAAAAGTGGCATTTCTCCAGCAAGATTACTGCCTTTGAGTAGTTGCAGGAGGATTTTAAAAGTCGTCCACCTGAACTGGTTGTTGTTCATCCAAATAAACATACGCTTCACTTTTGGATGCTGCTGTGTTGTCGGAAAAGTTTGTCCTAACATACAGAAATGTATTTCCTGCTTCTCGCTCATTGAACATGTTCCCTTCTCACTACCAAATTAATAGATTTGTTTTTTTGTTTTTCAGTTAAGTGTGACTGGTCTTCACCTAGCTCTGCGTTGTGTGTGGATGAATGGAATCAGACAAAGGGAAACACAAAGGCCACATTTTATTCTGCATGAATAAAAGAACATAAATGAAAACAAGCTTGAAGCTGTTGCCTTCTTTCACATTTGTATCCCCAACCTCTCCTCAATTGTGTTTGCCACAAACTGAGACATTCCACAACATTCACATTTCTCATATAATCAAGTCAAATAATATTCAACATATTTCATAAAAAAAAATAAAGCATTATACATATTCAAAACAACTTTAATTGAAGCATGAATGAGATTATACTGGCATGAATAAAAGAACATAAATGAAAACAAGCTTAAAGCTGTTGCCTTCTTTCACATTTGTATCTCCAACCTATCAGTGAAAGGAATTTTTTTAATCACGAAGCATTAATGCTTATGAACTCTCTTCAAAAATACATGCTTCATATTATTCATACAAACGTCATACAAGAGTAAACAGCATTTTAGAACAAAATTTCACGCATCATTACGATAAACAAAACTCATATGATACTTTTTTAGACGGAGCTTCAGTGCAACTCACCTCTCCTCAATCTCGTTTGCCACAAACTGAGGGAGAGCAGCCGGAACCGGAACACAACACTTAAAGGAGCCACATACCATATTTAACAATACACCAGCCACTGAAAATAAACATGACTATGAAAACATGAAATGTTAAATATAAGAGATTAAAATGAAAAGAATAAATTTGAGAACATAAAATAAGATCGATAATTACAAGGAGAGAACTTTTGAGTGAAATTAATAATATAGCACCTGTTACATAAGGTTTGTTCATTGGTCTGGCATTGTTAACAAGCCTGTGTAAGGTATGACATAGCTTAATTAGATGCCGTGGACAGAGTTATGATAATACTGCAAATGTCAGGAATGTACAATGGGCTGCAAGCTCACGTAAAAGATATTAAAGAATGTCGCGATTTAGCTCAAAGGGAAATGTATACAAATAATTACAATTAATTATGATTAATTACAATTATTTATATCAGCTGCCAGTAGTAACTGGTGCAGATTCAATTTCCATCAACTAATCTGTTCGTCCAGCGAACATTCAGTATAATTTTTATATCAACTCTAAGAAATGATATTTTCCTGGCCACAGAAAAATAACTTTCTTACAGTACTATTTCATTAGAGCATGTAGCTCGAATCGGAATCGTAAAGGGACATTAATTTGCAAGGCAGAATCAGAATCAAAACTCATGTAATTTGTGCACAAGAGTTTATTAACGAAGGACTAACACATAGCTAATCTAAACAAACAAACATGAAATCATTCATACATGGGGGAAGGGTCAGTGAGAAGCAGTTAGAGAGACCAGAGAATGTAGCTATGAAAAGAGTCAGTTAACCGCCTGAGGAATACCATCAGTGCTGTCTACAGCTTGTACTAAACCTCTGTGTTGTTTAGTTAAATGTACGATACTTGCATTGCCTTGGTCGATGAACAAGTGTCCAAATGCAGTCTCGGGTGAAAGTCTCGATGGTATGGCGCAGTGGTGGTTTTGGAATTGTGATCACGTTCTTTCGGGTCCGAAGAGTGATGAACTCCAAAGATGTTCTGACTCGATGGTGACTGGGAGTTTCTTCCCATGTGAAAATTGAAGAAGAACCAAGAGCTGAGAGGGGCCCAGCTGAAGTCCTGTGGTCTTTAGGGAATGGAAAGACAAGGCCGCAAGGCCTGGCGCAGCTTAGAGTCCCGACGAGTTCTAGCTCATCCTCCTCATCCTCTTAGGTTCTGAAAGAACTCACGTGAGACAAGTGAAGAAAGCTAAAAAACACGGAAGAGAGAAATGTCTGTTCGAGGACATTTCATGAGGATGAATTCCAGGGTTGAGTGAAAGTGTCTGGCTCTTTGTGGTGAGAGCCATAGCTCTAGATGTTGGGGCCTGTCGGGCCCGCCGGGCACGGCCTGTGCCGGCTCAGGCTCCCTGTGGGTTCCTCCACAGGCAGCAATCAGAAGATCTTGCAGAAGAGAGTCAAGACAGTCGAGAGAGAGGCGGACTAACGTTTGATGCCTTTAAGGTCTCTGGAGGCTGCGCCTCCAGGAGGTCCACGAACCAATGGTAACTTTCTCCTTTGGAGGGAAAGTTTACGACTCTTTGTCTGTGAGCATGGTATTTTGCATATGTAATTTGATTGGGTGTTGATGCAAAAACTAGTAAGGTTTCTTAAAACACTAATATGTTGCATAGGTATCAACATCTAATTTACACCATCTTTTAGATCATCAAAACACGAACTCAAAGAGTCCAAGCATGGCATAGGTGGGTTATACTACTAGTCATCTATCAGAACACATGCATAAAACAGTAGAAAGACAAATACAAATACAACAGACAAAATTAAAATACAATGCAGTAATACTGTACACAATGACCTGGGCTATGTGTGATAGGAAGGTCAAAGAAAGGTTTGTCTGTGAATGAATAGGAAAGAGCCTATAAGCATTGTGTCTTTCTGATGGCAAATGTAGCATGGGCAGATGTGCATTCCTGCGGGCAATAAAACCTCTTATCAGATCGTCGTCCTGGCAACTGTGCCCTTTCAGGGTGTTCGTTGCTTTGGGGGGATGTCTCCAAAACTCCAGCATATAGCTGGGGTTGTTGGTTTTGAAGATTATTTGTTAAATGTAACAAATAACTGTATGTCTGATTGGTCCAGACGCTACAAGAAGAAGTCCAAAATACAGTTTACATGCGGCTTCAGATGATCCCAAATTTAGTTGTAAATGATCCCAGCTGAGGAAGAAGGGTCTTATCTGGCGAAACTATTGGTTATTTTCATTAAAAGAATACTATTTAAATACTTTTTAATCTCAACACTCGTCTTGTCTTTCTCTCCCTGAACTCTGTGTATTTGGACTCAAGACAGTTAGGGTATGTCCAAAAACTTCAATCATATTTTCTCCCTCAACTTAAAGCATCCTACATCGCTGCAGAAATACCGACAGTCTTTGCAAAGTGGACAAGACAAGCGTTTGACATTAAAAAGTATATAAATTGTATTATTTTAATGAAAATAACTAATCGTTTCACTAAATAAGATGCTTCTTCCTCGGCTGGGATCGTTTACAACCGCATATGGGATCGTTTGAACAGTATGGTGTCTACCTCTCTTAGCTTTAACTGTTACAGAAATAATTCAATTGTATTTAATTAAACTGAACTTGTATAACATCATTAACAGTATGAAAGAAGAAACCTTGAGCAGATCCATGGCTAAAAGGAAAAGATCTATCTGACAAGGCTTGCATAGTTGAGTATTAGGACAATAATGACCAAGCTGTGACCAAGTCCACCATCTTCTCTTTATCTTTCTGTGGTCATCGGTGCCAGAAAGCCATCCTGCGGTAGAGAGGGCTCTTGAAGTTTGGCCATCACTTACACAGTATATAGATGCAGTGAGGAGAAAACAACTCCCAAACTCTGGGACAGCACCTTTTGACACTGTGGAAGATGCCATTAAAGACACACTCACTGGAGCCAAGTCACACTTCTCCTTGACTGTTGCCAGGCTTAAGTAAGGGGTCAGCACAGAGAATTTTTGTGAATATTTTCACAAGAACTTTTTTGCTTTACCTTTTTAAAGGAAAAGTCCACTTCCAAAACAAATAATTTACTCATCCCCTTGTCATCCAAGATGTTCAAGTCTTTCTGTCTTCAGTCGTAAAGACATTATGGTTTTTGAGGAAAACATTTCAGGATTTTTCTCCATATAATGGACTTCATTGGTGCCCCGATTTTGAACTTCCAAAATGTAGTTTAAATGCAGCTTCAAAAGGCTCTAAACGATCCCAGCCGAGGAAGAATCTATCTGCAAAACGATCTGCCATTTTTTTAGAAAAATAAAAATTTGTATACTTTAAGCATGAAGTAAATTCTGTAAGTTCTGGAAGTAGACGTTTCCTTTAAAGACGTTTAATTTCACTCAACTAATAGCATTGATTTCAACTTTCTCATTTTCAGTACATGTATTATTTGTTGTGTGCACTCTTTCTTTTCTATTGTTCTATTAAGGATCATATTTTGAGTGCAGATCTGTTACTTATTCACATTCATGGTTAAGCACCTGTTCTGTGTGCAGTAGCTGACTTGGTATTGAAATAGGCTTTGACATTATCCACCGTTATCAACAAATGTAGATACAGTAGTGATTCTGCTCATTATAACAGTTACAGGTTGTTGATGTATTGTAATGATATATTGTAAAGATTTATCATTAAAAAAAAAAAAACTTTTTTTCTTTCACTTGTATACTCTTTGGGGATGTTATTCTTCAACAATATGATGTCTTCCTGTCTGTTGAGTGCAGAAGTGAGGAGTTTCTCTCAGTCTCACTGATGCATAAGAGGCTTGACGTCTTCTTGAGCAGTTTTCCTCAGTACCTACTAGGGTTGCACGATATACTGGTTCTACGGTAGTATCGCGATACTACAGCTTAAAAATACCCGCGGTGTCATTGCATTTTTTAAACGGTAGTACCGTAAGATATGTTGTATGCTCGGCAGGAGCACTGTTTAAAACGTTTATTTGAACATGCACGCCAGCAGAAACATTACAAGTTAATTGGCAAAATGTATTTCTGCTGTGCTTTGTGTAGTACATGCTGTGTATACGCTTTATGTGGTATTCAGTGTTTCCCGACGCTTCAGTTCAGTTTGAAATGAGACGTTGCACTTGCACGTCGTTGTTCATGCTGCAGAAGAGAGGGTCTGATTCAGACCGTCTGATGCTATTAAAAAAAAAAATAGCAGCTCAAGAATCACTTATTCAACATCATAATATCTTACAAGAAAGTGTTCTCGCAGTTTTATTCATTTGCCCACTTTTAGAACAGGTGTAATAATTCGTTTCTGGAAGCATCTTTGCGATCACGAATGCAATTCCATTCATTAACATAGGCTTTGCACTTGATTCATTATATATACTTTTTAAACATTTTAAATGAATATGTTTTAATATACATATTCATTTAAAATGTTAACGTGGAATTTTCAAGATATGCGAGCAAAAATGCTCCTGACAGTTCAGCAATGTGACACGAGCACGAGTTGCTGTTTTTGTTTCGTTTCTGTGTTCGAATACGAATCCGCGTTGGCTTGGGCGAATCATTGATACACTAAGCCATTCATAAAAACAGTCATTTGATTCGCTCCTTAAGGATTCAGCTGTTTTGAAAGAATCGTTTAAATGACTCAGTGATTCAATCATGAACACTTACTGCCACCTGCTGGCGGTTTCCCATCATATTACATTGTTTTCCAACATATTTCTATATTCAGAGTTTTGTATTTAAACCATTAATCTCATAACATTATTTATGCAATTATTAATACAGTCTAAATGTATAAATACCACATCTAAATGTCACTTCATGCAGTCTCTGTGCAGTGCTAAGATTTTTGTTTACATGAAGAGTTTTGTTTATGTGATTTCATGGATAACAATAGCCAGTCATTGATTCACATTAATGAAGTATTCAGAGACAAATCCTTTCTGTTTTCATTTACATCCTTTTATTTATGAAATTTTGATTCATTTTGTAGAATTGAATTTTAAATTGACAGAATACTGCATGGTATCGTGATACTCTTTGTTATCGTGATACTTCAGCTGGTATAGTATCGTTAGTCATTTTTATGGTATCGTGACAACCCTAGTACCTACTAGAGTTGGGGTACTCGGACTCGAGTCCGGTCTCGAGTACAGTTTTTAGGCGATTCGGACTTGTCACGGACTCGGATGCGTTTTTACTCGGACTTGACTCGGACTCGAGCCTTTCGGACTCGGAAAATATCCCGAGTCCGTCCGAGTCAAGAGACAGTTGACGGAAATGTCACTGACTCGATGCATTATCACGAAAGTCTTGGCCAGTAGGCTACTTGAAAGCCGACGGGTTTATGTGCGCGCACACTCAAAGCGCGATCACAGAACGCCCCTCTCAGTCAGTGTGTGAATGCCGAGTTCTCTTTCGCTTTTAATAGGCTCTGTTATTGCTACACACATGCTGGTATTGGAGACTATTCATGTAAATGTAATCTGTTTTGTCTTAAGTAAACCTGAACAGCTGGGAGATATACTGATGCATCAAAGTATTTGATCTGTGCGTCAGATCTTAAAGCGACAGCAGCGTAAACCTGCAGCAGCCGACCACGTCAAACAATACTCCAACAAAAGAGAAAATCACTCACTGTTTTTGACTGAATCACTTATTAACTGTAATAAGAATCATCTTTAATGTATACAGTGAAGATTTTGCAGTGTTTTATTTTAACATTTATTACTTCATGAAATGTCTGTAGTCTTTTTCTGTAATAGCCTCTATGTAAACCTACATAAAAAAAAATTTACAAAAAAACCCCTACAATTCTATTTTAAAAATTTTATTTCATTTGTATTTTTGATTAATATATGTATTAATACTTTTGCTCGTAAGTAGTACTTGCAGTGTTTACTTGCCTTGAGCTTGAGAATGTTTTATTTAGTTGATTAGTTTTTTCTTTATTGAAATTATTATTATTTAAACATGGTGGCAGTTTCTAGCTTGAAAGAAAAAAAAAAAATTCTAACATCTTTGCAGCAACAGTTTTTATGGGTCCAAAACCATCTTGGGTGTGCATGATTTTCTAATAATTTAATAGCCCATCATCAATTATTTCTTATATGATGTAATTTATTGTAATTAATGTAACTATAAATGCATTCAAAAATAAAACAGGTGTCAGTTTGCTGTGACTTATGGAAAGTATATGTAGGGCTTTATACACAGTGTATACCATTGTAAAGACTCACAAGACATAAGTCAGCCATAACTTCTGTTACATGACTTTAAGTTTGCTAAGCAGAGCATGGACACTTATGAGATGCTGTGAAATCAAAAATCAAAACGGCAAGATCCACTAAAGGTTTGCTTTTCTTACATTTCAACTGACATTGCATTTTTCTAGTTGTAAAGGTTAAAAACAGGGGTGCCCAAACTCGGTCCTGGTCCTTGGTTTAGCTCCAACTTGCCTCATCACACCTGCCAGAGGGTTTCTAGTATGCCTAGTATAAGCTTGATTAGCTGGTTCAGGTGTGTTTAATTGGGGCTGGAGCTAAACTCTGTAGGACACCTCCCTCCAGGACCGGGTTTGGGAACCCCTGGGTTAAAACAATGTTAAGATACTGACAAACAGTGATGTTTCCTTGGACTCGGATGGACTCGACTCGGACTCGGCCCTTTGGGACTCGGACTTGAGTCCGACTCGGCCCATTTTGGACTCGGACTTGTCCCGGACTCAAGTGGTAAAAGACTCGGACTCGACTTAGGTGGACTCGAACCCAACACTAGTACCTACCCACAACGTTTTGCTTTTTGCCAGAAGCTTCTAATTTTTTTTCTCATGGACAGGCCACTGTTGAAACATTTGCAGATGTTTGTATATTTTTTTTCCTGTAGCTCAACAATGCATCTAACCTATCTTCAGTACTGTGTTCAGTTTGAATGCATTAAGTTTGCCACTAATTTTGTGATTCTGCATTTCCTTTTTATGTGTTTTGGATGTTGTGATATAGTTCTTAAATTTGACATTATGAAACCTGCAGTAACCCTGATAGCAATATGCTTTTGTAGTTTAAATCTACATCCCAAACCACACCTAAGCCTAAACCCTAAGGTCACAGAACACTAACAAACTCAGCCCTTGACACCTAACACCGAATACACAAAAGGTACATAGTAAAAAGTAAAAACTTAACCCCAAACAAAAAATAGGGGCTTTGTACAGAATCTTGACAGGTCAAACTGACTATGAGAGAGGAGTGTGAGATGGCTGTTCGAAATTTCATTGGAAGTACAGTTTTATGATTTAAAACTACATTGTATATTCCTAATAATAGCGGAAACACAACAGCATGATTGCACATGTAACAAATATATGAAAAGCAATTATTAAATATACACATTTTAAACAACACTAAAAACAGATTGGGACAAAAAACGTTGAAAAGGTGTTTGGAGGTTGGACTTAGTCTGGATTTCGGATTTTTAATCCCTAGCCCATACCAGTGCCACGTCTCAGAACTCAAAGTTTTTGTAAGAGAAAATCCAAAATCCAATACTAACGCACAAATTACATCTCTCCAAAAAATGGCACATTATTTTCAAAATTCCAAAACTCACTCTTAACACAATACTAAAAATCTGGCTACATGCTCAACATCAGCGTCATGAATGGTGGAGGGAGCCCTTAGGGCACATGAGGACAACTCTAGAAAGAGAAGACATGATGATACATATTATCTCAGGAACAATACTGAATTCTCACTCATCTTTGAAGAGAGGTGTAACAGCCATCTCTTATGCTAACTGTGCAGGAAGGGATATCAGAATTGTATAATCCCTTAGGCATTTTGAAAAACAGAGTAAAAAGTCAAACTACACCCCTACACCACCCAGACTCAAACTGCCATGAAACTAATGTATGATCTCATATGCTTCGTGGACCGAAATCTTGATAAGGTCGTAAAAGTAGTCAATAACACACCAATTATGTTCAAGAGATTAATAAGATTACTGACCAACACAGTTAAACCAGCAATGCCCAATGATAGGGTCCAACAACTGCTGGAGGGCAGCGCCCCGAAACTGGTCACATACTACTCAGCTAATCTTACAAGAACATTATGAGAATAATCAAGCAGATGATGCAGTTTAGAGATTGTACCGATTATGCTGATTGGTTCCTTGCTTTCGAGATAGCAATGAATTTGACCAACAAAAGTTTTGGCAAAAGAATTAAGTCTGATGTATTTGAAAGGGTTACAGTGTTGTTCACTCATCAAGGATGAGTACAACAGAAGAGATAACAAGAAGGAGGCCCAATCAGCCATAGCAAGAACAATCCAAACAAACCTTAAAAAGAAGCATGTGGTAATAGGGGATTCAAATGTCTCTAGGATTCCAGCATTTAGTGTTTCGGAGCTCCAGATCAATAATTTTCCCAGAGCCAAGTTCCAACATGTGGGAAACCTGGTTGAGAAGGCCACTATTGCTCTGGAGCCGAGATACTGGTGCTTTTCTTTTGAATCAACAATCGTGCACAGAGATGTTTCATGGTCACAAACAAGGAAATCCAAAAGGTCCTACAAAATGGTGTAAGCCCACCTGCCACATACTGAGATTTATGTGCTTATTGTAAATTACTATGACCTACTCCCAATGGAAGCTGGATCTTAGGGCAGTGAATGAGTATTTGAACTTCGTCAAAGCACTGCCCTCTGCCCAGTTTCAGGTGGTGAGGGACCTGATTCATTGGACCTCAACAACTGTCCAAGCAATGCTTGAACACTGTGTGTACTGTTTAAACTTACAAACACCATCATCCCCATAGGAGGTGACGATAAACTCATAGTTAATCTGTCTTCTGTCACCTGGACTCCTGAGCAGAGGGCAATGCTACACAAGGGCCTTGCTTTTGTCCCAGTACCACAAAAAGTAAAAGCACAAAAAATAGAGTAACTACAAAGTTTACAGACCTACTACAGATGGATTAAGCTTGAGACATTCTTCGAAGGTAAGAAAAGCCAGAAAAAGAAGCTCCCTTTCACACACGGCTCAGAGTGGGGCCAGTTTGCCCCCACAAATAACGTCGCTCATCAGGGCAGACTGGTACACCTATAAACACTTCAGCTGGGGCCCTTTGGAGAAACAAAATCCGTTCACATGTTAAATGAGAGCCCACAGATAAAGGAAACACTGTTGTGTTGATGAATAAAGATGATTGTATTTGGGAGGGTAACAAGCAGTTAAACGTACAAGAACATTACAGTCCCCTTGCAGAGCCCATACACCCATAGAACAGTGGTTCCCAAACCGGGGGGCGTGGAGTTATGATAAGGGGGGCGTGGCAAGGCTAGTGTACAGTCAGCCGATTTTATATAGATATAAAAGAGATAACAGCCGAAAATACCGCCCGTCAGTATTCAGCACACACCGCTCAATATTCCAATATGAATGTGCATTCCATTGAGTTGCTCACGGCCCATATGAATGATCCACTTGTGTACCGCTTAGGCTCAACGGAAAAGCAAAATCTGCTCAAATAACGCGCCAACAGAAAATGTATACTTGTTCCTGTTTGCAATAGCGCCACATACTGTGCTGTAACATGCTGTAGTACTGCTGTACTGGACAACACTGGTAAAATGACGCTACCCTCTCATGACAGTATGCTCTGCTCACATGATCTGATAGTAATAGCTTTTTAGGATTATACATTATTTTGATAATTAGTCCAAAAAAAAGTTATATCTGATTCTGTTTCACTGAACTGAATAAACAATTTTATTGTTACTTTCAATAAACGTGGTTATTTTATTGGCTTGTTATTTTTTTTTTTAGTTGAATTTTTTTTATTCTGCAAAAGGGGGGCCCGGCAGAAAAAGTTTGGGAACCACTGCCATAGACCATGGTCTAAAAAATTTCAGTAGGTTTTTAAAACCCACGCCTTTCCTCCACAAAACATAGGCCCATTGCAGCCTTTAAGAGGAACAACAATTTATTAGACACTTTAGTTTACAGCAAGATCAGGGGGGTATTCCAGAAAGCAGGTTATGTGACATACCCGGGTAAGTTTAAGGGTAAGTTAGTGGATAACCTCAATTTACGGTTCTAAAAAGGCAACTGTGTGTAGAGCCGTTCGCACAGTATGTCTGGCACTTAAACGCTTCTTACACACGTTTGTACAGTTCCCTGGCCATAAACCTCTGCCTGTTATTAAAGAGGAATTCTACAGAGTGGCAGGTTTGTCCTTTGTAGTAAAATCTATGACACATATTTAATATGTAGTCATACTATTTATATCTATACATGTATTCATCCTGCACACACACACACACACTTGATACTTCCATATATGACTTTCTATTTCAGGGTTTCCAAATGTAATTGGGTGCATTGATGGCACCCACATTCCTATTAAAGTGCATATTGCAGGTTAGCGACTCCAGTGAATTGATGTATAGAAAAATAATGTAGGAACCAGATTTTCTTTAAAATATACTTCAAAACACGCTATTAAGGCTTCTGGAGTCGTTTTTGTGAGAGAATTTTACTTCCGCATCTGAAAAACTGCCAAAACCGGCAGTGACGTAACGAGAGGGAGAGCGGTCAAAGTAAACCATAGGAAAACAATGGATCGCAATGACCGTTCAGATGCGGAGAAAATTTTAAATGTTTATTTACATTCGCATGACGAACCACAGACACAATTATGAGCCTGCTATGTGGCCAAGAGAGCAGGGATATGCCAGGATTAAACAGAACAACGGTCAGAGGAGACAAATTAAGTTGTGGTGTGAGGAGAACAGGGCAAGTGTCTGTGAGAGATCAGTGTCAGCTGACGATATCTAATCGGGAAAAAGCATAGCACTGGTCATCTATAAGTATTGATACTACTTACCAGTAACAGAAACTAATAATCGTTGATCAAGCATCAGACTCGTTAATATCCGACGCTAACGTTACGTGATATAGTGGGTTTTTATCTCCGCGCGCACGCGCGAGAGAGAAACGTTTTTGTTTCATTATATGCTTATGTGGGAAATGCCCCCAAACTTGATGTGCTGTCTCTGACTCTGTACCCAGGCTTTGAGGCTTGCAGTCTGAACTCATAACAGGTTGTACAGATAGCCTATGCACTTCAGGCAGGAGCATACACCTCTCCAGGCCAGCAGACATGAGTATGTTTAGGGTAGAGATAATTTATTACTCTGAGCTAAATACGTACAAATAAATAGTAAACTTAAGATTTGAATATCAAAATGTTTGTTTCTCAATTACAAGTTGACTATATTTAGGTCATGAATAACTATAAAGTCACACTTTTTAATGCCATTGGTATAAGACAGTTAATGTTGACAGCATACAGGCAAGTTGTCTGCTGGTTATTCATCAGGAAGCCCTCACCTGCATGTGTTGTGTCAGCTATGGGACAGTTTACAAAGGAAGGATGACTTTATAAAGGTTTTGAATGGCCCCATTTTGGTGACAATCAATAAAAAATAATCACAATCACAAATTGTCTTACTGTATAAAAAATTATTTATGAAGTTTACAATACATATATATCAAGCAGATCTGCATTTGTTTAATTCAGTTCAGTTTAATTTATACAGCACTAAATCATATATATTATTTCATAGTACTGTTAATACCCAACTCAAAACACAACATTGCAACTGTTATTATATATATGTAGATGTACCAAACATATACCACTGAAAGAAAAATATTTTCAGCGTGGGTATCACAATAATGTGTTACATTAGAGGTGGTTAATAACAACTGGCGTCCACTGCTTCAGATCTTCACACATCCTCATGTCTTGCAATGTCTCCCAAAGCCCTATAAATACATGAAAATAAATTACAAATTAGCTGTGCAAACAATGTGACTAGACTTGATGGTTATAATATTAACAAACTGAGGTTAACTGACCAGTAATGCCTTCTCATATGGTACCGTTTTTACACGGTTCTTAAAATTATATTACTAATGCTTACATGCTAGCTATGGTGCTTTACAACAACATATGAAGAGTTTCGTTGCAAAACGAGATATATCCATTTTGAGAAATGTTGGTTATTTGACATTATTATTTAAGACATCAACAGTCAAGTTCATTCACAATTTTTGTACATTAAACTATTACTTGAGCTCAGTGAAGGCCAGGGACACAATATTTTTCAAATCCAGGATATTTTTTATTTAATTTTATGTCCATAAATAGTTCATAAATAAGTCAAAAACCATGCCAAAATGCAACATATTAATCTTAACATTGTCAAACATCTTAAATTGGTTAAAAAAACAATACATCATAAATATATGGAATAGTATATACAAAGATTGATTAATAATAATAAGATTCTGAGTTAGTTTTGACCAGAACATACACAACATAACTTTTTTTTTTTTTTTTTTTTTTTGCAAAACGCTATAAACGTAGCCTACGTGACTGACAGCTCGCCTACAGTATAAACAATTAAATGGTAAACGTTTTTTAGTTAGCCTATTGAATCCTCTTTTTAAAAACATACGTTTTTTGTTTTGATATCGTTAAATCAATGGGCAAACTCGGAGCACTTCACCGGCATTGACTCTCTTCCCAGGGGATGCTGAGCTCGCGCAGCATCCTGAACGTACTATAACCGTTATATCCAGGGTTCGAAATTAACTTTTTTGATCACCAGCCAAAGTGGCTGGTAACTTCAGAAAGAATTTCCATTAGACAAATTTTTACGTGGTGAAAATAAGAGATTATGAATGCCACTGAATGGAAATTTGATCATTTTATTAACAGTGCATGAAAAACGCACAGAAAGTGCACTGTCTTCAACGGGAACCGTCTTAGCGGTTTTTATTTGAAGGCTCTCCTGGTGACTTCGAGCTTTCTCGTGGTCCTTTACTGCCTCGATTTTAAAATTACTGGTCCCCACCACGAAACTGTTTTATTTTTTTCTTTCGTGTACTCACGGCAAATCTGACAAAACATGACCGCATTTTTACTATCAAACACTAGCCAATGACGACCTGTCTGCCATTTACAATTAAACTTCCTTCTCTTTGTTTCGCACGCTCTGTCAACATTTTCATCTTCTGCCTCCTTCCTCTTCTCACCTCTTCCTGATCCTGACGTCTGTCCTAACCACCGCAGCATTTTGATTTTAGCTTATTTCGCTGTCCAGCTCAGTCCTCTTTGCTCATCCGATATTTCCTATTTCTTGTTTGTATTTTCGCGCTCTTGTCGTCGTTGATTGGACCCGCAAACCGAAGCGTACAGTATCTGCGCGCTGCTGCCAATAGGTATCTAAAACGTCACCCGTAGTGTTCATGTGAAATGTAGGACGGAGGGGACAAAGGACCCAGAGCGTCTCTGACATGATTGGCATGATTGGCTCATGCATCACCGGCCAAACTGGCTGGTAAGTTTTTATCAATACCCGCCAAAATGATTTTTAACCCGCATTTGGCGGGTTGGCGGGTGTTAATTTCGAACCCTGGTTATATCGCACTTTGTAAAGAAACTGGTCTGGCGGATATCGCGTTTTGTGAAAAAATACATTTTATAGTAGGCCTAAAATGTACATTCTTAAATTTTATTAATGGCAGCAATTCACACATAGATTAAGGTACATCTGAACAGTGATTTCCAATAATAAAATCCAAATGTCAAAAAATGACGTTTATCGCGTTTTGCAACCAAACTCTTCATAAACACATCTCGTTGTGTCTCATTATTTAAATAAATATGTTCACTCATTTGGTGGTTATCAAAAGTTAAAAAAACAAGACTTACGGTGCACAGTTCACATTTTCGTCGAGCTGCATCTCTGAAGGCTTCGGACGAACCACAGGCTGACGGCGGACCCGATGAAGGTGCTGTGTGCACCGAAGGAACCGCACCAGCTTTGAGTCTCACTTGGTTCTTGCTTCGGCATCCCATGTTGAAACTGCATCAAATCGCCGGGATGACAATCCTCCGGTGTAAAGTGAACGCGTTTTTCGAAGCAGATGCATTAGTGTAGGCCCGTCTCTTCGCCTGCACAAACCATAGCACCGTTCTTTTATTGTAAGTAAACCCGTGGACACGATGTCCTGACAGGCTTGGGTTTGTGCAGCCTCCATAAACACAATAATTTACCATGACGATGATCAATTGAAATAAAAAATAACTACCGAAAACACACTAGCTCTCGACTGCTCCTACTGAATAGCAACAGAGTTTGGCGAACGACTCCCTCTCGTGACGTCATATGACGCGGTGTGGAAAAAAAAAAGCTGTTTTTGAGCGCTGTCAAGGAAATCGTCACTTTGTCTTCAAAATTTGTGGCCTTGCGTCTTGTAAAACATTTTAAAATCCTGCATGAAAGGTTCGTATAGTATTTCCATACACGGACATATATTTATCTGGAATTTTTTTTAACCTGCAATATGCACTTTAAAGCTCCTTCAATAAATGAGGGAGACTATGTTAATAGGAAATCTATTCATAGTATCAATGTGCAGGTAACAAGTAAATTTTGTGTCCTTAATTTTTTGCCTTGTTAAAATCATTAAACTCATTACTTTTTTCCACTAACTATAGGTAATATGTGAGGCAACCCACATCATTACTAATGTTCAGGCAAAATGGCCAGGATCTGTGCATGATGCCAGAATTTTCCACGAGTCATCATTATGCCAGACATTTCAGCAGGGTATGTTTTGCTTTATCCAATGTTTTTTTTCTTTTTACTATATTTGTATTGTACACTTGAATCATTACAGGACAGTACAATGGTTACTTGCTGGGGGACAGAGGATACCCTTGTCTGCCCTATTTAATGACACCCTACCCTGAACCTGATCCTGGACCACAGACACGCTTTAACCTGGCTCACAGCCGAACACGGGCCAAGGTGGAGATGACCATAGGGATCCTCAAGTCTAGGTTTCAGTGTCTGCGTGTGCTCCGGGTCAGTCCAGAGAGGGTATGCGACATCATAGTGGCTTGTGTTGTGCTTCACAACATTGCCACTATAAGAGGAGAGAGCCACCCTCCTTGTATTGAAGAAGATGGCCCAGAGGAACCCCTACAGATTTTTGCACACAACAGAGATGAAAGACTTTCGAGAGACAGGATTTGTCAAAATTACTTTTATTAAATTGTTTGCACTGGTCTGCTGTGCAGTTCATTTCTTTATTTCCTGAAAAACAATGAAAGTAAAATGAAATAAAATGTGTGTTTTTTTTTTATTATTATTATTTTTTGTTATTACATTGCTTTATATACACAACACTTTTAACATGCAACAGATTAATATTCACACAAGTTCTCACCTTAAGGCGATGCTCCAGTAATTCAATTTCTAGTGTTGCTTTTTTAATGGATAGCCTTTTCTCCTCCATTTGAAGCTGTATAAGGTCCATCTCCATGTCACTTTTTCTTATTTGTTTTTGAAGATGGACCTTATACAGCTCATTTGCTGGCAACTAGGAAGGCAAAAAAAGTTAAATAAATGAGATTCTGTCAGACAATAAAATTAAAATATGGACAACTGCACACAAATTCTTACACTGCTTAGATTGTGCATTGAGGTTGAAGGACCTTCATCTGTGGGCAAATCCCCAGGTATGTACTGTGAAAGGACAATGACAGTTTGTTACTCTAATGTAAAAAGGGGCCATGCATTATAATGGTATGCATCATACCTCAGTGGATCTACCAGCATTGTCCACTTTTGTCACAGCAGATGTGGTCTCTTCATCGTCATCTTCATCATCTTCATCCTTCAGTGGAAATAGGCAAGTATACATTATCTGGCAAAAAGAAAAAAAAAAAAAAAAAATATCTAAAAGCAACTAAAGGTACCTGACAACAAAACACTTACAACTGTGACAGACTGTGTTCTTTCTGTAGGGTCCAATAATACAATCCCTCTATCAGTATCTATAAGAAAATACAACCCATAAAATTCTCAATATTAAAGAAAAACCAATAATTCAGGAAAAAAACATGTCAAAGTACTACAACTAAGATCACAGAAGCCTATACATCATATGCAGTTAAACAAAGTAAGCCTGCATAAAAATGTTAAGCATGTTCAAAAAGCCTTTAAGTGACAGAGATAGTAATTTATTAAGTCATATAATGAAAACAAATCATAGTGGTAAACTTACATTTCACCATGTTACTTGTGGTGCATGTTGTGTGTGATGAAGTGGCCCAGGACAGCAAGGGCACAAGCAAAATACTGTATCTGTAATCTCCCGCTTTATATTTAACAAACTGTCCACCCGGGCTTTTGCGCTGCACAGAGATATGCTGCGCTGCCTATGACTTTGAACGTGAGTTGAGAGCGGTTGAGAGTCAGTCTCATGCGGACTGACCAATGAAGAGCCTCAAGTTAAGACCCTCTCCTCATTGGTCAGTCCGCATGAGGTGGATCAAAGCTTACGCCGAGCCCGAGCGCGTTACGTGACGTCAGGTGTTGCTACAACAGAAAAAAAAAATCAGACACAATGGAGAAGCTAAGTGGGAGCGCGAAGCGAAAATTAAAAAAGGAAAAGGACATCAGAAACGCTGAAAATTTAAAGTATATACCTAAAATAGGTAATTTTCACTCCTGTTAATGTTGCCGACAGTTCTGTTAAGTCAGCTTCCGTCAACGACGAGGATAACTCAGCTAGCCAGGACTTTTCTACACCGCCTGCGGCAGCTTACGTTTACAGCCCGGAGAGCGAAGAGCCAGCACCAACTTCAAGCAACAACCCAGAGGCCGCGAGTCTGATCGTTGAGGGAAGCGGTGATGGCGGTGACGGGTCTCCAGTCTCACCGCCGGCGCCACCTGAGCTGCTTTTTGAGTCTGGGAGCAGCCCCTGCATCTCAACGCCTCTACTCCCGGGGGATCCTGCACTGTGAGGAGCCGTTACGGAGCGGCTCCGGGAAGAAGCGGTTTACCGAGGGCCTGCAGCTTTCCAGAACCGGGCCTCCAAGTATCCTGCATCGGTAAGGGAGTCCGGACTTGGAAGTAGGACACGCTCCCTCACCAACGATCTGCTTCACTGCCGGCTCCCAAACAATGAAATTGTGCCAAGGGAATGGCTTCTTTACTCGCCATCAACCGGATCAGTTTATTGTTATGCCTGCAAACTTCTGTCATCCCAAAAGCATGCATTTATCAGCGGATTCTGTGATTGGAAACATCCAGAGAGGGTTAGTGATCACGAAAAGAGTGCAGAGCATAGACAAAACATGCTGTCTTTATTGCACAGATCTAAATATGCATGCAGAGTGGACGCTTCTCTTGCCCGACAGTGTGAGTCAGAACAGCTGTACTGGAAAGAAGTCCTCAGACGTGTGGTGGCTGTTATTAAATTTTTGGGAGCGAGAGGACTGCCATTTCGAGGAGACAACGAACTGCTGAGCTCTGCGCACAATGGGAACTATTTGGGACTGCTTGAACTGATAGCGGAGTTTGACCCCTTTTTAAAGGAGCACCTTGAGAAACACGGCAATAAGGGTAGAGGTAAGCCATCTTACCTGTCATCAACTGTGTGTGAAGAATGTACTTCATTAATGGGTGAAAAAACTAAGCAAGTGATTGCAGAGGAAATCAAACATGCAAAATATTTCTCTGTAATTGTTGATTCAACACCAGATTTAGCACATGTAGATCAGCTCACATTTGTTTTTCGTTTTGTCAGTGCAGATGGCAGAGTAGTGGAAAGATTCCTCGGGTTTGAGCCCATCCACAGCTACACAGGTGTCAGCCTAGCTGAGTCTGTGATTGAAATGGTGCATCGCTTGGGGTTAGACTTGTCAAACTGTCGTGGCCAAAGTTACGATAATGCGAGCAACATGGCTGGCAAATACAGCGGGCTCCAGGCGCACTTGAAAAAACAATACCCGCTAATTCATTATACACGTGTGCTGCCCATTCTCTGAACCTCGTAGGTGTTAACTGCGTTGATAATTGCTGTGAGGAGGTTAACTCTTTTTTTGAACTGCTGCAGTCTCTGTATAGATTTTGTAGTGCATCAACACATCGCTGGAATACAGTTTTCAATGACAGTGAACATAACATTAAATACACTTTTAAATCCCTCAGCACCACCCGATGGAATTGCAGAGCAGACTCCACAAAAGCTCTCAAAGAAAATTATGGGGCAATTAGAGATATTTTGGCCAAAATATCTTTAGACTGTGATGAGAAAACACAAACTAAACTCGAAGCTGCTGCATTGGTCGCAAAACTTGATAAACTGGAGACGGTAATAATGACTATGCTGTGGGACCGGGTACTGCATAGATTTAAAGCAACAAGTGACCAACTCCAAAAAAGCGATATGGATTTAGCTACTGCTCTTGGCCTTCTGCACTCACTGCTTTCATATGTTGGCACTCTATGAGAACAGTTTTCAGAGCTCGAAGAATCAGCACGCGCGGTCAGTGTGACACAAAACTACCAGTTTGACACTCAACGTGTGAGAAAAAGAAAGAGATTTGCAGATGAGTCTGCTGATGACAGCGAAGTAGCTTTTAATGACAGCAGTAAAGTTTAAAGTTGAAACATATTACGTCATCATTGACAGACTTTGTTCATGCCTATCCAAGCGCATAGAAGCCTACACACATGTGTGTGACCTCTTTGGGGTTTTATTTGAGAGGGACTGTGATGATTGTGATATGCATGTAAGAGCTGCTAAGCTGAGCTCCACTTATCCAACAGATCTGGATAGTTCCTTGTCAGATGAACTTATTCAGTTCAAGCACTTTGTGCAGAATGAAACTTCACCTGTACAGCTGCTGCAAGCTCTTGACAGACATGGACTTAAGACAACATTTCCGAATGTTTATGTTGCACTAAGACTATTTTTAACCTTACCTGTGTCTAACTGTGAGGGCGAGAGGTCATTTTCTGTTTTGAAACGGGTTAAAAATGAGCTGAGGACCACAATGTCACAGACACGGCTCTCTGGACTTTCTCTCTTAGCCATTGAACATGAACTTGTTAGTGGCCTTGATTTTGAAGATGTTATACACCAGTTTGCACAGTCAAAGTCCAGAAAAAAGCCATTGTAAGATGTGTTTGCCAAATGAAGGCATTTCAAATTCAAACATGCACTTCCTCATTATTTAGGACTAAAGTTGTGTGTTTTGCCAGATTATATAGCATTTATTTTATCTTGTCTTCTTCAGAGAAATTGTGTAGTGTATTTAGTATTGTGTAGTGTATTTATGTAGCACTAAAATGTTTAACTGGTTAATTGTGCTATAACATGTTGTTGTTCTATTTTAAAACAAGTTAAATGAGCTTAGGATCAAAATGTTTATGATCAAATAGTGATACTGCATTTTATTTTTTATTTTTTCCTTGAGGTGCCAGCTTTATGAAAATGCTGTAAATTGTTGTGGAGGGATAACTGGCAGATTTTAAATTGTTTGTGTTGGACTAATAACTTGATTGCCTTGTCTTCTGTGATAGATCTATCAATTCCATACATTTCTATTGGGAATAAGTGTTGTTAAATAAACGATGGTTTGAAAGTGGTTGCTTATCTATTCATTTTTTGTGAAAATGGAGGATACTTCCCTCCCTCTCAATGTAGTGGGTCAATTTTACCAGATTATACACAGATGCTGATGTGTTTTGTTTTCATAGCATCATATGTGAGTGAATGTCTTTGATAGGGGACATAGTAGTGCATTTGTAGTTCTATGAGCATTTAAATATTTGTAAATCAAAATATGATGACAGTTAGGATTTGAAGTATTGAGTATATTACAGTAATATATTCTATATATGACCATATTATGGTGATCCTGGGGTCGTGATGATGGGGCCCTTGAATATTGTTGCCCAGGGTACAACAAAGTGTTAATCTGGCCCTGGGGTGAGGGGAGGTGGTGGTGGGCCCCCGCCAGTTAGACGGGCTTCAGCCTCCTTTCTATTAGCTACATGACAGAAAGAATACACTAAATCGTGTTTAATAGATAGTTCAGTAATTGTGTAATCAAATATTACCTTTTTGCATAATGTTTTTGTGTTTCATTTTGACTTGGCTCAAAGTTCTTCTGGCTCCAGAAAGATTACACCTTATTAAATAAGAAACCATATACTTCTAGTCAATATACATTGTTATTTTAACCTAAAGGAATGAATGGCAGGAAAAGTAAATGCTTTCATAGTGATTTAACCGTCAAAAGGCTGCGGAAGGGGTGTTTAATTATTTTGCATTATAATAAAAGGGGAGGCAATATCAAATTTGCAATTTAATACCCTCACGCATTTACTCTGTCCGTTATTTTTGGCCAAGCCAACTCTCTTTCATTAGCCGATGCAGCCGTATTGCTTTTTTTTTTTTTTATTATTATTGACTTGAATTCTTCATATGCATTCATTAAAAGCTCCAACTCCAATGCCGCTCTCTTTTTTCACTTTGATTTTCCATTTTGACTCGTGAAATTGGCGATCCATTGAAAACGTCTTTATGTATGCACCGTGCACGCGCATTAACTCTGGGTAACCAATAGGAGGTTGATTAAACTTACTCTTCTCAGGTGTTTTGGAACCGACATACTCATGGTATGCGGGTTTGGGGTAAATCAACCCAGAGGTTATGATTTACCAAATGGTAAGTTAACCAAGTTTTCTGGAATAGCCCCCGGTACTTCCCAACCACAGACAAGGGCAGAGGCATACAAGTCTTTGGTTCCAATGCACTGGGTCCAAAATAAAACCACAAATCAAATTTATGTTCAATGTAACCTGTCAACTGTGTGTACCTTATTTATTGCTCAAAATGTCAGAAGCAGTATGTTGGACAGAACAACATACGCAACGAAATTGAGAAGCGTCTGCAGATCGGGTCCCTGTCTTCCCCTAGGGTTTGTATGTGGGTATTCTTGTCAGTGGGCAAATATTTTCATTATTATTTTATTAATTATTATCATCATCATAATTATTATGATTATTATCATTATTATTGGGAAGAGGGGACGAGGGAGGGGAGAAAGAAGGAAAGAGAGAAAAAAAAAAAAAAAATCAGTGGTCTCATTATCCACAATACTCATCACTCCCAACCAATATATAAAATTTAAAACTTTTTTTGAGAAGTGTAGATGTTTTGTCAGACACTTCTTGACACATGGAGTCCCTGCCCTCAAGCTGCCCTACAGTCTGACCCGTTATGGATGCTTCACGAAAGGCTCAAAGCAGAGAGAGTATGGATCAAATGTCTCAACACTCCGCATCCAAGGGGCCTGAACAAAGCGTAAACAATAAATTTGTTTGTCTCTTGTCTTTTCCTCTTAGTCTTTTAATATTGATAGATCTGCTAGTCTGAGTTCACCAAGTTTACAATGAAACTATCCCTAAATTTAGCCCTCAGAGGCCACAGTGTCGAAGGTCGTGTGGGCATTGCTCCTACAATGCAGTTTGAGAGGTAAAAGTCAAGAAACTCGTGTGGCAATGCCAATTGAGCAGAGTCTTGGTCCCCAAGGCATACTGGCAGAAATTGAGCGTTTGCAAAAACCACGACACAGACGCATGTACAGTTTGCACGAGAGAAAGAGTAATATCTGAAAAGTGGCGTTTCTCCAGCAAGGCTACTGCCTTTTAATAGTTGCAGGAGTTGCTCTTGCTAGAGGATTTTAAAAGTTGTCTAACCGAACTGGTTGTTGTTCATCCAAATAAACGAAATGTACGCTTCACTTTTGAATGCTGCTGTGTTGCAGAAAAGTTTGTCCTAACGCACCGAAATGTATTTTTTGCTTCTCGCCAATTGAACATGTTCCCTGCTCGCTTCCATTCAATAGATTTGTTTTTTGTTGTTGTTGTTTTTTTAATTAAGGTTTGTTCATTGGTCTGGCATTCCCTTACGAAAAAGAAGTTCATTCAAGTGCGCTCTTAGTATACTTTTAAACTAAAAATACTTTTAGTATACTTTTAGGTACTTCTTAAATATGTGCTTTATATACTTGTCAGAAACATACTTAAAATTAGAAAAAGTCTAGGTATTTGAGCTATACTTGTGCTCTGAGAATCTGTGTTTTCATTGTTATACACTAGGGGCGCTATTGCACATCTTAAAGGGGTCATCAGATGCCCATTTTCCACAAGTTGATATGATTCTTTAGGGTCTTAATGAAAAGTCTCTAATATACTTCAATTAAAAATTCTCAATGGTTTTGTAAAACAACACCCTTTTTACCTTGTCAAAATCAGCTCTGCAAAAATCATCTCATTCTAAGGGGTTGTTCCTTTAAATGCAAATGAGCTCTGCTCAACCCGCCCCTCTCTTCTTTACATTATATTGTTTACATTAGCCGCATGTAGCCGCGTTTAGCCGCTAAACTTCCTAACTACCACGTTATAAGGAAAGGCGATCGCAAAGATTCATAAAAAAAACCCTTATACTCACTTGTGCTGTAAGTGAAGCTGGATCATGAATGATTCTCGCGAACATAGACGGATATATATAGATCGGGAGGCGCATTCCCTTCACAAACAAACGTAATCTACTGCATCTTCAACTGCTCAGATGTCGGGAGTAAATGATGACCACTATGTTCATTATTACATCCCGCAACACAACACCTCAATCGTTCAATTAGAGATATTCTTGTATAACTTACATCCCTGCTCCGGCATCGAAACAAAGAGGGCGGACTGTGACAGCTGATTCAAGGTAAATTGCTCATGTCAATCAACTATCATGGGAGTGGCCTCTGACACAACAACGACCTTCTGAGAACGGCTCGATTTGAAAAAGGGGATATTATTTTTACAGATTAATTAAAAACCACTGCATGGATTTTTATCATTATAGGGTAGATTTGTACATACACTGCCAACACACATTAATGTTCAAACAGCATGAAAAAGTGAACTTAGCATCTGATGACCCCTTTAAGTTAAGAAGAATCCGCTTCCATGTGTAATCACAATGGTCAGCCATAAACAGGATCAAAACCCTAGATATGTAAAACTGTGTAACGTTATGGAAACAAAAAATTAAATAAATAAAAAAATTGACCCATGAAGAGGTAAAAATGACTGTCATGATTTGGGGTGTTGATCAACCATCTACGTTCTGATTATCATAATTAGTATATGTTAGTGTTTTGTTCAAAATGTTGTTTATTTATTTATTTTTTTATTCATGCAACTTACCCACATTCAAGTGTTTATAAAAAATGGATGCATGAAGTTAGAATAAAATGTTTTTGTTTACAAGCAGATAGCCTGATCTGTCTTGAGATGTTTTTACGTTCAGATATTCATATAACAAAATGTATACAAATTAATACCTAAATAGGGACATAGTAGTATACCTAAAGTATGATGTAAAGTTAACTTAAAGAAATCTTACGAGTATACTTGCAGTATAAAATCATTAAACTAGTAGTTTACTGAGACTATACTTCAAAGTGTACTAAAAGTATTTAATTAGTAAATTGACAGTATACCTATAAGTTCACTTTTAGTATACTTGCAGTACAAACTAAAAAAATAGATGTAAACTAGTTGTGTACTCAAAGTTTACTTCTGTTATACTTAAAATTATACTTTTATATACTAAAAAGTGGGCCAATTTAGTCCAAAGAAGTATTGAAATAGTACATTTAAAAGTATACTATATGTATACTGATATTTATATACTTACTACATAAAGTATACTTAAGAAATATACTTGAACTTTGCTTAAGTATACTTAATAAAATAAACTTGAAGTATACTTCTTTTTGTTAAGGGTTGTTAACAACCCTGCCATGTGTAAGGAATGACATAGCTTAATTAATTGCCGTGGACAGACTTATGATAATACTGCAAACATTTCAGGAGTGTACAATGTAGTGTTGGGTTCGAGCCCACCTAAGTCGAGTCCGAGTCTTTAACCATTCGAGTCCGAGACGAGTCCGAGTCCAAAATGGGCCGAGTCGGACTCAAGTCCGAGTCCAAGGAAACACTACTGTTTGTTAGTATCTTAACATTGTTTTAACCCAGCGGTGCCAAAAATCGGTCCTGGAGGGACGGTGTCCTTCAGAGTTTAGCTCCAGTCCCAATTAGACACACCTGAACCTGAAGCGAATCAAGCTCTTACTAGGCATACTAGAAACCCCCTGGCAGGTGTTTTAAGACAAGTTGGAGCTAAACCAAGGACCAGGACTGAATTTGGGCACCCCTGTTTTTAACCTTTACAACTGGAAAAATGCAATGTCAATTGAAATGTAAGAAAATCAAACCTCTAGTGGATCTTGCCATTTTGATTTTTGATTTCACAGCATCTCATAATTAGTGTCCATGCTCTGCTTAGCAAACTGGTGTCAGAAGATTTGGTTGACTTATGCTGACATATTTCAGAGTGAAACCAGTTTTAGAATGTGATAAATTATAGGGTGGGACCTGACTTTATTCATTGATATAGTAAATGTATAAATTCAAGGGTGGGGGTAAGGTATTTTGGTGAATGGGACCTTAACCCTATAACTGTCACTCCCATTTTTGAACACAGACATAAAAATGCACTATCCAGACTTAAATTTTTATAATTCATGAATGAAAACATTTTTGTAATATGATTTTGATGTACATTTTCTGTGGTAATGCAATGTCTGATTTTAAAATGCCTTTCAAAAGATGAATTTTGAGATTTTAAGTTTTGAACTGATATATGATTTCTAAAGCATGACAGGGAAAAGGCAACAAGGAAAGTCTTTTGTAGGTCAGAACTCATGTTATGATGTAGATTTTTTTAAGTTACACTCTTGACACATATCTATTACTTTTCCTACATACTTTGTAACACAAAATATGGCAAAATATCTATTTAGGAGTTTTAGACCTCTCTGACGATGTATCGTTTGTCATGATTAGATTAGGATTTATTTGTAATATGATGAAGTAAACTTCCCACTGAGCAGACTGTGACAATTAAAGGGTTAAGAGCAGAAAAGGCACCTCTTTTATTTCTGATTGTGGCTGTGTGTGTTTTGGGTTTTATATGACTTTTTTTTCTTGGATGAAAATGAGGCTATGAGGGATAAACCTAGTCTTTACAATGGCACACACTGTATATAAAGCCTTACGTATACTTTCCAAATGTCACAGCAAACTCACACCTGTTTTATTTTTGAATGCATAAATATTTACATTAATTACAATACATTACATTATGTAAAGAAAAATTGATGATGTGCCATTGAATTACTAGAAAATCATGCACACCCAAGGTGGTTTTGTACCCATTAAAACTATTGATGCAAAGATGTTAGAAAAAATATTTTTCTTAGAAGCTAGAAACTGCCAGCATGTTTAAAATATAATAATAATTTCAATACAGAAAAAACTAATCAACTAATGTAAGTAAAACATTCTCAAGCTTACTGAAGACAAGTAAACACTCCAAGTAGGCCTATTACTTACAAACAAAACGATAAATAAATATATTAATCAAAAATACAAATGAAATAATATTTTTAAAGCTAGTATTTTTTTTTTTTTTTTTACCTAGGTCTATCTAAAGGCTATTACAGAAAAAGACACTTCTTGAAGTAATAAATGTTAAAATAAAACACTGCAAAATCTTCACTGTATACGTTAAATATGATTCTTATTAAATAAGTGATTCAGTCAAGAAAAGTGAGTGATTTTCTGTTTTTCTTTTGTTGTTGGATTGATATTTATGACGCGGTCTGCGGCTGCAGGTTTACCCTGCTGTCGCTTTAAGATCTGACGCACAGATCAAATATTTTGACGCATCAGTATTTCTCCCAACTGTTCAGGTTTACTTAAGACAAAACTGACTTAATTTACGTGAATATACTCCAAGACGAGCATGTGTAGCAATAACAGACCCTATTAGAAACGAAAGAGAACTCTGCATTCGCACACTGACTAGTGATGGGAAGTTCAGATCATTTTACTGACTCGGACCTTTGATTCTCGTTCAGCAAAATTAACGAATCTTTTTTCGAGTCATTTCGTTCATTAGCAAAATATAATTAAAATGTTACCTGTTATCTTCCTAACACATCTACTGCTTACACAAACGTTGATCACACTTAAAACAAAACAAAACTATAATGCTATAAGAAACAGAAAATATTAATTCATTGTTTACCTGTGTCTTTAGTCTATGATTCGCTCACCTCGCCTCTTATCTGACAGGTTTTCAGGTTTGAGTCGTTCGTTCATCACCTGACAGCCCCATAGGCTTAACCTATGCAGTCTGAGCCGTAAAGAGAATCGATTAGTTCATCTCTCGAGTCTTCGGGTTCGAGTCGTTCGTTCATCACGTGACAGCCCCACATAAGATGAACAAACGACTCTAAAAACCCTAAGACTCGAAACTAATTCCATTACAGAACTTAATAGGATGTTGCGCATGCGCGACTGAACGAATCACTCCCCGAGACGACTCGTTTGTCCCGAGTCACATTAAAGATTTGTTTAAAATGAATGAATCGTTCAAGAACGACCCATCACTAACACTGACTGAGAGGCGCGTTCTGTGAGCGCGCTTTGAGTGTGTGCGCACATAAACTTTCAAGTAGCCTATTGGACAAGACTTAAAAACACATGCAAATACTGAATATCACTTTTGTGATAATGCATCGAGTCAGTGACATTTCCGTCAACTTTCTCTGGACTCGGATGGACTCGGGATATTTTCCGAGTCCGAAAGGCTTGAGTCCGAGTCAAGTCAGAGTAAAAATGCATCCGAGTCCGTGACAAGTCTGAGTCGCCTAAAAATTGTACTCGAGACCGGACTCGAGTCCGAGTACCTCAACTCTAGAAAAGACTGAGGAAAAACGAGAAAGAAAAAAAACTAAAAAGAAAAGACCCAACCAAGAGAATTCGATTTTCACTTAGAAAGACTTGAGAAAGGCTTTAAGATGTGTATTTTTCCACTTTTGTAGCATTCACGCTAACATCCACTGGTGATCTCTGATTGATGACGTTCAATCCGCACTTCTATCTTGAAATCTCAACTGTTTTTCTGATACAACTGTTGGTTACACTTGTTTAATATTGTTTTTTCTTCTTTTTCAGGATCACCTAATCATTCCATCAGGAGCAGATTCACCAGCCGTTTTTTTCTCTGAGGAAGGAACATTCTCTCCCCGTCTCTCCTGACACCGCCCCTTTTGGGTGAGGCTAACTTTCTATTCGTCTAACTGGACCAATTATCTACTTGTTCAATGGGATAAATATTCTAAATGAATTTTATTTTTTTTTCTTTATGCATTTTCTTGTTTTTGTTTCTTTTTCACAAGAACACTCATAACTTCACAAATAATAATTAAAAATAATAATAACTTTGTGAATGCAGTTAATACTTTTTTTCTCTTTCAGCTTCTGCAGGACTTAAAGTGACCTGGGTTACATACAGCTGAATTATGTAAAAACAAAAAAAAAAAAAACAAAAAAAAACTTGCAGACAAAGTTTAACTTATTATCCACTACCCAAGCAGAACAAATAATAATGAGACGCGTGGCCTCTATTATGGTGACAAATCAAGTCGGCCTTTAGATCACCAGTTGAAACGCCAAACTGCCTCCCGTTTTATTTATCAGATAAAAGACTCTAACTTTAAACTTTAAACTTTAGTTAATAACCCAAAAGAAATTAATGATATTTTCAAAACTTTTTATTCTTCATTATATACTTCTGAATTCCCTTCAGATTCAATGGATATGGAAAATTTCTTAAATAACTTTTATATTCCTACTTTACAGTCAGATAAGATGGAAGATTTAGAACATGACCTTCATATTGAAGAAATTAGTAGGAACATTATGGCAATGAAGAGTGGTAAGTCCCCTGGCCTTGACGGCTATCTGAAATTTAAGGAGAAATTTCTCCAAAAGGATAAGGATGCTACTCAGTGCGCATCATATCATCCTATATCTCTTTTAAATGCTGATGTTAAAATTTTAGCTAAAGTGTTAGCATTCCGCTTAGAATACGCCCTAACCTCAATAATCTCTGAAGACCAAACAGGATTTATTAAAAATCGCCAGTGTTTCTTTAATATTCGTAGACTTGCTAACATACTTTATCTTCCAGATCCTTCTCCGCACCCGGAAGTAGTTATCTCCCTGGATGCAGAGAAGGTGTTTGATCGCATTGAATGGCCATATTTGTTTGCAGTCTTAAAGAAGTTTGGTTTTGGTAGTGTTTTTGTTTCTAGGGTTAAATTATTGTATCAGTCCCCTTCGGCATCCATCCGGACTAATTATTCTCGATCTGACTTTTTTCCATGTTTTCTCATTATTACTTGGCTTTGCAAATCAAACAAGAGTCATTACCCTTTTGTTTTTCTCCAAATGGCTTTAAATATCTTGGAATAAATCTAACACACTCCTTTTATTCTTAGTTTGAAGCCAACTATAAAGTTCAGTTAAAGGAAATGAAAACTGGAGAGGTGGTGTTGTCTTCCCCTTACTTTAGCTGGAAGAATACATTCAGTGAAAATGACAATTCTTCCCAAGTTCCTTCATTAGTTTCAGTCCTTACCACTTTTTTTTTTTTGCCCAAGTCTTTTTTTCATTTGATCAATAAATCAATAATCTTTTTCATTTGGGACAATAAGATCCCCAGGGTAAATAAACATACTCTAAAGAGGACTTGTGATGTAGGTGGTTTAGGCCTCCCAAATATATTAGGGCTGCAAAAATCATAAATGGCAATTGTTCCCTTGAAATTGTAATTGCAATTAATTACGACTATCACAATTTACATTGATTGATGTTTAGAAAAGCTTTATACCATTGTTTAAAGCAACTGCATGCTACATATTTATATATAGTTTCTATTTTAAAATATATAACAATGAAAATAACAAAAAACCTTAAGATAACCTGTAGGAAAAATACACACACACACACACACTTCTTAAGAAAGCAGAATAATATAAGTGAAATTATTATTTTTTTGTGCCTTTGAACGATTACATAATTGTGGCAGCTGTAACTGTAATCATGATTAGATATCTGATTAATTGTGCTGCCCTAATATATATATATATATATATATATATATATATATATATATGGGAGCGTTCGGTTAATGCCCCAAATGTCCTCTTTGTAATCTTGCAATGTGACCATAGAATAACCAAAATAGAGCGTCCTTCTAAAGTCATATCGGGAGTGTTATTATATGACTAAAAGAGGACCATGTGAGAACATTCTGTTAACGTCCTAAATGTTCTTTCTGTAATGTTGCTATGTGACCATAAAATAACCAAAATAAAACGTCCTCCTAAAGTCATATTGCGAACGTTGTTATGACTAAAAGAGGACCATGTGAGAATGTTCTGTTAACATCCCAAATGTCCTATTTGTAATGTTGTTAGGTGACCATAGAATAACCAAAACAGAACGTCCTCCTAAAGTCATATCGGAAACGTTATTATATGACTAAAAGAAGACCATCTGAGAATGTTCTGTTAAGTCCCAAATGTCCTCTTTGTAACGTTGTTATTTGACCAAAAAAAATTATCAAAATGGAACGTCCCCCTAAAGTCATATAACGAACATTGAGCACCAGCACTTTCGTAACCAAAAGAGGATGAATTTGTGTAAATCGTTCGTAAAGCCGATCTGACATAAATTTTCGAATTCATGAAAATGTTCGTATTTTCAAAATGTCAGTTGGTACGAAAGAAATATACACCTTCTCCCTACCACATGTAAATGGTGCATAAAACGTTTTGTGTTCTTTTTGGCAAACTGGTGAAACTGAATTCTGATGCACTGCCATAATAATTACAAGTTAATTTGCCCTTGCCCTCTGTTGGATGTTTTTATTTATTTATTTTTTGTAGCTGTGTTGATAACTTTAAAATGCAGCACTGGTCACGGTCACTACTTACCTGTAAATAGAGGAGGGGCGGGACAAATTCTGACCAACAGTCCTACTTGTACAAGACTGCCTACTACAATGAAGAAGCAAATATTACTGGTTACTGCTTTTTTTATATTAAAGGGGTCATTGGATGTCCATTTTCCACAAGTTGAACATTGTTTATTGGGTTTTTCCAAGCTAAACACAACATATAAAATACAGAATAATCTTAATAGATCATCCCCACATATACTGTAACATCCCCAGACCTCCAAACCATAGTGCCACAAAAAAAAAAAAAAAACAACTATAAATAAAATTAAACTAGAAAACAGAAAGTTAGATGCTACCTAAGCATTCTTTCCTGTTAAACCCAAATAAGAAAGGAAGCTGCCCCAGTATTTGACAAACAAATCTTTGAACGATCAAAACGTTTTTTCAAATGTAATGCAATTTTTTTCCAAAGGTATATAAGACGACACTTCTTTAGTCAGCATAGAAGTAGAGGTGGTTTAGAATCCTTCCATCTCAAAGTTATACATTTTATGGCTGCTAGTAGGCCCAGCCTAACAAATCTTAAATTAACCCTTTGTTGATCAATTAGTGTGGTATCCCCTAAAAGGGTAAGCCTAGGCTCTTTAGGCACATTAGTACCTACAACTATGGCAATAATCTCTAAGACCTCTTTCCAATATTGTTCCAAGTCAGGGCAAGACCACAGCATATGTAGGCAACTCCCTCTGTCTGCTTTACACCTAGGACAGAGCTCTGAGTAGGAGCTTTTAAAGGAGTGCAATCTAACTGGGGTGTAATAAATTCTATGTATCACATTAAATTGGATGAGTTTATGACAGCTATTGATAGAGAAAATCTGAGCTTCTTCACAAATTGTTTTTCATTTGTCATCAGTGAATGAGCACTTCAAGTCTTTTTCCCACTTAGACTTGACATCACAGATATTACCAGCCATCAACTGTAACAACTTGCCATAGATGAAGGAAATTAGACCCTTAGGACCTTTTTTCTCAAACAAAATAGCCTCAATAGGTGAAAGAGGAAGTTTAGATAAGCGACCACCTTGCTGGGTCTGAATGTAATGTCTAACTTGTAGGTATTTAAAGAACAATTTAGTGGGAAGAGTACATTTTTGTTGTAGCTGGTCAAAAGACATGAGTGTATCCTCCTCATAAAATTTGCCACTGTTTGGCTATACCATCTTTAAGAGCAGGGGGTAGAAAAGGATTGTAATAACAAGCAGTGGATCGGAACAGAGTCTGCTTGCAGTTCGTCTTTTTTCTGCGGTCCGCAACAATTTTAGAAGTACCAACAATCAGTGGATTGTCACCAAGCAGGAGGAGAAATACATTTTGATTGCCAGAACCAGACTATGCACATCTGAGTTGCACAATAATATGAATAAAAATCAGGCAATTTGAGTCCACCGTTCTGAAAAGACTTAACGGCATCTAAAGATATGGCAATAATACGAAAAGTCAACCTGAGAAGCAGAAAAAATTACATTCAAAAGTCTGAACATTATCGAAAAGAGATCGATTCTGAATAAATCCTGTTTGATCCATGTGTACTAATTGTGAGATAACTTTTTCCAATCTTAAAGCGATAATTTTGGCAAAAATCTTTGCCAACAGCTAAGCAAGATATGGCTTCTTGTATCTCTGTGATGTCCCTCTCCAAACAGTCCCTGCATTCCTTGGTAAGTGAAGGTATGTCAAGTCTGTCTAAAAAAAAAAGAGTGTATTTTCACCATATCTGTACCCTGTGAGTTATAGAAAAGCTTACAGAACTGCAAAAATTCCTGATTAATATAATTAGTCTCTGATGATGGTGTTATCCACCTGACAAGTTGCATTAATAGACCTCACTGCATCTTCTTTTCTGATTTGCCAAGCTAATAATCAGCCAATTTCGTCCCCATGCTCGTAATACCGCTGTTTGGCTCTAAGGAGGATACACTCTGCTTCTTTAGTGGACAGCATATCATACTCAAGCTGCAATGAACTTAATCTCTGCAGAATACTTTCATGTCCACATTCAGAATAGTCCTGTTCCAATTTTTTTTATGTCTTTAGAAAGAACATCCAGTTTACTTCGCTATTTTTTCTTTTTTCCAGATGAGTATGCTATGATTATTCCCCTCAGATAAGCCTTCAGTGATTCCCAAATCATACCTGGAGAGGCAGAGTGTAATGATTAATCCACTGTAGGCGAGCTGTGATGAACCCAAGTGCAGTTTTATTTATAATCCAAAACGTGAAATCCAAACTAACAATAATCCAACAATGACTTGATGACTTGACTTGACTTGACTTGACATGAACAAACTTGACTAGGCATGAACAGACTTGAAAATAGCAGACTTCACTCGAAAACAGACTTGGCATGAAGCAGGAACAAGAACAAGAACAAGAACAAGAACAAGAACAAGAACAAGAACAGATGCACTGTTCACCAACTCACCAACAGCAGGTTTACACTTCAATACACAACAAGGAACAATGGAAACATGAGGGCTATATATACCAAACAATGGGGGTCACATGACACAAACCAACCAATGAGAACATGACACATAACTAGAACAACCAATGAGAACATGACAAATGACTTGAACAACCAATGAGAATGTGACACATTGAGCCAAGGAACCAATGGCAGGAATACAAGAGGGCAAGGGAAGCAAGACACAAACAGCATGAATCAAAACTACAAAATAAAAGACATGAAAACAAGAACATGAAACAAAACCCCAAAACAACCCCACGTTACACAGAGCCAGCATTAAATTTAAACAAATTTTCTATATGTTTGCTTAAAAAGTCTATAAAATTAAGGTCATTAAGGAGATAATTACTGAAGCGCCATCTTCTAATACATAATCTAATAGTAGGGGTATAAATTGTAAGAACTAATTGGGGAATGATCAGACGTTCCTGGGAGGTACTTACATGATTTAACTAAGTGTTCTTGTCTTTTATGTAGAAGAAAAAAGTCAATTCTACAGAAACTCTTATGGGGTCGAGAATAGAAAGAAAAATCATTTTGCTTAATATGTCCTCCAAATATCTGGATTATTCTTCGTCTGTTACAGAGGGACGGGAGACGAGCGGATCCAAATGCAAACTTTTATTAACAGGACGAGGCAAAGACATGGTCGAAAGGCAGGCAGGGTCAAACAGTGGCAGACAGGTACATAGACAACAAGTCGAAGAATAATCCTTAAACAGGCGAGGGTCAGTCCAGCGGCGAACGTTATCCGTACAAGGGCTAGGCGATAGAATAATCCAGACAGGCGAGAGTTCCGAAAGGCAGGCAGCAAGACAGCGAACACGATATAACTAAGCTAGGTAACACGGCAGGTAAAAACACAGGATAACAGGGAGAACGCTTTGTATGAATGCTAGAGAACAATCAATACTCAGCCGCGTGTGACAGGAAGACCGGGGCTTTTATACTGTCTCTGATTGGACGCAGGTGAAGTGCAATGGCTGATGGGGAATGGAGTCCGGGGTGTAGTGCAACAGTCCATGTGTATAAACAGAATGAGAGCGACATCTAGTGGTGAGCGGTCCGCAGCTCCCTGACCAGATCCGTAACAAGCGGCTAAACGCGGCTAATGTAAACAACACCGTCTTTCCACAGAGAGAAGAGAGGGGCGGGGTGAGCAGAGCTCATTTGCATTTAAAGGAACGACCCCTTAGAATGAGATGATTTTTGCAGAGCTGATTTTGACAAGGTAAAAAGGGTGTTGTTTTACAAAACCATTGAGAATTTTAATCAAAGTATATTAGAGACTTTTCATTAAGACCCTAAAGAATCATATCAACTTGTGGAAAATGGGCATCCGATGACCCCTTTAACAGGGGAATACTGAACATTACAGGTATTAACTCGCAAACAAATCAACATAAAGTAGGTACAGGCATTAAAGTGTAGTAAAAACACCCTTTTTACCTTGTCAAAATGAGCTCTGCAAAAATCAACCCATTCTGATGGATTGTTCCTTTAAATGCAAATGAGCTCTGCTTGTCCCACCCCTCTCTTCTCTCTGTGGAGTGGCGAGCCTGCTTACTTTACCTGCATTTAACGCTTTAGCCATGAAACCTGCTAACTAGCACGTTATTAGGAAAGGTACTACTATTATGTTTCCTCCGTGGATAGCCTATTCCAAATCATAGCAACTAAAGCGTCTCAACGCTGTCACCAAAGCATTTTTAAAAGCACCTGACATTTTTTTCATATGGCTATAAACTCATTGATGGAAAAATGTCATTGAATATTTATTGTTAGGCATTCTGCATAGGTTTTGCATTTATGCAATATACTGGAGTCAAACCTGAGAAAATAGACCAGAATATGTCATTGCGTCCCTGGACACGCAATGTGCGTAGCTGTAATTCATAGGCAGGGATTATGCTAATTGTGAATGAGCGGTCATGATTTATTTTGCTGCACCAGCAGTTATAGGGTTAATGCAGGGTGTAAAAGACTGGTGCGCCTGTGATACAGCTGTTCTGCATTTTAATTAAAAGTTAAGACACAGAGCATCTTTTGTCTGTCATTTTTCAGACATTACAGTAGACATATTTTGGTTTACAAACTGTATTGTTTCATCAGTCATGTTAGCACCTGGCTAATGTAACCACCATTATTGTTTAGTGAAGTGTTTACAGTTTAGCAGCTAAACTTCAGCTGTGGGCAAGATTCACTTGCAGCTGACCAATCAGAGAAAAGTAGGCTTGTGGAAGGGAGGGTTTTACAGACAGAACCATTCGAACAAGCCATTTCAAGAAGTTTTGCCCTGATGTTTGTATTTTTTCAGTATTTTAAAAATACATTAATGGCTAAAGTCTGATTACACTTTAAATTAGCACAAACTAGGCTACAATAATATATGAGCAGCATGAATGTACATGTTTGTGTTTTTGAGAAAACAACATTTATGCATGGTTAGTGAAAAACTAAAAACTAAAAGTCACTGAAATAAGGCCCTAAAACACATACAGAATATTTGACTTTTGAGACTTTTGAGAACAGGGTGTCATAGACTAGAGTTTTTGCCACAAAATGTGAAAATTATTCTGTTTCATGCACAGAATACAATATATTGGGTTATCATTTGTAAAACATGTTTTGTGATCGAATGCCCGTATGTGAGGGAGTGACAATTGCCATGAACTTCATCTAAAAGTATAAATATCAAACTTTCTGTAGATAATGTCTGTGTAGCAAGTATTAGTTTCAGTTCATTTTAGTGGTGGATTTCAAAAAGTTATGCGCGGAGACTGAGACTGATGAATGTTCACCCTCTTTATTGTCTTAATTTCACAAAAGTACAATGTTTTGTTGATATTGTTAGTGTAAACAAATAAAAGTAGACCCTTTACAGATTTAAATAATGTATTACCCTTATATGTATGATTAAATATGACAAAGCATTTTAGGTTCTTTTTGCTGTTGTCATTAAAAAATGCAAGTGGCGTCGCTGGCACCACCGTTGACCCCAGAATGTTAAATGTATTCTGAGAAAAAAAATATATATATATTGTTTTCTGACCTTAGATGCATTTAAACCTGTTATACGGGACTCCAACACAATATTAGGACACTTTAAAATACCATATGACCTGCTCTTTAAAACTAAATCACAGTGGCATCCATCTATGAAGAATGAATGTACGCTGTTAGCCAATCATAGCAGTGAGCGTTTACTTTCGTGTACTACAATCCGCCACGCCTATTCAAACAGTGTTTTACTGAGGGGGCTAAAAACAGGACAGAAAATAGCCTATTACTTCTAAATTATAATGTTAAAATGGTGCTAAAATCTTGATAACATTAGAAGTGGACTCCAGAGAACAGAACAAAATAAAAAACAAAGGCAGTTCATGACCCCTTTAAAATACTTTGATTAAAATTAATTGAAAATTAGAATGTCCAATTGTAAATACATACCCCAATACATTTTATTATTATTATAAAAATAACAATTTGACAATTTGAAAGTAACTTCCATGTAAGTAAATAACTGGACACAAAACAATAAGTTTTAAGTTTTAAGAAATATTTTATTAGCTCACTTGTAATACACTCATAGCTTAAGTAAAACAAAATGAACATGTAAGTAAGGGTTAATAAACCATCATCCCACTTAATACACAATTAATTATGTGAACATGAAATATTGGAGTTGAAAGTATTTTAAAAATTTGAATTAATTAAAAGAGTGATTCTGTGCAGTGATTCCTGCTGGAAAACAAAATAAATAGAAGTCATCACAAAATTTGGAAAATGGTTTTACTGGTTATAACAAGAATTCTATTGGTTTTGAAGGAAACTGTAATGCAGGGGTCTCCAAACTTGGTCCGGGAGGGCTGGTGTCCTGCAGAGTTTAGTTCCAACTTGCCTCAACACACCTGCCTGGAAGTTTCTAGCATGCCTAGTAAGACCTTGATTAGCTGGTTCAGGTGTGTTTAGGGTTGGACCTAAACTCTGCAGGACACCAGCCCTCCAGGACAGAGTTTGGAGACCCCTGCTGTAATGGTTCCTGTGGGTTTCCACTGGTAATTTGTCACCTTCTATTGGTGGCTTGTTAAAACCACTAAATCGTAATGGAATATGCTCCAAAACACACTACAGGAAACCAGTTTTATTGGTTTTAATGGTTAATAGTTGATTTGTAATGTTTGTAATGGTATTTGTAGTGGAAACCATTAGAATTTTGGTGATGGTTTCTATTGTTTGTTTGTTTTTTGAAGTATTTCAGAGAGCTGTTTAATAAATGAATAATAACATGTAGAATTTCAAACAAATCACATCTTGAGTTAACACATCATGTGCTATTTTCTTCTTCTGTTCTGTTTTTTTAACTTCATAACTTCATGCATCATCATATCCATGTCTTCATCATGTCTCCTGTTGTTGTTTTCAAGCATCACTTGAAACTGATGATTTCTGTAAAAATCAGCTGCAGCACACTGCCGCTTGAACTCTTCCATTTCCAGTCTCATCCTTTCAGCTTTCTCCCTAAAGCCTTGCTCCAGCAGAGCAGCCTGCTCCCTCAGTTTACGTTCCATGGCACACTCAGCCTCCTTTTTCTGAAGCCTCATCTCATTATCCATCTTCTCTTTCAACTGTCTTATCTTCATTTCATTAATCTTCCTCTCTGCTTCCATTTTCTCTTCTAGCTTTCGTTGCTTCTCTTCATTAACTTTCTTTTCCTGCTCCAGTAGATCTGATTTCTCTGTTCATTTATTGACAAAAAGAGAAGGAAGAAAACAGATGCTTCAAAGACAGAGAAGAGACTCAAATCATCATATTTAAAGGGAACATGGGATGCCCATTTTCCACAAATTTGTATGATTCTTTATGGTCTTCGAGAAATGTCTGTAACATACTTTAGTTGAAATTCCCCAATGGTCGTGTAAAACAACACCCTTTTTACCATGTTAAAACAGCTCTGTTCACAGCAACCCGTTTTGGTGCATGTTTCTTTAAATGATATTGATCTCTGCTCACCCCGCCCCTCTCTTCAACACAAGACAATTGAATAGACTCCATATATGGCGGAGGTAGTCTTATTAAAATGGATAGCTATAGCTGCGTATAAACCTGCCGCAAATAGAAACAGCTCACTGTATGGGAGTTTTAGACTCAAACAGCACATGACTAACTGGCTGCATGTTTTCTTTTCAGCTTTTATGAGCTGGGCTCTATTTTACTATAAAAGAGGGCACACACTGGACAAGAATCTCCACGCAGTGTTCAAGGCAGCAGTCCAATCCAGTCACTGTAGATGCAAAGGTTTACTTTAAGAATGAACAAAGTGGTGTTGATGAGTTTAAAGTTTGGCGTAAGAAAAAATATTAAATAGCATACTTGTTACTACACAAAGGTCTGTAATATGGGCGATATCGATATACCGCAAAATTCTCCCCGCAATAAAAATTAGTCTTCCCGCAATAATATTTCTGTGTGTGACAGTGGAGAGTGACATGGCGAAAGGCAGACGTTAAACAGATAAGTAGTATATCGCTTAACTAGGAGCTCCTTCTACATTTTGGGACTGGTTTGGTCAGGCCTGTTAAAATGTGACAAAAAAAAAAAATCAGTCTGAGCCTTAAATAAATGTACTAGAGTTTTGCAAAAAAGATATAATTTATTGACATGCTTTTTATCCAAATTAACTTCATAACGTAGTTGAGTGTTTGAAATAACCTTTTGTGATCAGATGTGGTTTCATATCACACAATGAGACAGAAATCATAGTATTTTAAAGTATTATAAAAGCTATGTTGATTAGCATTGCATTATAAATATACTTCATCTTTATAAAAATACTCAAGACTGCTTAAAGAACACAGACAAACCATATACTGTAGCAATCGTATTTTTATTGTCTTCAAGTTTCCTCAGTTAAAATTTCTCTATCTGTGTTTATTTAGCTACAGCAATAACTGGATTAGAGATCTCCTGAAGCATGGTCAGTGCAATTACTTCTGCTATGTATATGTGGAGTTTCTGTGCAAGGGCGCCCTCCGGCTTCCAGTATGAATTAAACAGTCATTACATTATGTACTCAGTAATGCCGAGTAATGCTCAGCACCCTATTCTGGGTAAACATACGAAAGATAATACTTTTTTCTAAAGAAACAGGACTCCCTGAATTATCATCATTAATACCGTTATCGCAATAAATACCAAAAAATATTGATAAATTTTTAAGCCCATATCGCCCATCCCTAGTCTGTACACATTTGATGTCAGTAGGTACATTAAACAGTTCACCCAAAAATGAAAATTACCCCATGATTTACTCACCCTCAAGCCATCCTATGTGTATATGACTTTCTATTTTCAGACACAGTCGACATTGTTCTAAAATTGATCCTGGCTCTTCCAAGCTTGATAATGGTGGTGGATGGTGGCTGTTATTTTGAAGCTCCAAAAAGTGCATATATCAGTCATTAAACGAACCCATATGCCTCTGGAGGGTTAACACATATCTTTTTGAAGCAAATCAATGGGTTTTTATAACAAAAATATTTCTATTTTTAAAATTATAAACTCAAATCACTGACACAAACTTGCGCGTTTGCACAAGACTCGAGTTCTGGCTTCTCGGCTGACCTCTAACTGCATGAAAAGGGCTGTATCCGGTAATATCTGCCCATGGTAAACTCCCGTAAAAATTCAGGTTTGCCGGATATATGTGGAAAATGCTGGGCAAAATTACACAGAACAGTAAATTTCCAGAAATACCCAGATACTTGGGGTACACGGACATATACAGCAATCCATGAAATTTCACGGACATATACGGCTTGAAGGATTACAAATTTAAGAAACTGTTTAAAATATGCTGATCCTATGTTCTGACATAGCATCCCAGATTACTGAGATGTTCACCTTTTGTTTGTAATGGCTCTTGGTGCCTCTGCCCCAGTCTTTGAGTAGTTATGATGATTGGATTAGGACTGGTGTAAATGGTGCAGGCTGCTATACCTGAATACTTCATTTGCATGCTTTGTTTGGGGTTGTCACCCAGGTGCTTTGTCTCCAGATCTAAGCACTGCCCCCTAAATGTATATAAACTACATGTATCACTGCCTTAAGACGACTTTTTGATGACTGCAGTGCCAAGCAGCGATTATCTGAATAAAGAGAAACTTCTGCTTCAAGATATCCAAAAACGTCTCCTGGTCTCTAAGAAAAAATTCACAACAGGCTGAAACATTGCTGGTTTTGAGGACTGGTGCCTGTCAGGTTTGAAGACCTTAATGACCTGTTAATGACCAGCAGTTAAGGTGCTTGCTGTGTTCTCAGGCGGAGGGAGGAGGTGAGCTAGAGAAGCTTCACAAAACAACCTGAAAGACTTGAAACTAAACTAAAATACAGCTAGCTTTATAATTTTTAATAATTTAGAGAACATATCTATGTATGATATATTTTGAAGGCATCCTTACACCCTAACTTCATTAATTTTTTCTATATTACTTCACAGAAAATAACAACTGGTCCTTTAATCATGTAGGGAGAGAAGTGCTTTCTTAACAGTATCTCTACAAATAGTTGATGATGCCTATGGAGATAAAATAATGCCTTAAAGATTGCATGTGAAGAGTATGTGTTGTGCAAGTGTACATAAGACTGTAAGCGTAAATTAAATTTGCATGCGAAAGAGAAGCTTGGTAAAAGTGTAAATCGCGTTTCAAGCGTAAGAAAAAAAGATTTGCAGCATTTTACTGTTACTCGTAAGTGTAATTCATGTATTGTGAAACTGCTTCATCTTCATGCTTTCACAAAATAAATACGATCTGCATTCTTCCGACTTCCATTTCTCCGCGCTCACACTTTTGGCACGTTCTTTTCGCTAAAATACGGTCAAAAGCACTGCAAGACTGTGAACAGTGATTTGCACACGAAAACAACAGTTTAAAGATCTGCAAAACAGATTGACTGCGTAGGACCAATCTGTATGTGTAAAAAACAAACTGTTGCAAATGTCTAAATGACTTCTTTTGTATGTAGGACACAAAGTTGCCGAAATAATCCGATACGTACAGCTCCATCTTTCTTTTATCTGCGCTTACACTTTTGGCACAATTCTCTCACTTTCAGCCTTGGGCTCCGCCTTGGCCCTCCGGATCCTCGGTGCCGCCCTGGATCTTCGGCTCTCAGTATCCGCCTCGGGCTCCACCTCCACCTGCTCCGCTGCTGTCGGTCGGCCCCCTGGAGTCGTCAGCCCTTCTTCCACCATGGCTCCTCCCTCCGTTGGCTCCACCGTGGGCTACCATCGTGGCTCACCTGGCTCCTCCTGCTCCAGGTCCCTTCTGTCCCCTCCTTGGCTCCACCCTCCGTCAGACCCACCCTGGACACTTCTGTCTCCTCCTTGGCTCCTCCCTCCCTCAGACCCACCCTGGACTTTGTTTGTCCTCCTCCCGGGAGTCCGTCCTCCGCCTGAGCCTCCTCCCACACTGAACATTTTGTTATTTTCCCCCGTCCACTCTTCTGTTTTTTTTTTTTTCTACGGCGTGAGGTCGCGCCTTCCGGGAGGGGGGTGTAATGTCAGACCCCTTGGACTGTTTGTGTTGGTTTTGCCCTTGTCACACCCCCATTTGGTCTGTTTAGTTGGTTTCTCCCTCTTGTGTCCATATATGGTCTTTCCTGTTCCATTGCTTGTTAAGTAATTATTGGTTAATCACTCACACCTGTCGTTGTATTGTTAGCACTCCTTTATATGTTGGATTCTGTTCAGTGTTCAGTTGTTGGATGTTGAAGCTATGTTGGCGTGTGTGTTTCCCTTCTGTGTTTGCCTGGAGTTACCATGGATTATTATTAAAGACTTTTCGTTATATTCCATCGTTGCTCGTCTTACTCTACACAGCCGTGACAACCATTTCCAAACAAACAAATATAATGGTGGCCTAAGACATTTTCACAATTTTCTGTAGCTTTTTTGCTATAGAGGCAGAATGTTTTTTCAGTGCAGGCAACACAATTGTATAAAACATCTGTACAGTGGTAACTGCATAGGAATTATGGGAGTGTTCCAGAAATTGTAAGTAATAGACTTGGTTGTATGGGCAAGAAGGGCATCCGGCGTAAAACGTGCCAAATTGGCTGTGCGGATCACTCGGCTGTGGCGACCCCTGATAAGGGGAGCAAGCCGAAGGAGAGAGACTTTGTATGTATGGAGACTTGTATGTATGGACACGATACACACAGATTATAACTTCCAGTGTAAAATAGCAGTGCACCACCGATTAACCTATGGCTGCACTATTTGGGGAGAAATGTAATTGCAATTGTTCAGGTTAATTTTTTGTGTCTCCCCAAATATTAATAATCTTGTTTTCCGTTAGGTTGCGGTAGAGGCAGAAATTGGAGGGAGAACTGTGGATGAGGCCACAAGAACGATGGCCTTCCTTTGGACCACCCCTTATCAAGAAAGTTCAATTTTGTTTGCCGGCATGGAAAGTGAGAATTTTGGGGGCTCAAACTGCTTGAGGTTGTATAAGGTATGTTTACTTGCTGTTGGATTATTTATAACATTCCTTTGCAAACAGGTTATTCGGTAGAGTTGAGTTTGTTCTCCATAAATCAGTGGAATCAATCATTTGATCATTTGAATTTGATTGTATGCAAATAATTGTCTGTACTTGGACAAACGATACCAGAAATTATGAGAATATGGTCCAGGTGTACTGCCTATTTTTTTAGTAATAAGTAACTGTTAAGTTGTGGTGTAGTGATCGCTTATACACTAAGTACACAAATACAAGTGAAGTTATTTTTTAAAAGAAAATTTCAGAAGAGACATTTTTGTGTGAACTATGCCTTTAAATGTTGCCCTGTGCCCTTGTTTCCACAGAAATCATTTGTTTATGATGAAATATTATATCTGATACCATTATTGTATTTTCTGAAAAAATGTAGAAATGGAGGTGACTGCTTATTTTTTTGCAAGGCCTTAAATATGGAATTTAATCTAACCTTAAAGCTTGAAAAAAATTCTCTTACAAATCAAATTACCAGTTAAGAGGCAGAAAAGTCAGTGTCAAAGTGCCTAATTGTTGACAGAATCTGGGAATAAATTGGGGAAGAAATCATTCTGCGATGCCACATAGTGGAGAGCAAGATGGGTAAGTTGTATGATATTCTTGATTTTTAAAGGGAAATACAATCTTTAAAAAGACAAGAATCACCTGTTTTAACTGTGAAAAAGTGGCACAGTAGTTGATTAATTGTTGTCTTTTCAAAGGGTCAATGGCAGAGCGAGGACAGAGGAGTGAGGAGCTGCACTGTTGGTTTATTTGTGAAATATAATGCATTTTAGAGTTTTCAGATATGCTTATACAGACAATGCAAGTTAGGTCAAATAATGTTTGTCAGGAGCTTCACTTTAACTTTTTAAGATACTTTTGTTTTATAAAGTTGTAATGGTCATGTTCAAATTATTCCAATGAAACCTTGCTTAAAGCATGCGGAAGACAAGTTATGAAGTTTTTACAAGAAATCAGTGTTTTCAGGAGCTTAAAATGAACTTTTACTAGATACTTGTGTTTTATAAAGTTGTCAATTGTACAAGTTATAACAGTCATGTTTAAATAAACTACTGGTTTCTGTTTATTGAATGCCTTTAGCATTTTAGTGGTTTTAATGTACTGTTTGTGTTTAGGGGTTTACTAGAAAATAAGGTAACCGAGATGGACAAATATATTAGCCCATATGTATACCTGTTGTGACCCGTAAGATACCTACATAAGACCTAGCTGGGTCCCATCACTAACCCATGTAGGCAGACTCATGTAGGCACCAAATAGGAGCTATCTGGTTAACCCATATGGGCCCTATATGGAGCCATCAAGGGCCCACCATCAGCCCAGTTGGGTAGCCCAGGTGGGCCCCAGATATCGGCCCAGTTGCAACCCCTATGGCTTTGTTGGCTGGGTACAGTGTAATCTCATATATCTGTAATTTGTACTTGAATAAAGTACAAATTCTGATCTGGTTTACACACATCTTTTTTTTTTCCTTGTTTTGAATCTAGAAGTGCAGTGTTATTTCAGAAAATGTGTAACAGCGCCCCCTACCATATAATATAGAAAACACAGTCTGTCATCATCATTAGCATGAGATATTTTACTAGAAGGGTTTATTTTCATCTAAAATGCACTCTTATAATATCTGCAAATGTAATTTTGGCCTTATATGACTTAGTTAGAACTGATTTAGAGCCAATAAAATAGAGCTTGAAGAGTTACAAGTATTTGTCCTTTTTTTCCACTGATCTTTTTTTTTTTTCAATGATAATGGCTTAAATAGCCCCTCTGGAACCTAAACCACTTCTAGTAAGAATGTACAAACAAGGAAACAGAGATTTTAGGATTTAAAATTCTCACCCTTAATTTCTTTCTCCTTCTTAGTCAGTTTCTTGTCAACCTGCAGAATGGCTTCAGAATCCACAGACTTTTGCTTCAGGAACTCCTCTAGGACCTCTTCAGCCTATTGACATGCACACAAGTACAGAAAAGTTGATAATTATGATAAAAATGATGATCATACAAGTGGTCATGTCTTGTGATGTTGTCTAATATGGGCATAACCTTGACTTCTTTATTGGCCTGGTTTTTGTATTTCTGCTCAATGTCCTTCAGATCTTTGCAGAAGAGATCATAGCCACCAGGTTTGGCATAGAAGCCTTGCTTGAGCTTTTCCATCATTGGTGCAGAGAGGGATGACAGGAGATCCTCACATCGTCTCTTTGAAGCCTGCTCGTTTTGGCACAGGTATCCATCAAAGAGTTTCTTAATATTTTCCTAAAAATGTAACTTGAAAAATTTCAGTAGCAGTTCTTTGTTTTATAATGAATAAAATCAAAGGGCAGCAAAATAAATAAACTGATTACTGGTGTTACGATATTCCTTCAGAACTAGCAAAATATATATTGGCTCTATTCTATCATTCATTTGTGTTGCTTATTTCTCACTGTCTGTAGTAAATAAGAACAGACTAAATAAGATTGTTAATATGACTAGTAAGACTGCAGGTAAACAACAGTATAGTATGAAAAAATTGTGTGAAGATCAAACTTCACTTCATGGTTAATAGGAGTTATTACCATCTGGTTGAAGGTACAGGGTACCATTATTATGGACTGCCCATGCACAAAGGTCTTTTATATTCTCCAGTATAGCTCTGTTAAATCAATTTTTGTGATATCACAGTTGTCATTTTACAACTATGGCAGTGATTCTGTTGTTGTGAAAGGGATGTTGTTTCATGCTTCTTGTATTTGGAATGTGTTGTAATCTGTTGATGTTTGTTTCTATTTGTTAATTGTTGTTGTTGATTACTGAAGAGTTGCCACAGATACAAAACAAGAATTTCCAAAAGAAAATAAACTGAAACTAAACTACAATTTTCTGCTGGTTGCCCAGTGTTACTGAGTCAGTGGTTCACATTATAAAAGAACTGACACTGCCTACCTCTAGGGATTCCAGGTACTTCCCATCAGTGTCCCTGAAGGAACACTTCATGAAGGCTTGTGTTGCTGTGCCGTTGAGGTGTTGGTGTTCTGAGTACACAGCCTTCAGTTCCAGAGGGAAGGAGTCTTTCAGCTTCTCCATTCCACTTTGGTAAACCTGAAGGCCCACCTTCACTGCAGCCTCATTCTCAATCACTGCCATAGCAATCACAGCGTTCTCCAGACATGGCACAGAACCACTGGAGATGGTGTCCACATACGTTTTTGCCAGATGACCCAGACCTTCAGGGAAAGAAACAAATCCAACACAGAAACAAAATAGTAATGATAAGCACATGGTGTTCTGAATGCACATGCAAATTTTCTTTAGAATTACCTCTTCCATTCACTGTTCGTCCATATTTCATCATCTTCATATTGTTGTCATAAAAGACAAACTTGCAAAATTTATCTGTGGTCTTCAGGAACTCAGAGGAAATGTCAGCATAATTCAAGCTCTCTAGGCGAGACATATTTTCTGAGATGGTTGGAAAGGGAAAGGTGAAGCACTTCCTGGAAGGGAAGAAGTTTCGGATGCACTCTCTGGGAAGGTTGTACTCCATCACATGTCTTGAAGTGCCTAGAAAGATGAGCACATTTAATTGAATTTTAAAATAGTAATACAAAATATTTGTCGACAGATGAAGTCCAAGATGTGATAGTGATTGTGAGGACTCTTAAAATAGCCTTTTGCAGTATTTTTAAATTACCATGTTTCAGCTTCAGAGCAAAATCTAGGTACTCATCCTCTGTTACATCTTTGCCATCGATCTTTAGCTCCAGTGTGAAGTCCCTCACAGCCCAGACGAAACTAGGGAAGAACTTCACAAACTCGCTTGAATCATCAGCATCCTCATCTGATGATTTGACCTTGATGTGCTCTGTTAGTTCAGTCACATATCTGACAGTTTGTTCAGGCATGAACACAAAGTAACAACTCATGATACACAGTCTAACAAAACAAATGTGTCATTCCATGATGTACTAAGCAAATCCACAACACCTGTGCTAAATACTTTTCACAATGACTAAACCTAGCTATGTGATCAAATCAATTAGTCCATGACACAATAAATAATGGATATTATGCCACTGTGTGACTTCGCATTTCTCTTTGGATAATTCCAGTTTACGATATCAACACAGCAGTTCTGGAATAAAATAATGGAGTTCATTATCTAAAAAGAGTTTATTATATATATATATATATATATATATATATATATATTTTTTTAAAAAACCTGTCTGTAAGGGTGCCCATGGAATGTGTTGACAATATCAAGCATGAACAGAAGAGACTGTCATCAGTTTATCAGTGTTGCCAACCTCTTCATTTGTCTCATGCACCAAAAAAAAAAAAAAAAGATTCTGTATTTGTAATCAAATAAGGAAATCCTCACAGGTAGGAGTCTGTAGTTTTAGGGCCCATCCACATGAACCCAGAGCCCTATCCTATTCCGTAAACACAGTGTCATCTCAACAAATATCTGCATACACACAAAACACTGAAACAGACTAAAAACAATGTAGTACACAATTCTGCAACAGGGTTGAGATGTGGGGTGATGACATAATTTCACAAAATATACAAATTGGTTGTACACATGGAAATAGTCACAAATGTAATCTATTTTTCCTTTTTCATGGACATGAATTTGCCTTTTTTGTGTCACTCTTTCCCTTTTTCTGGCACAATTTTCAATTGAATGTATTTCAATAGGGAGTCTCTTTTGTGCCTGGACCACATTTTTCTTTCTGCCACAGCAACAAATTCTGTGATTTGTTTAATTAGCCACCATATTTTATTTACACAATTTAGATATGTTTCAGCACGTAACCCAACCCCACCCCACCCCACCCCACCCCACCCCTAAACCTACCCATTTGTATATTATATAAAACACAAGCTATAACAAGCAGATATGACAGCAGACGTTACTTATTTAAAAGTTAAAAAAAATAAAAAAAAGACAGGTGTTCTGAGGTAAAACGATTGACTTGTGTGAACAACAGATGCAAAAATAATCACTGTCTCCATCTGCAATCTGCCATAAAACTGTCTGTTTACTGTGTGCTTCCCTCTCAATAACGAAATGAACACAACAAAAAGTGACAGCGGTAAGAAAGCAGCAGTTAAGAACAGCGATGTGCATGTTTGCATGAGCTCTGCAGTTCGATACTCTAGTAAAGTCCAGTCAAGTCACGTTTAGTTATATAGTACTTTATGCAATAGATAGCCTTAAAACCACAATATGTACGATTTTTCTATTAAAATATCCAAAAACTACTAGAACAACGTTATATATTTTTGCTGACGTGTACTTACATTATCACATATGTTTCAAAGAATGTTTATATCCAGAGAAATAAGCAATTTTAACACACAGAGTAGCATTACAATAGAACTTTCAACACACTCAAATGTATCTAGTATGATAAAACAGCGCTGCTCTTTTCTACATACTGTCACGGGTGGGAGCAAAGCGACAGACACAGTGGGCGTGACGTCAGGCCTCGGAGAGGTTTTTATTAAACAATATAAACAAAGTGTCCAAAAGGGGAAAAAAGTGTCCAAAATAAATGGGGGATCTGGTGTCCTCGACGTGAAGGGAATCCGTGAAGGAGGGGCAGTGTTCAGAAGGGAAGGGTCCAGGTAAGGGGCGGAGTCCGGCGGCCGAACTTGCTCACCGCCGGGGTCCGCGGCAATATGACGGGTAGCGGCTTCCTTTAGCGGCTTCATCCATTCCTTAGCGGCGGCACTTCCTCAGGCGGGTGAGAAGGCCCGGCATCCTGGCTCGCAGCCATTTCCATGCGGCTCGCACTCGGACCGCGGGTCCGGCAGCTCGTCCATCACATCGGCGGCGCTCGTCCCTTTACACACCCTTCCTGGACCCACAAGGACACCAGCGTGCATGCACGGGGAAGAGACCGGTCTCCTGAGGAGAGGCGCGCTCGGCATTTTAACAGCGGCGGTGATGAGGCTTCATTCACATCAGGTGTGCCTCATCACACGCCACCAGACCTGAATGTTTCGGCGCCCCTCCTCCTCCTCCCACACGCCCACTCCTGTCGGGAGCCTGGTGAAGGGCGGCGATTACCGACGGGGTGAAGCTGATAGTTAGGGGGGAGGCAGCCGACTCGTCACAATACGCATGACCGGAAAAAGCATAAGTGATGTGGGCGTTTACATGTCGCATTTTAATATCAAAAGCAAAAGTCGTGGGAGTGATCGCATTACAGGTAAAGTCAGACGGGAAATTGCACATTGCATTGGTGAGTGTACACAAATAAAAAAATACCCTTTAACCTTTAGATTCAAATGATGTATTACTCTTATTTGTATGATCAAGAATGACTGAGCATTTTAAGGTTTTTTTTAGCTGTTAAAAATGCAAGTGGGCCACCGGCGCCACCGTCGACCCCAGGAGGTTAAGCACACTGAGGCGGCTTTTCATGGATGAGTCATGTTCTCATTGTGGGAAGATAACAATCTCGGAGTTGCGGTTATGTCTGGCTCACATGAGGGATGCCAACAAGATTCGGTTTCTAAACTCCCCTGTGCCCCAGACCAACCTCTTGAGCATTGCAGGTGAGAACTTCGCCCAGCAGTTCTTGGTTGAACAAAAGAAGACTGAGTCGATAAAGCACATAGCTGCTGCCTTCAACCATTCCGCTGGATGCAGCACCTCCAAGCATGCTTTTTGCGGGCACAGTAGGCTAGGGCCAGCCCACACTAAACCTAGGCCTTTGTGTAGGCAGCCCTGTAATCCAACTAGAAGAATCCGTTTGTTTAATGTAAAACATTTTAAAATGGTTTTGTTTTAATTTTGATGATTAGAGCTTACAGCTCATGAAAGTCAAAAATCCAGGGTAATACTTTATTTTGATAGTCCACTTTAGACATTCTACTAACAGTAAGTAACTTTGCAACTGCATGTCAATTAGTCATTAGAGTATTAGTAGACTGTCTGCTTAATATCTTCTAACACTCTTCTAAACTTTGCAAGTACATGTCAACTTATTATACTAACCCTAAGTAAACCACTTAGTAAACATGTAGTTGCAAACTAATGAGAGTTAGTTGACATGTAGTTGCAAAGTTACTTATATGTAGTAGAATGTCTAAAGTGGACTATCAGAATAAAGTGTAACCAAATCCAGTATCTCAAAATATTTGAATATTTTTTCAAAACAGAAAAGTCCGTGCCAAAACCACTTCCAAGTGTTTTGCTGACCATGATATTAATGATGCTTGGTTGACAGCACAAATTACAGCAAATGACTTGCTCCTAGCACAAATGACAGCATCAGTGAGGTGTGGCATGTAAGCGATCAGCTTGTGGCACTGCTGAGGCAATACTGAATCTTCAGCTTACCTGTATATTGTTGGATTGACTGTTTCTCATCTTTCTCTTGAAAATATTCCATGGATTCTCAGTGGGGTTCAGGTCAGGCATGTTGGCGGCCAACCAAGCAGTAATATCATGGTCAGCAAAACACTTGGAAGTGGTTTTGGCACCGTGGGCAGGTGCTAAAGTCCTGCTGGAAAAGGAAATCAGTATCTCCATAAAGCTTGTCAGCAGATGGAAGCATAAAGTGCTCCAAAATCTAATGGTAGATGCTACATTGACTTTGGACTTAATAAAACACAATGGACCAACACCAGCAGACGTCACGACACCCAAATCATCACTGACTTCAGAAACTTCACACTGGACTTCAAGCAGCTTGGATTCTGTGCCTCTCCAGTCTTCCTCCAGACTCTGGGGACATGAAATGCAAAATTGACTTTTATCTGAAAAGAGGACTTTGGACCACTGAGCAACAGTCCAGTTCATTTTCTCCTTAGCCACCCCTTTCAGTAATGACCTTCTGTGACTTACCCTCTTTGTGGAGGGTGTCAATGATTGTCTTCTGGACCATTGCCATGTCAGCAGTCTTACCCATTATTGTGGTTTTAAAAAACAAGAGATACCCAGAATTTATACTGTAGGGATGGACATTTAACATTGAAACTCAAATGTAAATATTCTAATATTTTGAGGTACCGGTAAACTTTTGAAATGTTTTACTTTACATGTAATGAATCTAGAATATATGAAAGTTTCAGTTTTTGAAATGTTACAAAACAAAAAATAAACTTTTTTACGACATTCTAACTTTTTGAGGTGCACCTGTATGTGTGTGTGTGTGTATTATATATATAGCTTAGTTAAGCAACATAACACGACCAAGAGAGTGATTTTCCCTGAAAACCATGATTGTAAATTTGACATTGATTTTTATACAAGAGTTCAAGCGAGCAGTTAATATACATTTTAGTACAATGTCAGTGTTGACTGTTTTTGCTCGATTTGGTTAACAAAGATAACGGCAGAACAGTGACGCATCTTTGAGCAACATACAGTGGTGTTTAGTTACTGAATGATTTGGCATTTCTGAATAAATCATTTGCAGCACTTGCTTCATTCTTGAATGAATCAGCCGTTTGAACAAATCGGTTGAAGGCATGACTCAAAGACTCATTCATTAAGACAGTCACTTGCTGCCACCTATTGGCAGTTCACTTTCATATTTAAAAGTAGCATATCTTTGCATTTTTTCCAACATTTCAATTTTAAACATCAAGCTTATGACATTATTTATACTGTTGCAATTTTGCAGAGTAAATGCTTTCATTAGCTTCATTAAACATGTAAATGTATCTAAATGCCACTTCAGCTGCTTGTTTCTTCTGCAGTGGAAAGATCAGTTTTGTTTTTGATTTGATTGGTAACGTTCTTATTAAACAGCACTGATATTAAAAAATAAATACAATACATACAAAAATACATACGAATGTAAACTTATTGATTTGTTTATTTTTGTTTATCAGTGATTGTTTACCAAGAGTTCCCGCACCAAGTCTTTTTTGCTGTGCTGCACACACTGAATTAAAGTGGCAGCACATTGCTCCCGGTAAAAATGAAAATGAATTGAAATGTACGAAATGTATTAATTACACAATAAATGCATATAAGTAGGCTTGAAGTCTGTTTTTTACAGTTATAGGAGTATAGCAAGGAAAAAGTACCACCATTGTCCTGGAGGAGTGTACACCTTAATGTACAAAGTAACCAATGAGCACTCGATTTTTCCTGATATCTAACATATCTAACATCTTTGTCCTTGTTAGTTGACATATGTTCAAAGTTCATTTGTTATGATATTACGATTTCCACCCTTCTCTAGTGTAAGGCAGATAAAAAAAAAAAAAAAACAGTGAAAAACCATTAACAGGATAAAAACTTTAAAGACCTCCCAAAAATGGTCTTTTTCATAGAGACATAAGCACAAGTGCATTCATGCTTGTAAAGATGAAAGAGACAATAATGTGCTCCTCCAACACCCTTTTATACTTTGGTCACACTGGATGTTTCTAGCTAATGTTGTTATTGTGTTTAGATGCGCTTCAGACACCAATCGTGCTAGAGCAACCTCTAGAGGATGCAGTGCAAGTTCCCATATGAAAGGGAACAGCTTCTTCTCCACAGGCCTTCCACCCCCAAACAATAAGGTGCAATAAAAAGCTCTGTTTTAGGAACTAAAAAATCCGACGTCTCACCCACACACATAACATCTACACTACACTGAATGCTGGCACTATTTACTTTGTTGTTATATATAGGCTGATAGGAGTGTGATATTAGAGCAGTACCAGAACTCCAACAGCCACTTCACAGTTTCTAATCGTATCACTCCATTTGTGGTACTTCTTACAGCAATTACAATGCCCAAATCCAGTATAATTTTATAAATATTTTATAACATTTTATAAAAACTTTATAAAGATGCACCGATGTATCGGCCAACAATCGGTATCAGCCAATAAAAGCAAAGCAAATAGCTACATTAAAGCAGGCCATTTGACTAACTTACATGACTCACCCTTAGTTCAAGCAGCATAGCCAGATCCGCAGTTTTTCTCTACACGCCTGTATGCATGTAGCGCACATCACATCCAATAATCACAAAGAGCTCTGTGCTTTCTTACTTCTGACAGAAACAACGTCTCAGCTTTCAAATCTTGTTTTAAGCAGCAGCATGGAGCGCTAGTCTTTTCCAGTTTAAAAACTTCCATCGCAAAATACACATGATGAATGCACAAGATAAGGTAATGAAAGATATAGTATGGCTTACCAAAAACATACCTAATGTAATCGCTCAATCAGTGTTTCAAACGCAGAAAGATGGCAATAAAACAGATTGTGATCAGTATATCACTTAATGGGACATTTACCTCAGCAAATTATTTGCTGTTCACAAATCATTATTTAGCTATAAAACAATACTAAAGAGGAGTTTTTTTACTTAATGTATTTATTAAGAAATAAAAGAAAAGTTAATGTTTAAGTTTATGGGACATTCTACCAGAAACGTACATTATTTTATTATTATTAACAAAAGTGGTTTACATTTAACTCGTTCTTTTTCATCAGCATTATTTGTGATTTGAATTTTGTGAACGCAAGTTCCTCTTTTAAGCCGGGCTCAGACGCTTTCACTTTTGCTTTTGAATTCACGATCTTCACTCTTTAAAAGAAAAGATAATTGTCTGTTGTGCTTACATCTATTCACTGTTTAAAACTAAAACAAATGTTTGAAAGACAAACTAACTTAGATAATGTCAATTAACATAAATGAATAAGATGAATAAGATGAGCCATGATACGTTTAGCAAACATGGAGGAATCAAATAAATAACATTTAAGGAAAGCCTCCATATTGTGACGTGACATAAACAGCAAAGACAAAACCAACATGTTCACCTTCTCTGGTTTTACTTTCGCTTCAAAACCAGTGGTGGACGAAGTACACAAGTTAGTACACGAGTACTTGAGTAAAAGTACAGATACGTATAATAAAATATTACTCCAGTAAAAGTAAAAGTGCTCCTCTTTCAATTTTACTTGAGTGAAGTACAAAAGTACCCGATTTTTTATGTACTTAAGTAAAAAAGTACTGATAGATTTATTTTGCAATTTTATATAGGCTACTTAATTGAATTTTATATTGGCACATATATTTTTATAATCCTACTGCTCAAAATACCTGGGATTTTCCCAAAAAATGCATTTTTGTTGTTGATATGGACTATGTTGATGAGAGCGATGTAGTAATATTCACTGTGAAGCTTACACTGCGATGTACCTGAGAGAAAACACATTTGACCATCATATTTTCAACAGTAAGAAAAAAGTTTGTCGTCGCAGTTATATATGAATAAGGCCTGAAGTTAGCAAGAACATTTTAATGAAAATATAATTATATTTTCATAATGTTTTTTTCCTTTCAAATATTGTCTGTGTAAAAACACCCCTGGCCAAATGCCCCCAGAGGGCATCACTTCCCACTTTGATAATTACTGTAGTTACCATGTTCTGAGCATCACATCCTTTCTTTTTCCCCCGGATGTAATCTATCTAGCTGGTTGAATAAAAATAAGTGGACTTTATATCTAAAAATGATCTCAACTTAGCACCAACAAGCGGCTAGACAGTTAGCATCAGCTGACAATATTTACTTATTTTCAGTATGGTTATGAATAAACATTCATATCTGTCTATTCTAGCTGATCCAAACAATATAAACATTTATACTGTTGCTAAACAATATAAAAACAGACGTCACGTAGGGCTACATGCGTAGCATTTTAATAAAACTGCTAACGATACATCAGCGAGGAATATGAATGTGCATGAGTTATTTTTATTTAAGCTGTTATTTAAATTTTTCATTTTTAATGTGTCTGAATTCAAGCATTTCAGTGCGCTTAAACAGATCACCTTCTACAGCAGATGTAATTCACAAACAACGGACAGCTTTGACCTAAATATGATTTTCAGTTATAATAATTAATCCTAAAATTCGACATTAGTAACTTGCTTTTCGTAGCATCAGTCGCGTGTGCACAAGATCTCCCGGTTCTTACTTGTGAATTCAGTTCACTGAAGACTCGCTCTAAACAGATCATTTGAATCAATGAGTTGTCGACTCGAGAACAGCTGCAATCGGATCATTCCAATTCGTGATTGAATCGTTTCGTGCGATTGGCGAATCAATTTAACAGGTTCATTGAAAAGAATCAGTTTGTTCATGAATCAGACACCGCTTGTGCACGTGATATATTATAAGGCACGTGATATATTATAAGGAGTAACAATATAGGTGCGTTCACGCCATATCGGAATTCCCGTAATAACGAGATTCCAACTTGTAAAAAGTGTTCACGTCCTCGTAGAACTGGTAATTACAACTTGTGAACTGGGAGTCTTCTGAGAGCTACGACTTGTACCACATGACCGCTGTACCTCCTGACCAACGTAGGCTCTGTTTAGGTGTTGATAGTGTTGCCATGGAAAAGCGTAATTCCGAGTCTGAGTACGTAACAGCTCCGAGTAGAACGTCACATGTTGTCATCTCGAAATTACGGTTATTACGATATGGTGTGAACGCAGCATATATTTTATGAAATGTAGTGAAGTAAAAAGTACGATCTTACGCTTTGGAATGTAGTGAAATGAAAGTGAAAGTTACTCAAAATAAAACTACTCCAGTAAAGTACAGATACTTGAAAAATGTACTTAAGTACAGTAACGAAGTACAACTACTTCATTACTGCCCACCACTGTTCAAAACCAAAACATTCGTCCAGTCCGCTATCCTTTGTATTCGCATAATTTTTGCCACTCGTGCTGAATATTGTATACATACAAAAATGACAACAGTGTTGGTCGGCGACAGCCTATGACGTCACTTCTGGCGCAACTCGTCGCTGTCGGTGCGTCACTACCGGTGCAACCACAGTATAAAAGGACGCCGGTAGAACATAACATTCTCTTCTTCATCTTCACTGATTCTTTTGTCTGGTGCGTGCATTCTTGTAAGAAAGATTTCTTTCTCTCTCCTTTTCATCATGGCAAGCACTAGTAAGACGTTTAAGAAGTGCGTGGATCTGTGTCTTCATGTCTTGACACCTGATGACACGCACGATCTTTGCATCTATTGTTTGGGTGAACAGTACGCACGCAATGTCCTCGAGGGAGCAATCTGCATGCACAGTGAGCTTTTTCCCCTTTTTCCCATCTGTCTCTCTTTTCAGGACCCTCCGCTGCCGAGGCACAGAGGAGAATGAGCTTGTGGGGATCGCAAGCGGATCTGGTCGATGAGTTAAAAAAAGGACTTTCCCTTTCACACTCATCAGCCGAGGGCGAGGATGAGCTGCTGGCTGACGATGATGCTATTTCCCTGACATCATCTGATCCAGCGGCTAGTGCTCTGTTGGGTCCTACCCAAGAAGAGCAGGAGATGTCAGAGGGTGAAGAAGCTGAGGCTGAGCCCTCTCTAATCTCTTGCCCTGCGTATGTGTCACGGATTGGTCAGGTTCTGCAGCCACTCACACGCAGCGTTCACAATCCCCTGAATTCTAATCACCGTCACCTGGATTCAATCACCACACACACATATAAGCACGCACCACTCACCAGTCATTGTCCGGGCTCGTTAATCCGAAGCGGACTCTTTGTGACGCTCTTTCCGAGTTCACAATATCCTACCTACCTGATTATACTTACCTTTGTCTCTGCTTCATTCCAGTCTGTCCAGTCAAGCCGCATCCAGTCAGTGGTGTGTGTGTGCCGTAAGTCTGTCAGCTGTCAGAAAACTGTGTGTGCATCATCTGGTCGAAGTACAACTCCCGTCGTTCCTGCAGAAGAAACAAACTTCATTCAGCTCGTAGATATCTATTCAAGATCATTGAAACTCCGAACTGTTATACTCACCTTTTCCTGCACATCATCCTTCATCTGTGGCTCTGCTGTAAATAAAAACCTTTATCTTCACTTACCTCAGTTGTCCGTCTGCTTCCGTAACAGTATGATGAGCTGTTGGAGATTATGGACCGTGCCACGGCGAGGCTTGACTTGCTGTGGAAGCGGACTAGAAAGGTGGCACCGCGGGGTTGTCTCAACGAATGCTTTCTTTCCGACCATAGCCTTCCAGCTCAGGTGAGTCTTCCATCTCTTCCCTATCTCCATACGGAGATCGAAGGTATGGAAAAAGCAGTATTCTTTGCGCATCCATAATTTTCCTCATTCAAATTATGCTAACATCGAGGGGATGCGTGAGTATGGCTATGAGAGGATGCCCCCTGTAGAAGAGACATTAGCTAGCTATCTCTCTATGGGTCAAACATCTTCTCTTAAAGGGGTCTCTTACAAACAAACAATTAATCTGTTAACAATTAATCAATTAACCGCAAACCTTGTATTCAACAGCTCGGAACTGTTAAAAATTGGACAGAGCTGTGAGCAACGAGGTTTGAGCAAGTTTGAAGTTTTTGACAGCATACCGAGGGAATTGGTCAGAAGGCTGGCAACTCCGTGGGTTACTACACCGCTTAGAAGAAGTCGACGGCAGTGCAGAGAGAGGAGGCAAAAGAGGGGTCGGCGTGCAGGTGTGCAGACCAGACTCCGGAATGCTCCACACAGACCTGCTCTACCAAGTATTTTTCTCACAAACGTTCGTTCACAAAATGGACGAACTTCGGCTGTGGTTTTCCACACAGAAATCTTTAAGAGACTGCTGTGTGTTGATTGTTTCTGAGACGTGGCTCAGTGCATCGGTTCCTGACGAAGCCGTGGAATTAAATAACTTTTCTTTGCATCACGCTGATCATACAAAGGATTCCGGTAAGAGCAGAGGCGGGGGGCTTGGTATTTACATCAATAATGACTGGTGTACTAACCATGATGGAATTGAAACTATTGCTCACCTGAATTGGAGTATTTACTGCTGAAATGCCAGCCGTTTTACCTGCCTCTGGAATTTTCTGTCGTCATTATCATGGCTGTATATATCCCACCTTAAGCAAATGCTAAGCTATCGCTGGCACTGTTGCATGCGGCCATCAGTAAACAGCAGGATTCTTATCCAGATGGTGTATTTATTGTCGCTGGAGATTTTAACCATATTAACTTAAAAACTGTGTTCCAGAAATTTTATCAGCATGTACACTGCCCTACTAGAGGTACAAATACCCTAGATCAAGTATACACTAATGTTAAAGACTTATAGAGAGTTTTTTCCAACTCGCCGTTGGGGCAATCAAAATTTGGTCTAAAGAAACTACTGCACAGCTTCAGGACTGTTTTGAAAGGACCCAGTGGGATCTGTTTGCTCAACAGGCTACTCATGAGACAGAGGTGAATTGAGAGGAGTACACCGAGACTGTGCTCTTTTATAACAGCTGTGTGGACAGTGTTATAGTGCATAAGAATGTAAAGATGTTTTCGAATCAGAGGCCATTGATGAATAAGGAGGTACAGAATCTTTTGAGAGTACGGAACACTGCTTTTAAATCTGGCGACACTATAGCATATAAAGAGGCACGATCACGATTGAAGAAGGGCATAAAAAAGGCCAAAGTCATCTACAGACGAAAGGTTGAAAATCATTTCATCAATGCTGATACTCTGAGTATGTGGCAAGGAATAAAGAGTATTTACTGACTATAAGAACATCTCTGCCTTTCCTAACGATGATGTAGCACTGTTTAATGATCTTAATACCTTTTGCTTGATTTGATGTGGGCAACTCTACAAGAAGTACAACAATTACAGTAGCAGAGAATGATCAGGTACTTGTATTAAGTGCACATGAGGTTCAGTGCGCACTGAGGAGGCTGAATCCACGGAAAGCTACAGGTATAGATGGAGTTTCAGGACAGGTACTCAAAGAATGTGCTGGAGAGTTAGCAGGAGTATTTACAAGTATTTTTAACTTGTCTCTATCACAGGCAAGAGTCCCTAAGTGCTTGAAGTCTGCAATTATTGCTCCAGTACCAAAGAAAACAAACATCTGCACCTTGAATGATTATTGTCCAGTTGCATTAACTCCAGTAATAATGAAGTGTTTTGAAAGACTGATTCTCTCACACATTAAGACTGCTATTCCCGCTTCTCTGGACCCATATCAATTTGCATATAGAGCCAACAGATCTACAGAGGATGCCATTGCATTGGCTGTTCACTCTATCTTGTCCCATTTGGACAGACATGACACATATGCAAGATTGTTATTTGTTGATTTTAATTCTGCTTTTAATTCTGTTATTCCCTTAAGAATAAGCATGCTTATTCTTAAACTTTATGATTTAGGACTCAGTTCTTTACTATGTAATTGGATCCTGAACTTTTCTCGGAACGCTTTCAGGTGGTGAGACTTGGCACACAATTATCTTCAACTGTTACACTAAGCACTGGCATGCAGCAAAGATGTGTACTGAGTCCCATCCTCTATTCCCTCTTTACACACGATTGTGCACCTGCATCCTCTGACAACATTGTTGTCAAATTTGCAGATGACACAACAGTGATTGGCTTGATTACTAACAACAATAAATCTGCCTATAGAGGGGAGATTGAGAACTTGGTAAGCTGGTGCTCTAGGAACAATTTGTCCCTTAATTCAGAGAAGACTAAGGAGTTAATCACCAATTTTGGAAGAACACAGCAGCTGGAATATGCCCCAGTGTTTATTAATGGGGACAGAGTGGAGCGAGTGTCCAGTTTCAAGTTTTTGGGCACTTTCATTTCAGAGGACATCACTTGGTCCACAAATGTTATGGCACTAGTAAAGAAAGCACAACAAAGACTGTTTTTTCTAAGGACATTACGGAAAGTTTGCTTACCTCAACAGATGCTGATTACTTTTTATTGGTGTACTATAGAGAGTATTCTTACATATTGTATTTCTGTATGGTTTTCTAGCTGTACAGTAAATGATAAGAAAGCACTCCAGAGGGTTGTGTTGTGAGCACAGAGGATAATTGGAGTTGAATTCCCAGCATTAGAAGACATCTACAGGTCATGCTGTTTAGTAAAGGCCATCAGTATCTGTAGAGACTCTACACATCCATGCCACCACATGTTTGAACTTCTGCCATCTGGTAGGCGCTTTAAGACATTTTATGCCCGCACTTCACGTCTGAGGAACAGTTTTATTCCTAGAGCCATTAACGCTTTGAATCAAGCTAATAAATGACTGAGACTTAAGTGTAAATCGTGATTTAATAGCTAATAGCTGTAATAGTTAATGAGCATTGTTTTATTAATTATTAAGTTTGTTATGTCTATTTATATTTTAGATTGTTATTTTATTTATTTTTATTTTGACTGCATTTAGTGTGGAGATTGCATGTGAAATTTTGTTGGTGGGTACAACGAAAGTTGTACGCATACAATAACAATAAAGAAATTCAATTCAATTCAGTTCAATCAATTCGTGGGATGCCCATATTCCACAAGTTGATATGATTCTTTAGGGTCTTAATGAAAAGTCTATAATATACTTTGGTTAAAAATTCTCAATGGTTGTGTAAAACAACACCCTTTTTACCTTGCCAAAATCAGCTCTTCAAAAATCATCTCATTCTGGTTGAGGCTGCTTTAAATGCAAATGAGCTCTGCTCAACCCGCCCCTCTCCCCTCCCTGTGGTGTGACAAGTCTGTTTACTCTAGCTGCATTTAGCCGCTAAACTTGCTAACTAGCACTTTATTAGGAAAAGTGATCACAGAGATTCATAAAAAAACCCTTTTACTCACTTCTGCTGTAAGTGAAGCTGGATCACGAATGATTCGCACGAACATAGACGGATATATGTAGATCGGGAGGCGCATTCCCTTCACAATCAAATGTAATCTACTGCATCTTCAGCTGCTCAGATGTCGGGAGTAAATGACGACCACTACGTTCATTATTACATCCAGCAACACAACACCTCAATCGCTTAATCTGAGATATTCTTGTCTTAACTTACATCCCTACTCCGGCATCGAAACAAAAGAAGGTGTACTGTTACAGCTGATCTGAGGTAAAACGCTCATGTCAATCAACTATTGTGGGAGCGGCCTCTGTTGGTGTGACACAACAACGACAGACATCTGAGAATGGCTTGATTTGAAGAAGGGAATATTTTTACAGATTGATTAAAAACCACTGCATGGATTTTTATCATTATAGGGTAGAATTGTACATATCCTGCCAACACACATTAACATTCAAACAACATGTAAAAGTGAACTTAGCATCCGATGACCCCTTTAAAATTCCCTCCTTGCCATCTATACCCCTTCAAGTAATATCTCGTGTAAATGGCAGGCCGTATGCAGCAGCAGGTCAGGCTGTGGGTCCGTTGCACACTACTTCAAGCTTACCAGGCTGATCTGCTGAAAGATCTGGACAAAGCTCAGGGTCTTTCCCCTGATGAGGTTGCTGAGCTGCACCACACCATGGATCTTGCTCTCCATGCCACTAAGCAGGCCGCCACTGCCATGGGCAGGTCCATGGGGGCTACGGTGGTCACGGAGAGACATCTGTGGGTGAATCTGGCTGACCTCGAGAAGAAAGAGAGGGGCTTTCTTCTTGATGCGCCGGTCTTGCCTTCCCAGCTTTTTGGTGCCTCCGTCAAGATGGTGGTTGAGAAGTTCAGGGAGGCAAGGGTGCACTCAGTGGCCTTCAAAACCTTCATTCCTCGAAGGTCCACATCTGAGCCCGAACAACACGGGGTCCTGACTTGTCTCGTTCTGAGGAACGAAGAAGAGCTCAGAAGACTAGTGTCGCAACTCGCGCCCCTCCTCCACCTGCGTGTGGTTCTAGGAGAAGGTGTGGGCCTAGGGAAGGTAGGCAAGACCTGAGGGAAGTGATCCAGATGAGACAGCGCTCTCGCCTGGATCGGAGTAAAACCTAAACATCTACTCGCTTTCCTCAGGGAGCTTTCCATCCCCCCTTTCTTCCCCTTCTCAATTCTTTATTATGTGTCTAGCCTTCTCTGGTGCATTTCTGGGACCTGTCTCTTGTGTTTTTCTTTCTGTTAGGTAGGTCCTCTTCGAGCACCTGCCTCTGGTCTTTGACTATGGTTGTGGCCTGCTTGTCTTTGGATCTGCCTTCGTCATATCTATGTCTAAGTCTAATGAGCCGCCCCTCCGAGGAGTGGGCTTGACCATGCCATTTTTCACCAACGTATGAGTGAGAGGCATTTCTGTGGAAACCCTTCTGAGTGCTCTGAGGAGCATTGGCTACGATCTAGGCCCTTGTTCTTGAGGGCCTTGCTAGAACGGGGCCCATGCTTTCTATCGAGACAGTAAGCACAGGTCTGTTTGGGTTGGTAGTGGCTTATGCCCCCTTAAGAGAATACCCACAGCACAGCCCGAGGGCTGGGGACGCTGCTGCTCTCTATGCAGCCATACAGTGTTGATGGATTCGTCTCTCCTGTTATATCTGATATCCTGTGATCAGATCACATCCAAGCCCTCTTTGACAGGGCATGACAATGCTCCCCTCACTGTGGGAGGGTCTCTTAGAGCTTGTCACCCCTGGGCAGATCAGGTGTTCCTCCTGTCTCTCGGGAGTTAGAAGCCTGTACCGATGCACTAACTTTTCATGATGGTCAAGTGTATCGGTTCAATGGCAGTATTATCAGACAGCTAGCTGCGGCTAACTGTCTGTTTGGCTTAGTGATGCTCCCCTCACTTTAAGGGTTTGTTCTGAGCATTGGCCCAATCAGGCAACTGAGGTTCGCCATTACTGCCTTCCCCTTGGAGCCTTGTTTGGAATGCCTGCAGTGCTCCCCTCACTCTGAGGGTTATCTTCTAGCACACCTTTTCTAACCGGTATTTCTAAAATCCATTCTTATGGTAAGGCCCACACAAACCCTTGGGCGCTTTCTCAAATCTATGTGTATGGTAAGTGCACACATGAACCTTTGGGTATTTTTTTAAAATACACATTGTGTTATGGAATGCACTGGAGTTTGGCGTCCATTCTAAAATCATTTATGGTAGAGATTCACGTGCTTATGGCCCGTACCCTTTCTTGAGTTGGTGTAAACCCCGGCCACCTTGGCTCCCACTCCTTATGAGCATCTGCCAGGCTAAAGTAACGCTAATACATGCGCTAGCTATATGCAACCCTGGTTCCCTGAGAATGGAACGGGACACTGCGTCCTCTAGTCTCATCACCATGCTTCGGATGTAAGCTTCAGACGAAGAAGTGAATGTAGTTCTACTGGCGTACTTTTTAGTGTGGTCGCACCAGTAGTGATGCACCGGCAGCGACGAGTTGTGCCGGAAGTGACGTCATAGGATGTCGCCGGCCAACACTGTTGTCGTTTTTGTATGTAGGCTTCAGACACGGGTCACGGAGATGGCGTTCCCCAGATGGCGTTATTCCCTTCTCAGGAAACCAGGGTTACATACGTAACCTGAGACATTTTAGGTAAATCTAATGGGCAGCCTTTGGTCTCATTAATCTATTATTTGTTCCTGAGCAAATTATTTTGGCAAAATGTCATCATGCTTATGTAAATTCAATGCTGTATATCAGAGCGCTGCCTGTGTAATTTTTACTAAAATGCCTAGCACATTTTTTATGGATGTTATTTAATAAATATTATTTTATAAAAATAATAGTAGGATTTTTGAATGCTTTATTCATAGATTGTTCTATTAACAGCAAAAGAAGAGGAAATGCAACAAGAAGAAAAAAAAACTCCCAGAATATTACCCCATTTCCCCCTTGCGGCTTTAACAGCAAAAACAAATAGCTGACAGTTCAAAGACAACATAAACATATTCAAAGCAACAAACAGATGTGTAGCAGCAACGTACATATGTAAGGTATAAGGTACATACATAGATGAAAAAATTAGAAAATGACAAATATATAAATGAACAAATCAATAAATAATAGAAAAAGGAAATTAACCACCTTATACCTGCCTCAGGCTGTCCAAATTACCTAGTTGTAACTGATGTGAAAGGCTATAAAACAAGGCAACAGGGCAAAAAAAATCAAAGAAATAAGGACAATGAAAGATAAATAGAATAAATAAATAAATAAATAATAATAATAATACAACATAGTAATAAATAAATGAATAAATACATATGATTAAATGATATAGAGTCAGTTGGTCCATATTTGTTCATCTGTTTAGGTAACCCCTCCCTCAATAAATTGTAAGTCATCAAAATATATTAAGAAAGGTGACCATGTTTCAAAAAATTTAAGTTTTGAGCCTCTGACAGTGAATTTGATTTTTTCAAGTTGAATATGGTACATCACTTCTTTAACCCATCTATTATGTGTTGGGGGCTCAGCTTTTTTTCAACGGAAAATAATTAAACGTCTTGCCAACAGTGTGGTAAAGGCAATTACATTATTCATTCCTTCCGTAAGTACAGTATTTTCAGGACTAATACCAAAAACGGCTAAGAGGGGGTCAGGGTCAATAGAAACAGCATATATATCACTAAAAGATTTAAAAATATTTCCAAAATCCATTAAGTTTTGGGCATGACCAGAACATATGGGCTGTTGTGGCTGGTGAATGTAGACATCTAATGCAAGCAGGACTAACAGTGGGGTGAATCCAAGCCAATTTTGAATTGGTGAAATGTAATCTGTAAAGTATTTTAAATTGAATGAGGGCATGTCTGGCACAGGGTGATGATGAGTGTACTTTGTCTAAAATACCTGCCCATTCAATATCAGTAAAGTCTCTACCCAGGTTGAATTGCCATGAATTTTTAACATGATCTAAACTTTGTGGATCTATAGTGCTTATAAGAGAATAAATATAAGAAATGAATCCTTTGCCCTCCTGTTTTAAATCTAGCATAGCCTCAATGACTGAAGAAGCAGGTATTTCTGGAAAAGACTTGAACATTGACTTCTGAAACTCCTTATTTGTAGGTATCTAAAAAAATGGGGTTTAGACAGGGAAAAGTTGTGCACAAGCTCCTCAAATGAACAAAAAATATTGTTTAAAAACAAATCTTTTAAGGACCTAATTCCCTGATCTTCCCATGCCAGAAACGCAGTATCGATAAAGGATGGGGGGAATAAACAATTGGAGACAATGGGACCAGCAACTGAAGCAGCTTGGAAGCCAAAATGCCTCCTGAACTGTGACCAAATTTTTAATGTATGTACAATAGGGATGCACGATATTATCGGACTGATATCGGAATCGGCCGATAATGGCTTTAAATGTAAATATCGGCATCGGCCCGATCTGAAAAATTATGCCGATATGTCTTGCCGATAAGAGGAATATGTTAACTCAGTGTGCTCAGGGTGTGCTAGCGACTAGATCACATCAGCAGTGTGGCTCATTCTTGAAGCAAAGGTTTGCCTGAATGGTTAAACTGAGAATGCAAGTACCAAATGAGGCTTTCAGTGCTGTGATAACTGAGTAAACAATTATAGCACGTGGCAGCCTCGCCTGAGCCCTATAATGCCCGTTCGGTGAGAAGTAGGGATGTCAGTTTTTGATAATTTCCATGATTGATTGTCGTTTAAATCGTGCAGTGGCATATAGTGGCATGACAGGATGTGCAATGCCACTCAAAATGTCAGCTTCCTCACCCGAATTAAAGTTTTTTTTTTAGTCTAAAAAGGCTAGTAGCAAGACTGCAAAACAAATAGATGTGAATATGGTCATTTGATAAAAAATGAAGAGAGCACGCCGCTGTTCCATTTGGGATCATTTTACTGTTGGCTGTTTCATACCAGTCACTACACCGTTGAATGCACCTTTTTAAATGCGTTCACGCTCGTTGTATTTTGAATCACAATCGCAATGTTTGCATTTGACATGATCTGCATTTGAAATAAACTGATCCCAAAAGTATTTACGGGGCGCAGCCAGTGAACCTCTTTCACCAGCGGCACACTGTTGCTCATACGAACATTTTTATGTGAATATTATGACACAAATGAGGTACAAAGCCTTCTTTATAAAATAAATAATTGGTTAGCAGGCAAATGTTATAGCGACCATGATTTTGTATTCATGCCCTTCGAGCCCATAGATTTAAAGCAATACGCGGCTATGTGTTCTGTTTTGCCGGTAGGCCAAAAATTTCCACGAGCTATAAATAATATTTATAGTTTTTTCTCCCAAATCCTCACAATCTCACCCTTTAATTTCACAGGTTTATTTTCTTGTCATTCACTTTTAATCCATGTTTTCACATCTCTTACTGTGGTAAACATGCGTGTGCAAAATAAAAGATTTTGTGGCAGTGAATTAAGAATTCGTTCATACGATTTATTAATTCGTTCCCGTATTTTACAAATTAATAAATTGTAGGAAAGAATTAACAAGTTGTAGTCATGAATTGTCATGTTCGCATCCCGCAGCCCTGTCAAAGTGCGCTTTGACACAATTAGCCTATCTGGGGAAATTATAATTAAACATGAATTAGTGACTAACTTTCTATTACTTTCCATGTTGATCACACAAAGAGGTGCTTTTGGTGTGAATGCTTCGTGTATAGACCCTGGTTTGTATTTGCAAAATGAAGCAAATATTGAGGAAATGACGTTGGACCCAGGATTTGGTTTTCAAATGAAGTAAAAGACTGCTTCTTAAACCAGAGAAGATGAACATGTTGGTAATCGTGTGCAAAAAAAAAAAAAAAACACAACATGCAAGCGCTGTTACGATCTGTCAGTTTAGTTTTAGTTTTATTTTTGTTTTCATTTTGAAAAGCTTGTTATCTTTGTGGTTCGTCTCAGGTTATGGAGGCTTTCTTTTAATTTTTTATTTATTTGATTCCTTAGTGTTTGCTAAACATTCTGTAATTTATTATTTGTTGGTATGTAATACAGTATGTGTCACAAACTCACACACACACAATGCAGGATATGACGAGAGATGAGTAACAGTTCAATCCAGTCGTTTATTAAAACGATCTTCACAGAATAACACAATGGAATGAATAACATGAAGCCTTAACTGTAGTGTGTGAGTCAGATCAAAGTCCATGCGAGAGGCACGCCACAACGATGAGGAAGCACACGGGCAACGTGTAGCAAACACTGGATCCAGGAGAGAACACACAGCTTGTGAACGGTAGACCAGACAAAGTGTGAGTGCAAGCGAGGTCCTTAAATAGGGCGTGGCTCAACGAGGTGCAGGTGCAGACAATCAGTACTCAGGTGATGATGAGCGTGTGGGTGGTGCTTGAGGAGGTGTGTCAGATGGAGGTGGCTGTGGTGAATGCCTGACAGTATGTAGTGTATCCCAGGTATGCCTGGTATTGTTTCCAAACAAAGGGATATATATCGGTATCGGCATCGGTCAAAATGAGATGAGAAATATCGGCATATCGGATATCGGCAAACATGCAATATCGTGCATCCCTATCGTGCATACAACTACTGGTTTAGGAGATGTAATGAAATTCTTCCTGATATTGGAAGTGGCGCAGAGATCAATGATTTGAGGGAGAATTTGGTGCAGGCTCCCCTTGCACCCACACAGGCATTGACTGTGAATCCCAAGCTGATACCCAATATACAATTTTTTTAATATTACTTGCCCAATAATAAAACCCAACCCAACTTTCCCAATTCGAAATTAATATGGCCAGCCAAAGAGAGGGGTAAGGCAGACCATTTCTTGAAATCATGGTTGCAACGTTTTAGAAGTGGGGAAAAATTGGCCTTAAATAAATTATCAAAGGAGCGCGTAATTGAAATACCAAGGTATTTAAACCCATTTTGAACCACTCTAAATGGGATAGAATGTAAAGCAGAATCAGGAGACACAACAATTGGAAAGTACTCTGTCTTATGCATATTAATTTTATAGCCTGAGATTTTCCCGAAATCCTCTAATACTGACAATATAGGGGGTAATGATGTAGCAAGGTTAGAAACATAAAAGAACATCATCCGCATATAAAGATATTTTATGTTCCATACCATTTTGAGTGATACCTCTAAAAATTGAAAATTGAAATTGCGAACAACAAGGGTGAGTGGGCAACCTTGCCTTGTACCTCTTTGTAAGGAGAAATATTCTGAAAAAAATTGTTTGTACAAACAGAGGCTACTGGGGCAGAATATAAAAGCTTGATCCAGGAAATCAAATTTTCAGGAAAGCCAAATTTCTTGAGAGTAAGGAAAAGATACACCCACTCTACCCTATCGAACGCCTTTTCAGCATCGAGAGAGATAATGGCTTCTGTGGTGTCCGAGCGTAAATGTGTGTGTATATTACATTAAACAAACGCTGCAAGTTGTTAAAGGGGTTGCGTCCCTGAATAAATCTTGTTTGATCACTATGAATTATAGTGGGAAGAATCTGTTCTAGATGTAATGCAAGGGCCTTAGCTAATATCTTAAAATCAACATTTAGTAGTGAAATTGGTCTGTATGATTCACAGAGAGTGGAATCCTTATTTTCTTCTAACAAAAGTGAGATTGATGCCTGTGTTAGAGTCAAAGGAAGGGAACCTCTCTCAAAAGCTTCATTATATACTGACAACAAGAAATGGACTCAGTAGATCTGAGCTTTACCACTCTGCATAGCCACAACAGCTTCCATAATCATAAACAGATCCCCCAAATTCAGGGCCAATACTGACAGTAGGCAAATTTAGCTTCTCAAAAAAGGATTCAAAAAAGGTAAATCATTAGTATATTCTGAGGAATACAGAGCTGAGTAATACTGAACAAATCTGTTATTTATATCTTGGGCAGTGTGTAACACAGAACCAGCTGAAGACTGAATTTGAGTCATCATTTTGGAGATATCTGTCTGACAAGCTTGATAGGCCAGTAATTTACTAGCCTTGTCCCCAAATTCATAAAACTTATGACGGGTTTTCAACAGTCTTTTCTCTTCTTGCGAAGTTGTCAATAGGTTAAATTCAGTCTGGAGCCGCAGCCTTTCTTTATATAAGCTAGGACTTGGATTTGTTGCATATTCCTCATCCAGCTTGCTTATCCCTTCCAAAATTACTTTGAGCTTTGAGGTTTCCTGCTTTCTGGCATAGGAAGAGAAGGAAATAATTTTCCCTCGTAGAAAGGCTTTAAGAGCCTCCCATAATGTAGCTCTCGAAACATCAGGTGCATCATTTGTTTCCAAAAAAAAGACTATTTCTTTGGACAGGAATTTAACAAATTCATCATCTGATAATAACAGAGTGTTTAACCTCCAGGGTCTAAAACATGAGTGGTAATTGGGAAAACTGAGCTTAAATGAAGAAGGGGCATGGTCTGATATCACAATGCTATGATATTCAGTCGCAGTGACAAAAGATAACAGGCTTTTATCCATCAAAAAGAAATCTATACGGCTATATGAATGGTGTACTGGAGAGAAAAAAGAAAATACTTTGGAGGAAGGAAAAAAGAATCTCCATGGGTCTGTCAGTCCACACTGCTCACAAAAATCCTTTATAACTACAGCAGATTTAGAAGGATGTATGATTCTAGGTGAGGACCTGTCTAGAGAAGTATCTAAAACACAATTAAAGTCCCCCCCTATAACCAAAGCATGATTATCAACCGACGGCACAGCCCCAAAACTTTGCTAAAAAAATTGCAATCATCAAAGTTTGGAGCATAGATATTGACCAAAATGACTTGTTTTCCAAATAGGCAACCTACCACAATAACATATCGGCCAAAAGGGTCTCCGATAACACTGCCAGTAACTAACGGAACATCTTTCCTAATAAGAATTGCAGCACACCTCTACTCTTCACATTAAAACAAGAATGAAATACCTGACCCCCCCAACACCGTCTAAGTTTTACCACATCTGCATTCAAAATGTGCCTTTCCTGTAAAAAGGCGACCTCTGCCTTTAGGAGGTGCAGATGTGCCGTAATCTTATTTCTCTTAATTAAATTAATAATGCCTTTCACATTCCAAGTCACAAAATTTATCTCAGTTGCCTGGGGCTTAGATATTTTGTCAGAAGTAACAAATAATAAACTGAGGCACAGAAAAAAGACAAAGTACGTTACATAAACAATATACAACTTTAACATAAAGGTGTTCGTTAGGGAGAACAGGTGCTTACTGAAAGCTAATGTATGAAACATGCCGCACACAAACCCAACCCTCCCCCATTCCAAAACCCATACAGTAACCATCAAAAACCAAACATCCACTGGTTTATAGTGTGTCATCACTTACCAGTTATCATTCCTGCTCTGTTGAACTGAAACTGGCAAAGCATTAATGACTAACCATTAACAATTACACCTATTGCAGGTGGCGCATTCACTTTGTAAACAATATTAAGAGCATTTTATCATCTCGATACATGTGCAAACATATAAAACAATATTAGCATATATAGTCTGTAGTCAAGTCACCAACCATATCATTTATAGAGCTGACTGTCCACAATCGCGGCACATCCCAAATGAAAACAGTTCAAACTAAAATGGATTTGAATGTGTCCATTGAATAGTCAACCAATAATTAGTTCAGCATTACATCATTAGCACTACTTGTCTACAGCGAGAGACAAAACACCCTGAATATACTCGGTGGCTTGTTGAGGGGAATCAAAGAAATGCCTCATACCATTGTGGGTTATTCGCAAGCGTGCCGGAAAAATAAGGCCAAACTCGATACCGGCTTACTTAAGCTGTGCTTTGATCAGGTTGAAAGCAGCTCTCCGTTTGGCGACCTCCACACTTACATCCGGGTAGAAGTGAATCCGAGAACCCTTGTATAGAAGTTGTCCCTTTTCACGCACGGGCCGAAGAATTAGTTCCCTCGTTTGATAGTGATGTAGTCAGACGATAAAGGGTCTCGGGGCCTGGTTTGGTCTCGGCGGGGGGGGACCAGGGAGCGATGCGCTCTGTCTACCATCGGGGATTTGACGAAGCTCTCCTTAACAAAGACTTCAAGCAGTAGTTCCTCCATAAATGTGGTTGGATGTGTGCCCTCAGATTGTTCAGGAATGCCAATTATTCGGACATTATTTCTCCTTGAGCGGTTTTCTAAGTCGTCGAGTTTAGCCATCATCCATTTGTTATCTTTCGACAAAGCTGCGCACATGGTTTCCAATGGGGCAACGCAACCATCCACATCGGTGAGTGACTCTTCAATATCCTTAAGCTTTTCTTCTTGTACCTGCAGCGATGTTTTCACAGCCGAAATGGAAGATTTCAACTCGGAGAGAATCTCTGATCTGAGTGCCACGACGTCCTATCTGGTACCCCCGAGCAGTTCGCGGATATCATCCCCCTGCGCCATCATCCCCGAAGCAGCCATGTCCGCTATCTGCGCGTTTTCTTCAGCAATATCTGCGGCCCTCCTCGTGTTAAGTCTCGGCATATTAGGTTACTAATGGACGGGATAACCTCGTGCTATAATGCCAAATGCCCCGAAGATGCAAAGAACTAGACCAGAAGTCCAATAATAGTAGGATTTAAACGTGTTTAGTATTAAGAAATGGTACGTGTGTTCGTAATGGTGAATTTAGTTACATTGTTCAGCCATTAGATGGTGAAAAGAGACTGTTTTATGTGTCAGCAGTGAAGACTTTATCCTGAAAAAGTAGAAACGGAAGTTATTTGTAGTTTCAACAACAGCTTGATAATAATAATAATGATTGATAAATGCACTGAGCAGCATTGTCATCTGAAATCACCCTTAACAGATGACATTAAGAATATTAATGTTATGACAAAGAAAATGCTTTCCTCAGCGGACATTCAAGGAAGGAAGTAGTTCACACAAAAGAGGGCTTTAAGGACACTCTGTTGTTATTTTGTTTATGTATTTACATTTATATGTATTTAGTTTACCGCTGAACTATTATATAAATGCAATATCACCCTTATACAAGTATGATATTGCTCATATATATATATATATATATATATATATATATATATATATATATATATACATACACTGTATATATCAGTGGCGAGCAGTGACTTTTTTACCCCGGTATGCTAAGTGGGGGCCACGGGTAAAACCGTGGCAGGTGTCGATTTAAAGTATGCACATTTCCTACCTCATTTGTAAATAAAATTCGTCTCCAGTCCTTATTCTATTGTTTCAGGTTTATCAATAGTTATAAAATAGTTAAAAATTTTCCTCATCTGCTTCATTTTAAAGTAAAGCGAAAACAAAATTTCTGTGCTACATGGCTTAGGTGGCTCAATGTTCATTAAACAATATGCGGTAGACGGCGGTATGTGCTGCTTCATCTGTCAGTCAACCGAAGAAGAACTTGTCGTTTTGATTTTTTCATAGTAATAAAAATACAATTAAAACTGAATGCGGCTGCTCAATGCAGTGTCCGAACCACAGTTGCATCACAGATCAGATTTCATTTTCACGTAAAGTGAGTGGAGCTGACTGACAAGAAGAGAGAGGTGCGAAAGACAAGACTATGGCAGAAGAGTTTCTAAACGAAATGCAGAAGTTTTTTAAACATTTTGGATTCTGAAAAGCCTGCTGACTTCTCCAATTTAAGGTAATAGTGGAAGTTTCATATTTATTTGGTTCCACAGTGTTTGCTGATATTGCTGTATTTTTTTTTGTTTTATTTTATATTAAGCGTGCAAGGTGTCTGCCGTGCATACACGTTTTGCTAATAAATGTTCTTGTAACGCCACGCCAGCAGAGGGAGCCCTCACCCACTGACTGACTGTTGCTGCTCCCTCTGCTGCTTCGTTGGTTACTTCCTGTTTGGTGGCAATAAAAGGAGGCCATTTTCAAACAGGAAGCTGCGAAGTATTGTTTTGCTCATGCGGACTCTACCAAGCGTTTTTCCCTGTTTTTGTCTTTTCATGGTTTTGTTTCTTGATCATAGTTTTGTCTTTGTTTTGCCATAGTTCTGTCTGGTTTCATTTCCTTGTTTATTTGTTACTTTTCGGACTGCTCTCCCTGGTTTTGGACTCTGCCTGTTTCCTGGATTTACGCTCTTGCCTTGCCCTGGATATTCCTGTTTGTTTGGTTATCGACCCTGCCTGTCTTGACTACGATCTGTTAATAAAGCTCGCGATTGGATCTTACACGCTTCTCACGAGTCCTCATTACAGTTCTACGTTTCTTATTTATTTGGTTAGTGTTTTTCAGTTTTGTATACCTATTTAAACTTTGTGTAAGTTATTATTTTATATTAGGCATATACGTGGTGTATTATTATTCGTCTTGTTAATAACAGTTCGTTACTGTCAGGGACGTGCTGGATAGATGAGTCGAGAGACGAGATACGATACAAATAACAATTTAATATAACTCGTAGTAGGAACAGGCAGGAACAGAACGATAATCCACACACATCCAAATAACGTCAAGGACCGACAGCAAACTCAAAACACAAGCAGACTTATAAAGGGTGGTGATTAAGACACAGACAGGTGTAGTAAATAAACTAATCAGGACAAAATGAGGACAGGAAGAACCAAATATGGGCACAATGGGAAAAACAAACATAAACAGTCCAAACGGCACACAGAACTCTGACATTACTCCCCCCTCCCGGAAGGCGCGACCTCGCGGCGTGGAAAGGGAGTGGGAATAATAAAGTCATTGTGGGAGGAGGCTCTGGTGGCGGACGGTCTTCCGGGAGGAGGACAATAAACAAAGTCCAGGGTGGTGACGACGGAGGGAGGAGCCAGGGAGAACTCAGGAGGGACCCGGAGCAGGAGGAGCCATGCGAGACCCAGACCACAGCCATCATGACGACCCACGGTGGAGCCGACGGAGGGAGGAGCCATGGTGGAGAAAAGGCTGACGACTCCAGGGGGGCGACCGACGGAGGCGGAGCCGCTGGCGGAGGAGCCCGAGGCGGAGACGGAGAGCCGAAGATCCAGGGCGACACCGAGGATCCGGAGGGCCAAGGCGGAGCCCTAGGCTCTGGCGACCGAGGCGTAGGCGGAGATCCGAAGGTCCGCGGCGGAGCCGGAGCGACAGAGGATGGAGGCTGTGCCAGAGGGAGGGAGGAGGTCCACAGAGCCGGTGGGACGGAGTGACGAGGCGCAGCCGGAGGAATAGAGTCCTGAGGTGATGAAGGGCCGACGACCGACCAGGGCGGAGCCGGAAAGACGAGGGAGCCCGGTGGAGCTGGTGGACCGATGGGCGACGATGGAGACGAGGGCGCTGAGAGCCGTGGTGGAGCCGCAGGGTCGGAGGGCCGAGGCGGAGTTCTGGACTCTGAGGCTGGAGGCGGAGATGAGGGATCCTCCAGCCCTGACGCCGATGGAAGCTGGCAGACCCGCGGCGAACCCACTGCACAGGTGGTGGGCTGAGGGTGAGCAGAGGGGCTGTCAGGGGACAGCGGTGAGCAGACAGATGTTGACATAGGCAGAAGAGGGAGGGTGGGTGGGGATTCCATACTGGCAGGCATAACGTGACAGGTAGATACTTCTGTAAAGAAGTCTATTAAATCCCCAGAGTTATTCTCTAGATCTTCCGTAGAAAAGTCAATCAAGTCCCCAGAGTTATCATCCAGCTCACCCCCAGCAGTGGTGCAGTGGGCAGGGCTCTCCATAGCCCTCACTTGCTCCATGTTGCACTCCCCCGTCATGGTAGATGTAGCCGGCTCTCGCACCTGATCGGACGTGTAGGGCTCTGGCTCTGTGGCGATCTTTAGCTCTGTCGCTCGTGGCTCTGGCTCGTCATCCGCGGTGGGCTCGGGCTCAAACTCCGCGTGTCGGGGTGCTGGTTGGCTGGGCTCTGGGTCTTGAGTGGGGCTGGTGTCATCCTCCGCGGTCAACGAAGATCTACAGGACACCAGCACCCACTCCATGTAGTCGGCGAAGCTCTCTCGTGGACCCTCCCCGGACAGCTGCGCTTTCGTGGCGATGTTCAGTCCTGCACGGTAAAATGTGCAAAGGCTGCTGTCCGGGAAGTGTGTGAGTGGTACGAGGTGGACAAAGTCTCTAGTGTGGTCCACGAGAGAGCGATTCCCCTGCTCCAGGAGGAGGAGGAGGACGGCAGGGTTATCCATAACGAAAAACAAAAAAAAACAAACACTGAGAAAAAAAACGGAAAAAATAAAGCAGGGAAACGCCGGGGATAAACTGTCGGTCGGTCCTTCTGTCACGGACGTGCTGGATAGATGAGTCGAGAGACGAGATACGATACAAATAACAATTTAATATAACTCTTAGTAGGAACAGGCAGGAACAGAACGATAATCCACACACATCCAAATAACGTCAAGGACCGACAGCAAACTCAAAACACAAGCAGACTTATAAAGGGTGGTGATTAAGACACAGACAGGTGTAGTAAATAAACTAATCAGGACAAAATGAGGACAGGAAGAACCAAATATGGGCACAATGGGAAAAACAAACATAAACAGTCCAAACGGCACACAGAACTCTGACAGTTACGTTAATGCTGCTAATTTAAAAGTGAAAGTAAAATGCGCAGGACGCTTTTACAAGCAGTACTGGTGCAGAGTACGCAGTCTGCGTAGGGTCCTTTGCTGGTTTATGCTGGTCCTTGACCAGCAACATGACCAGCATAAACCAGCATGAACCAGCAAAGGACCAGCTTAAACCAGCATCAAAACGTACCTAACCAGCATCCCAGCATCAAAACATACCTACCAGCATATGCTGTTTTTTTCACCAGGGGAGTCTAAGAATGTCTAGATCATGTTTATTATTAATACTCTGTTCCCAAATAGAGTTTTATAAGGTGCTAAACGATCATTTTCGGTGTAATTTTCGATAATTCTCAGATATAAAATGTCCTTTTTACATAGTACAAAGTATGCATGAATCTGTGACTACAAGATCGATATATACAGAATCTTATATTAACATGCTCAGAGATGTTTTTTGTTTTCATTTTTTAGTGATCTGATACCTGCACCACAGATGAATCTTGCTGATTTTTACTGCTGATTTTACTTTTCTTCTGAGAGCACTGTACCAACATCAGATGTTATTCTTTACTGATTTTCCATGGTAAAATAAGCACTGTGACTGTTTTTATTTTATTTATTTTTTTTTTATCTTATCTCCATGGAAGGAAGCAGCAAACACTTAAATATCAGGTATGGTTTACTAGTTTCACTTGCTGAACAGGAATGACACAAGGTCTGTTCACATCTCTGTGGTTAGGTCAGTGAGTACAATAATAATCTTTGACCATCATTATGTATGTTTTAATTATATTGTGTTGTAAATAAAGTAGAAATGACCAAAACCCCCCATTATCTTACTCTCCTCACATTCTTTGTTACCTGCCTCATAGTGACAGTCACACTGATGGGCCATTAGGGGACGGCCTTTTGTCTCTCAGATGTGAATCATTAAGTATTCATGGCCATTATCCCTCCCTCGCATATGGCTTTCTATCACAAAACACGTCTTAGAAAATTTAAATCAATATATTGTTTTCTGTGAAAGAGTAAGCACAATAAGTTTCACATAATTTTGAAGTAAATATTCTAGCCTACAAGAGTGATTACTCAAAAGCTTTGTTCAGGACTATTCAGTATGAGTGTTATGGCCTTATTTCAGCTACATTTATTTTCCCAAAACTAACTAGCCACACATAATCTTTTTTTTTCTAAAAAATGCAAACATGTACATCCATCTTGTGCACATATTATTGTAGCACTGTTTGTGCTGAATACAAAAAAAATATATGTTGGCCAGTAGTATGTTATAAGTAGCTGAAATAAGCACAAATGTCAGTGCATGTCATGTAATGTAAACAAGCTTTAATAGAATAATCCACACGGGAACAGGAACAAACTGGAACAGTGGGGGGGGAATGGTGGATCAGGGAGCTCGGGGAGCTTGAGGAGCCATGGCCAAGTATACAGTCCAGGCGGCCATGGTGGATCGGGGAGCTCGGGGAGCCATGGCCGAATACACAGTCCGGGCGGCCATGGCGGAGTACACAGTTCATAAGGGTAGCCCCCTTATGCACGGAGCCGCGGCTGGAGTCCGCGGGTTCTGGGCTGAGGATGAAGAGGAGCTCTGGAGGACTGGGGAGAGTGAGGGAGGGACGGAGGGAGTAAGCCTCTTGGAGCAGCAGGTGGAGGACGCTGGCTGGTGGTGAGCTGGAGTGTCCGCGTGTTTTCGGATGGGGGAAGATTAGAATCCTCCACATTGACACAGAAATTGGAGTTACTGAGAGCAAGGACATAGTTAATAAATTCCGCTACAGGTCTGCGGCAATCGTCCACATACTGCTCCAAAGGCCTGTCTGCCTGCTGGATGTTAAGGAGGAAATCCTCAGCCCAGAACATTTTTGGTTACATCTGTTCTTCTGTCAGGCGTAGTGTGCGGGAAGGAGGAGTAGCAGGGACGAGGAAATAATGTAAACAAGCTTTAATAAAATAATCCACACGGGAACAGGAACAAACTGGAACAGCGGGGGGAAAACACATGCATCACGACGTAAACATACACGATAAGACATTAAGAACGGACAAAAACCACTGAACTGAAACAACCTTATATAGGGGTGTGAACGAATACAAAGACAGGTGTGGGAAATTAACTAATGAACACTTAACAAGAAACGGAACAGGAAAGACCAAATAAGGACACAGGAGGGCAAAACCAACAAAACAGTCCACAGGGGTGTGACAAAGAGGATACCCATTTTATTGACAATGGATGGCAGTACTCTTAAGAGTCTAGTTTCTTCCCTGATGTGCCGTAGGCAAAGGGGGGAGACTATGTGACACTGTCACACAAAAGACATGTTTTACCGCTGTATTTATTGCAATGATTTTATGTATAATAGAGTTCCCTTTCGAGGGAACTTTGAACTGCATCCTCTAGAGGTCGCTATGGGGAACGTCTCCTACGTGACCCGTATCTGAAGTCTATATACAAAAAACTACATAGTACTGGCCGGCGACAGCCTGTGACATCACTGCCGGCGCAACTTGTCGCTGCCGGCATCATACCAGCACGACCACATAGTACAAAAGGGCGCTGGTCGAACACATCTTCCTCTTCTTCGTCTTCATTCTGGCCTTTTGTCTGTGTGCATTTCTCTCACCAGGACGGCTCATCTGAGTTTATTGCGCTCTTTGTTTGTCTCTTGCGAGAGACAAGCACGCTCTGATACCCACAGCTTTCTATACGGAACTACACAAGCTGTGTGTGTATGGTGAGGTGTAAGCGAATATCAGCCCTCCAGGGAGTTGAACGCGATCGTCGCATTCAATGCTTGTTTCTTGCATTCAGTGCATGCTGTCATACCTGCTTTCACGAGCTCGCGAGCTGTGTGTGTGTGGTTGAGAGCAGCTCTCGAGGGAACTGGATGTGCTCACCGCGATGCATTCGCAAAAGGACGGAGGTGAGTCTTCTACTGTTTACCCGAATTGTAATAACCGAATTTGCGTGAGTGCGTTCGCCTGTCACTGCATTAACAACGTATTTGCGGCAGCAGCGGCTCCATTCTTGCTTGGTTCTCGGGGGAATCTAGCACGTGGGCGGAGCGTGTTTAACTCCCGCAGGAGCTGAATATATGCTGCACATTGCGGTTGCGGTGTTAATTTTGTGCCAGAACTTGGGTTTATGGACACCTCCTGAGCATAGCCATCTGAGGGTGGTTATAGTTCAGCCATGTTTATGGTGGGACAGACTTACTTAAGGGCAGCTATCTGAGGCTAGCTGTGTGTTAACTTGCCCCTTCCTGGAAGCATAGCTATCTGAGGGTAGCTATGTGCTTACTAAGACCCTTCTTTGGTGTTCTTAATAGCATCTTCCTGGAGCCCTGCTGAGATGGTGCTGTCTTCCCTTTCGGGTTCATATTTAAACAGCCCACGGCTGGAAGTGTGTTGGCGGTTACATGATCCTTTTCCTAAAGCCAGCTATCTGAGGATAGCCATGTGCTAGTTCGGTGATTGCTCCCCTTCCTAGGGTTTTTAGTTAGCGGTCTCCCGAGCCCTACCCAGCAATACTGTTGCCTTGCCCCTCTTTGGAATTTAGGTGGACAGCTTACTTTCTGTAGTCCAGGTGGTTTCATTTAGCTTCTACCTGATCACCCTTCCTTCACACATTGGTATCCAAGGATATCTATGTGCCAGCTCAAATGACTGCTCTCCTTTCTAGGATCTTTTAAGTAGCAGTTTCCTTGAGCCCTCGCCTAGATAGTGTCTTCTCCCCTATAAGTAGATGGCCCACTCTGGTAAAAACGCACACTAGCTTCTTGTGTTCTTTCTAAAATCCTGTATGGTGGGGATCACGCGTTTAACTTTGTACCCTTTCTCGAGATGTTCGGCCCCGGAACCTTGGGCCACACTCGACATATGTATCTTATCGATACCTCTGAACGGGGTGCCAATGACCTGGCCGACCAGCTCCTCGAGCGAGGTCACGCAAAGCAGTAGGTAAACCCCCTGTTGACGAGCCGAGTTCTAGGCTACTGTCCTAGATTATAGGCTATATCCCTTAAAAGAATCTCTTTTCTAATTCCAAGTCTGAGCTGTGCCCTACGGTCAGGCATCTCTAGCCCGGTCCTTACAGGTAAATTCTCCGGTATGCAGCTCAGGACTTTGGCCGAAGGGATTAAGTCACTGACAGCCGCCTAGACGTCTTTTGGGGCAGCTCCCTCTACTTGGGTGGAGCTGGTACTTAGTGCTCACGTTTGGTGTCTGGCTCCCACTCCCCTCAGCATGGCTGCGTGGGTATAACTGTTCCCCATAGCGACCTCTAGAGGACGCAGTTCAAAGTTCCCTTGAAAGGGAATGTCTCAGGTTACGTATGTAACCCTGGTTCCCTGAGAAGGGAACGAGACACTGCGTCCTCTAGACTCGTGGCCATTCTTCGGACACAAGATTCAGACAAAGAAGCGGAAGATGTGTTCGACCGGCGCCCTTTTGTACTATGTGGTCGCGCTGGTATGACGCGCCGGCAGCGACGTCACAGGCCGTCGCCGACTAGTACTATGTAGTTTTTTGTATACAGGCTTCAGACACGGGACACATAGGAGAAGTTCCCCATAGCGACCTCTAGAGGACGCAGTGTCTCGTTCCCTTCTCAGGGAACCAGGGTTACATACGTAACCTGAGACGTTTTAACTAGTTTACATGACATTCTTTTTTTTTTCTTATAATTTTTTTTAATTATTTTTTCACAAAATGCAAATCGTAATAGACAAAAACATCACCAAGAACAGTCAAAGTAGAGAGAGAAGAGAAGGAAAAAAAAAAAAAAAAAACACAACTCTCAAAAGTCCATAATTTGGAATACTGGCAGAAGTACTTATTGTACAGAAGTTTTCGAACATGACATTCTTAAGTCCATTTTATTCCTCTTAACATTTTAGTGTGTATGTCTTTAAGAAATGCATGGTTGGCAAGAACTGAGAGCAGCATGGCCAACAAACACTCAGACACAAACATACCTGGATTGCAGAGTTTCCTTTCTGTGGACTTACCTTTCCAGACTCACTTGCAAGCTTCTGGATTATCACTCATTTTGAATTGTATATAAACTGGTGGACACACATTAGGACATTTCAGCACACTAGGATTGTTGGACTGTTTTAGGGTATGAGTCTTCCTGGTCTTATTGTGTTGTTTAAAGTATAAACACATTTCTATTTTATGTCGTTCTTTTACCACATATACCTCTCACACAGTAAAATCTGACCCTGTTTTAAACTTTGTAACCCAGCCTGTTAGGTTGATCAATACAAGCCGTGTCTTGAAGATGGCTAAAGACTCATTTTCTTGCAGAACACAAGCTTCTGGAGGGCACATAAGTTTGAATTGGGGAATTTAGGTAAAGGGGTGCAGAGTCAGTGGTTATTTGTAAGCAAACATCAATGCTTTGAATTTTATGCAAGATGCTATTAGTTGCCAGTGCAAATGGATGAACAGAGATGTGACACACTCTTCTCGGCTTGTTAAAGACTAATTTTTCTGCTGCATTCTGGATCAGTTCCAGAGGTTAGATAGAACTGGCTGGAAGATCTGGCAAGAGTGTGCCGCAATCATCCAGCCTGGACAGAATAAGACAGAATTGACAGAATAAGAACTTGAATCTATTCTATTCTGTTCAAAAATAATGGTGTATATGCAGTTAAGTGCAATGAGGAATGCAAAGTGATTTTTTTTATAAAGAGTTTATAGAGTTAAAACATTTTGTAAATGGTCAAAAGGATACTGTAGTTCCATTACAGCATTGTTGTCAATTGTCCCTCGACTGTTGTAGACCAGAGTACTGCTGAGTAACACAGCTAAACAGAAGATCTTGTTGTCATGCTTTGGGTCTCCCTGTGAAAAAGAAAAACAATCATGGGCAGGGGTCCAAGTTTTTGCCATTGTTTAATTATCAGCTTCACCTGGTAAGTTTTTCTAGTTGGCCAATAAGTGTCTTATTCAGAAACTCCCATTCTCCATCTCATTTGTTTATTCTTCATTTGTTTACTCCCCATCTTTGTTTGTGCAAACTGAATAGGGACAGGAGAGTTCTGTTGTCACTGAGTAAAACTAAATCCTTGACTTCAATTTCAGGTGCTCTGATATAGAAGCACCTTAATTTTGTGTTTTAGCTTTGAAACGCTGCACAGAGGAACATTCATTACACTGCAGTTTTGTATATGAAAATGTGCACCTCTGCTTTAAAAGAGAAAGTATTTTTGGACCAGTGAAACTGCTTGTGACATTTTATACTAGCTGTGTTTTAGTAGGGTTTTTTTTTTTTGTTACATTACCTTATCCACGCTTCCGAGTCCCTCTGTGTCCAGCAGCACTAGAGTCGTTTTTGCTTTAGTGGGATGGGGCAAACACCACATCCAGATGCCCTTCGTCTTGGACTCAACGGTGCTGCCCAGAGCAAACCCTGATAATGACAATGACTTTTGTCCATGTAATGTCATTCATTTGAATTGCATGATGTTTCCGCTAAGCTTGTTATGAGCTATGAGCTGTCTGTGTGAGTCTAACCTGTTTTTTTCCCAGCGAGGCAGTTCATCAGGTAGGACTTCCCGGTGCGGTAGAGCCCCACCACGGCCACCACCACCACCGGCTCCTCGATCTGCTGCAGGATGTCCAATGCTGACTGCTGCACATGCAGCTTCCCATCCAATTCCGCGGTAATGAAGCACACCGGTTTATCCATAATATTCATGATTACTGGAGATGGATCTGCCCAACAGATATGCACATTTTAAACCCTTTAAGCACCTGCAGTGTACTGAAAAATCATTAAAAAAAAAAAAGCTTGAGGTGGATCGAGTTCCGATTCTTTATATCTGTCTTTGTGTCATGGGGCACAACAAATTTTGGTTACATGAGCTAACCGACAAAAACATGTTGGTTGCATGTTGTAACCCTCGTTGCCTGAAGTAGGGAACAGAGACATTGCATTGACTCTAATGTCAGAGGTATCACTTGGGAGCCCCAATCACCTCTGAGCATTACAAAAAACAGCCAATGACTATTGGTGAGTCAAATTTGCATGTCAAGCCAGTCTCTGTATATACAGGTATATAAGATGACGGCGTGCATCCACTCAAGCAGGTTTGTGCTGAGAAGCCAAGAAGCATTCTAGTTCAAGGCTGTGCCATGAGGGACATAATGTCTGTATTCCCTCCTTCAGGGAGCGAGGGTTACAAAATGTAACCGAGATGTTCCATTTCAGTGAGTCACATTTGATATTACATTGATATTGATGTTAGAGGTCCCTAGTACTGGACTCGGCATCAGACTCCTCTGCTGAGTCTGAATGCCACAGGGTGTTAGAAATCATCCAGGGTTCACCAGAGGGAGAAAAGTCAGCCTTTTTCTTCTGCTGACCTCCAAAGCAGACAAAGAGCTGACGAGAGTGTCTGAAGCTCTGAGCACAAACAACTCAACCCGTAGTTCTGCAAGGACCATAGGAAGATCCCAAGAGAAAATGAGGTGCAACGTAAGGTGATTTAACCCCCTGGGGTCGAAAAACGCGCCGGCGCGGTTTGTGGCCGTTTTTCTGATAATGCCAAAAAGAACATCAATTACTCCGGTATACCGCCCACATCAACATAAACAAAGCGGGAGACTTCACTTCATTGTTTATCTCGGCTACTTGCATCTTGTTACTGGAAGAAGACGCGCTGTGAGGAGTAAGATTTATATTTCCCTCAGAGGATTAACGTGCTAAACAATAATAATTAGTTTCTCAGATATAAACTGTCAATATTTTATGATAGTATAAAGCATGTGTGAGTCTATGACTACAAAATCATACTATATGTATACATTACAGATGCTCCTGATATTAACATGCTCACTAATGTTTTTTGTTGTTGTTGTTTTCTAGTGATCTGATCTCCGCAACACAGATGAATGCTACATGAATGCCACATGAAGATTGCCACCTGGACTACTGATGATGAGTTTTGTTTCTTAAATCCATGGAAAGAAGCAGCAATCACTTAAATATCAGGTATAATTTACTTGTTTCACTTGTTGAACAGAATCCAGAAAACAGTTTTCAGGAATGACACAAAGTCTGTTCACATCTCTGTACATGTAACATCAATGTAGTCAATAATGTGCTTTTGACCTTCATTATGTATGTTTTGATGAAACTGTGTTGTAAATAAAATACAAATAGTCTAATTCTTATGGAGTCTAACTCCATTCTTTGAATCTCTCATTGTTTCTACCTGACAGTCTCACTGATGGGCCATTAGAGGAGGGTCTTTTGTCTCTCAGGTGTGAATCACTAAATATTCATGGCCATTGTCACTCCTTCGAATATTCCCTTTCAATCACAAAACATGTCTTAGAAAATTTAAATCAATATATTGTTTTCTGTGAACGAGTGAATGAGATGATTTTCACATCATCTTGTAGAAAAAACTCTAGACTACCACATCCAGTTCTCAAAAGTCTTGTGAACGAATGTTCTGAATGTGTTTCATGGCCTTATTTCAGTGACTTAAAACAATTAGTTTTTCACTAACCACGCATAAACGTTTTTTCAAAAACACAAACATGTACATTAATGTTGCTTGCATATTACTGTAGCCCAGTTTGTGCTGATTACAATGTAATCAAACTTTAGCCATTAATATGTTTTTTAGATACTGAAAAAAGCACAAATGTCAGGGCATGTCAAAACTTCTCCAGGGTGCCAAAACACCCTCAGACCCCAGAGGGTTAATCTCCTTGCACCTCTCAGGAATGTGATGATCAGGTTGTACTTCCCCAAGGACCTTCTATCCACTGCATCATGAAGCTCCACAACCTTCTCATGAAAGATTTAAAGGTTCTCTCAGAGACAAAGAAACACTCTACTGTAAGGTCATCTCTTTCTGTGTGCAAAATGCTAAGCTAAATTGCTGTTCCAAAGGGGAAAGAAGGAAGTTCTGCAAGAAGTCAATTTAGGGAGTTTGGAAACAGCAACAGCCATAACAACACAAGCTTAGTGCCACCCCCAGAGTGTAGGGCAGAGCTCAGACTTGGAATCAGAAAAGAGATTCCTTCAAGGGATACAGCCTATAGTCTAGGACAGTAGCCTAAACCTCGGCTTGTCAACACGGGGTTTACCTACTGCTCTGCGTGACCTCTCTCGAGGAGCTGGTCAGGCAGGTCATCGGCACCCCTTTCAGAGGTATCGATAAGATACATAAGTCGAGTGTGGCCCAAGGTTCTGACATGCTGACAGAAAACCCTCTTTTTTATTGTCAAGGCAAAATTTCTTGGCAGATTCCTGGTGCTGTGATTGTCTATCACAGTCTATGATAGGCTAGTGAATTCTGATGATCAGTGCCAGATCGTGCCTTGCCCCTGAAAAAGAATGTCCTTCCTCAGGGGGATTTTCCAAGGAAGGGCTGTTGCAAGAAGCATGAGATCGGAAAACCGGGTCAGGGTGGACCAATATGCAACCACCAGGACCTGCCCTCGTCCTTGAGTCTGTGCAACAAGGAGGCTCACTGGGGGAAAGACATACTGTACTTGCACAAACCCCGGGACCAGCTGTGCACCAAAGCATCCGCGCAGTGTTGTCCGTGTGGATGAGTACATGCTTGTCTTGCACCAGTGAAAAAAAATTGCAAAGAGGAAGCAGTACTGCTAGCAACTTGGGGCAATTGATATGCCACTGCAGTTGAGGTTCCATCTCCAGGAGCACACCAGCCTGAAGAATGGAAGGTCTGTGCAAGAGCTGAGAAGATGGAGACACACAAAGGTAACACCCACCCGGTGTGTGCTGCAGCACTATGTGTATCCATATGGCCCAGGAGCTTCTGAAATTGTTTTAGAGGAACCGCTGTTTTCACCCTAAATGCATACAGGCAGTTCAGTACTGACTGGGGACACTTGTTCGTGGATGTGTCTATATGTCTCCATACCAAGAAAACAGATGCTCTGCACAGTAGAAAGGTTGCACTTTTCCCAGTTGACTCAAAGCCCCAGCTGGCTGAGATACTGAAGCACTTGATCCCTCCCATAGAGCACTGTCCACAACTTTAGTAAAGAACTGAACTGCCACCACAGAGGGGAGCAGATCAGCAGAGTCATCAGCATCAAAAGATGAAAGCCCCTTCTCTGATGCTGCAATAGACATTTAAATTTCCTCAGGTCCCCAGATACTGGGTCTGCGACAGGGTGGACCAACACCATCATCTAGGAGCTCAGCAGTACTATGCTGCAGTGAGGATGCACCATGCTGTCACAGCTGTAAGCACCTGTTCTTTTTTGCCGTTGTTTGAGTAGTTTTACCATTTTTTTAGTTTTTATTTACTATGTTGATGAATGGCGCCATCTTATATACCTATATGTATGCTATGTATTGTATTGGCATTCAAATTTCTTGTAATGCACAGAGATGCTTGAGGCTCCCAAGTGAGACCCCTAACAGTGTTGACATAACATTGAACGTCACTGACTGAAAGGAACCACAATATCTCAGTTCAGGATGGTATGAAAGCTTGTTTTCACCACTAAATAAAAAAATAAAAATGGTAATTATGACTTTTTCTCAGAAATGCAGGATGTATACTTGAAATTGACAGTTACAAAATTCAATTCTGAAGAAAAAAAAAATATAGTTGCAAATGTATATCTCACAGTTCTCACTTTATAGCTGGCAATTGCGACTTTATCCCCCGGTTTCAAAGACGAGGCTTAAGCCTAGTTCTAGACTAAAATGTAAATCTGATCTGTTTCAACTCGAATAAACTTGCACTGACTGATCTTAAAATATATCAGTGCCTTTGTTTTGTCTCAAAATGCATTCAAGTAATGTTTTTCGAAGGCATGTTTATAAATATTACTTAAATGTTCTAATTGTAGAATCAGATTTTAATGAGACTGCACTGATATGAAGTGATTGTCAGCTTCAGTAAGTATAAAGAGATCCCTCTAAGCAAACTTTCTGTATATATCTAACTATTTGAATAAGAGTTTCTTCCTGCTACAAGGATCATAGTGATAATCACAACAATGGCTAAAAATAAACATGTAAAAAAGATCAGTTCAGATTAGTCAGAAGCACAAATTAGTGTTAAACAAATTAAAAAAAAAAACTCCCTCTTTTTCCTATTACTTCTAATTTAATTTCTAATAGTTTCTAATTTAATTTCTAATAGTTTATTTGTTATTCATTTTGGTACTGACTATTAATGTAACTTGTTTACTTAATTACATACAACCACTTGATATAAATATGTGAATAAAAGTTTAATCTTTTGGAAATGGTAAAACATATAATTATGGACTTACTGTTGATTATTTCTATTCATGTCTTATTTTTGTGTTGGTATTTTTATAATAAAATGAAAAATTGAATTGAAAGAAAGAAGAAGAAGAAAAAGTTAATTAATGGGAAAAATTGTATGTATTTATGAAAGAACAATTTATTTGTGTAATTTATTGATTTGTAATTGATATGATTTAAATGGAAAAACAAACACCTTTACATGTTCACATTTGTTACTTCACTACTTCATTCCAGTACTACAATTTTTTTTTCCTTTTGCAAACATATGCCTACCGTTTTATATATATATATGTATATATATATGTATATATATATATATATATATATATACACTACCGTTCAAAAGTTTGGGGTCAGAAAGACTTGTAATAGTCTTTAAAGAAGTCTCTTATGCTCATCAAGGCTGCATTTATTTGATTAAAAATATAGAAAAAAAAAACAGTAATTCAAAATGTTTTTACAATATAAAATAATGTTTTTTATTTTAACATACTTTAAAATAGAATTTATTCCTGTGATGAAAAGCTGAATTTTTATCAGCTGTTACTCCAGTCTTAAGTGTCACATGATCCTTCAGAAATCATTCTAATATGCAGATTTATTATTAGAATGATCAATGTTGGATAATATCAACAGTTGTGCTGCCAAATATTTTTTGGAACCTGTAATTTTTTTTTTTTCAGGGTTCTTTCATGAATAACAAGTTTAAAAAGTACAGTGTTTATTCAAAATATAAATATTTTATAACAATCTAAATTATTTATTATTAACTTTTAATAAACTTTTAATTATTAACTTTATACATCCTTGGTGAATAAAAGTATTAATTTCTTAAAAAAAAACAAAAAAAAAAAAAAACAATAAAAATGTACTGACCCCAAACTTTTGAGCGGTAGTGTATATATATATATATATATATATATATATATATATATATTACAGTTCTCTCTTTGGCCTACCCACTACAATACTAAGCAAGCTCCAGTATATTCAGAACTCCACAGCCAGATTCCCCACAAATACTAAGAAATTGTCCCCTATTACTCCATTCTATGTAAACTGCATAGCTACCTGTTTGTTTTTGCATTAAATACAAAATATTACTCATTACATTCAAAGCACTCCATGTGTTATGATTCCTGTCTGGTCAGCCCACCACCGGAGGTCACTGTACATTTCACAAACAGTTCACATCACACAGACTGTTACACTATACCCCGGACTACGTCTCCCATCACCCGTCGTGCTGATTGCACAAACACCTGTGGCCAATCAGGCGCTCTATATAAGCCTCGGACTTCCCTCTGTATCGCACCGAGTATTGTGGTTTTTTATTGTTGTATCGCTCCTAGTTCCCTAGTTCCCATGTTCCCAGTGTTTAGCTTGCCTGGCCATCTCATTTCGTCTGTCTCACCACCTGCCTCTTGGACTACTCGCTCATTTCACGGACTACCCCTTCGCTTTTCCCACCTGGATTACGTTCGCTGATCATCGACCCACGCCTGCTACACGGACTATCCCCACGTCTTGCCTTCGTTATACCTGTCTGCTATTGTTTTGACCCTGCCCGTTTTCACCATGTCTCTGTCACGTCTCAATAAAAGCTTGCGATTGGATCCTCTCTCCCCACATTACAGAATACTCGCTCACAACAGGATTCAGCAGCTTTACAAACGGACAGTCAACTGGTATGGACACAACTCGGATACTATTCAGACCTAAACAAGGCCCACAATCACTAGAGCAACAAATGTGCAAATTTCTGGCTATCGTTAATCATTCCGACCTCCCGGACTACATTTTGATTGAGATTTTTTGTGACAGTGTGAATGAACATTTAAAGGCGAGACGCGAGGGTCCACGTTCGTCTCTGGCTGTTTTTTTGGACTTTGCTTTGTTGTGTGTGGGCTCGTCTTTTACTGTGGGTGTCGCGGAGGAGGAACGCGACATCGCAGTTGGGACAGCCGCGAAGTTTAGTCCACCGCAAACCCCGGGACATTCTTGTTTAATGATCGCTACTCTGGTGTTGAGTCCCGCTCGTGAAATGGCGGCCACACTGGAGCGCGCTCACGTAATGCCGGCTACAGTGGAGCCTGTTCTCAAAATGGCGGCCACGCCGGAGTGCGCTCACATAATGGCGACTACAACGGAGCCTGTGCACAAAATGGCAGTGAAAACAAAGCTCCGTCGTGTCACTGCTGCCATACCAGATTCAAGTCAAGTTAAAGCTGCTCTTCCTGTGTCAAGTCAAGTTACAGCTGGTGTTTCCAAGTCCAGTCAAGTTGGTTCCGAGTCAAGTCAAGCTATAGCTGTTGTTCCCAAGTCAAGTCAAGTCACATCTGTCGTTCCTGATTCAAGTCAAGTCACAGTTGTCGTTCCTGAGTCAAGTCAAGTCACAGCTGTCGTTCCTGAGCCAGGTCAGATCAGAGCTGTCGTTCCTGAGCCAAGTCAAGTCAGAGCTGTCGTTCCTGAGTCAAGTCAAGTCACTGCTGATCTCCATGAGCCAAGTCAAGTCACTGCTGATCTCCATGAGTCAAGTCAAGTTACAGCTCATCTTCATGAACCAAGTCAAGTTACTGCTGTTGTTCCTGAGTCAAGTCACGTCTTGTCTGACCTCCCAGAGCCTCTTCACGTCTTGACTGCCAGTGTGATGGCAGTCACCATTCTGAGTGTGTGGGCCACACACTACACTCCAGAGGTTTCTTCTGTCCACAAGTCTGCTCCAGAGGTCTTGTCTGTTCACAAGTCCACTCCAGAAGTCTCGCCTGTTCACAAGTCCGCTCCAGAGGTCTCGTCTGTTCACAAGTCCGCTGCAGAGGTCTCGTCTGTTCACATGTCTGCTCCAGAGGCCTCCTCTGACTGTGGGTCTGCACCAGTGCTCCCTTTTGCTTTTCCCCCCTGGATTACGTTCGCTGATCATCGACCCACGCCTGATACACAGACTATCCCCATGTCTTGCCTTCGTTATACCTGTCTGCTATTGTTTCGACCTTGCCTGTTTTCACCATGTCTCTATTTCGTCTCAATAAAAGCTTGCGATTGGATCCACTCGCCTCTCGCCTCTCTCCCCATGTTACACCATGTGTCATTGAGTCACCAGGTTCTCTCACCACCACGCAACGATCCCAATCACCTGAATTCTGAACACCTGCACTCAATCAGCACACCCTCATCAACCATAGCATATAAGCACACTCCTCAGTTCAGTCCTTGTCTGTACTCAATTTGGATACAGACTCTCTATCCAGTGATCTCCTGTTCCTATGAACTATCTCCTTTTAACAAAGATTATCTCCTTGAAGTTACTCCTGAACACAGCTTATCTCTCTGACACTGAGGTGTGTTCTCCCTGAACTCTATTCGCCTCCTGCAGTAAGACTATTTTTTTGGGGGTGTGACGAGACCCTTATCCCACGAGACGAGATTTTTAAACTTTTCTTAAGAAATCCTCAATTATCAAATATATAGAGAAAATAGTCTTTTATTCAACTAAAAAAAAACAAAATGCTAAAATATAGGTGCTTTAAAAAAATTTAACTTCCATTTTAATGAATTATATGCAGTTAAAAACAACAGTTAAACAACAGATTCATGATTCTGGATAATTTGAGAATCTCAGTTGTTTTTAATAAATTGGATACCATGATTTCTCCCGATTCTGGATAAAAAAAACTAAACAAAATAACGTAATTTACTAGTGATTCTGACAAACTGTTTATTGCTTAAGTCTTTTAAAAACATATATATTTAAACAAAATGATAATAAAAAAATATTCAATGAAGGAGTCAGTGTCTCACTTCATTAAGACTCGTTTGACTATTGAAATCTACTGAATGAATGATTCAATGACATACTTTTTTTAAATGGGCAGTTGTCGCCACCTCCTGGCGGAAGAGGATAACCATTACTATACTATATATAAGTGTTCTTCCACTTTCGTTTTGATCGCTACTGTAGACAATAAGTGTTTATACCCAAACTACAAACTTTTATCCCAGACATTTTAAATAATAGAAGTACTGTATTGCAGAAATAATGGTGGTTGAAAAGACTGTTTGTGTTGCTCTTTCTGCTTTCACATTTACCCCGACCCTCTGATTCATTAACATGTGCAGCCACAAAACGTGCTTCTCACGCTCCACTGACACACGCGATGTAAACACTGCAAAATGTTTTGAGAGGATATCATCACAAGATCTCGCGAGACACATCAGGTCTCGTCACATCACTACTATTTCTGTTATATCATCTGTCCACAAGTTCTACATTCCTCTGCTCCCTATACCTGTTTATTTTGCTTTTCATTTAATAAATACTGGATTGAACTCGCCTTCCAGTCCAGCGTTTGTGTATATCCTGACACCATGGTCCTGCTCCCAAATATATTTCTGATCTCATTCCTAAGTACAACACTGCCCGTTCACTTAGGTCCTCTGATTCTGGTGTACTACAGTTCCTGCGACACAAACTAGCATCATCTGGTGGCATGGCGTTCTGTATCTCTGCCCCACGCTTTTGAATTCTATTCCACAACACATTCACAACCTCACATCATTACATGATTTTAAAAGCCACCATGAAACATATCACCTCCTGTTTTCCAGTCTCTAGCCTTCTGATCTATGTACATTTTTTATGCTACGTTATGCTTCTCTGTACCTTGTGCATATCTTTACTTGTGCTTATGCCTGCTATGTTTCCTTGAGTTTAAAGAAAGATGCTTTATAAAAGAAACATCATTATTATTATTATAAACATATTTTCTGTATTATATGTATATATTTTCATTTTGAATAAATGAACTGAATGTCTCTTTCCTTACCTTACAGTAGCTCAATCTGAGTTCTGTGTTGTATGTTCATGATATTCTGCCCATATATTTCACACACCTTTATGTCCTGCCCTTTAATGTTGATTGGTCAGAGTGAATCAGGGGATTGTCTCCGTTCTCTCAATCTCTCTGGTTATTCTATCTGGCGACTTGCACCTCCTTCCATTGACCATAAACACTGGTGTCCAGTTTAAAGCAAGGTTTTGCTTTCAAAATCAGCAGTTGAATACTGGAAACCATGTGACAGGAGATAAAATGCTTTCTGTTTTTTAGAAGCATACTATTCCACACAGATTGGCATGTTGTATTTCTGAGCTATGGAACAACAACTGAAATAAACAGATAGATAAATAAATAAATTTGTGGTGTTTTTCTGATGAGATTTACTTGAAATTCTCCACAATTTCCTTCCTCCTTTCTGTGAAAATAATTAAAAAAAAATATTATGTACACCTGAGTTAAACAGTAATGCATGATGCTCACAATGTATAGATTAAGCAATTGTGAGTTACAAAGTCCAATTCTGAAGAAAAAAAGACTGCCTATTTCTTTACGATTGCAAGTTCATATCTTACCACCCTGATTTTATAGCTGGCATTTACGACTTTATATCACGCAAGTATGAGGAAATGTTTTACCTTATTTCTGGCATACTGTTCCACACAGATTGAAATAGCATCTTGGGTATCTGAGCTATGAAACAACAAAAGATGAAAAGTCAAAAAAATTTTCCGAAAAGATTTGTTGGAAATTCTCAACAATTTCCTTCCTCCTTTCTGTGAAAATAATTTGGAAAAATGTTATGCATGCCTGAGTTAATCAGTAGTGATTGCCCACAATGCAAAGGTCAAGATGTCCAGATCTCTGAATGAAATCTGTTAGCTTGGATTAAAGTCACTGTCCACTTGGAAAAGTTAGTTTGGATGAAATCATAAGCTAAATGGGTAACACATTACTTGAAGGGGTGTGTATAAGACTGACATGACACCATCATAATCGTGACATGACACATGTCATGAATATGAAGGTTTTATGCATGTTTATGACAGCTGTCATTAAGTGTCATTCGCTCAGTTATGTCATTTTTAATGCAAAGATGACATTGTTTGTGATGACAACTTATCATAAACCAATACATCATAACCTGTCAGTGTCTTTATAATGACAATGTAACACGGAGTAAAGGACGAGAGGCGAGCGGATCCATATGCGAGCTTTTATTATTGGGACAGACAGATACATGGTCGAACAGGCAGGGTCAAACAACAATGGCAGGCAGGTATAACGAAGACGATGCACAATAGTAAGTCCGTGAAACAGGTGAGGGTAAAACCGTGGCGAACGTAATCCGTAAGGGGCTGGGCGAGGAGGCTAAACCAATAAACACGAGCGAGAGTCCAGTAGGCAGGCGGCGAGCAGTCGAAACGAGATGGGCCAGGCGACGGAACTAAACACTGGGAACAAAGAAAACTAGGAAACGCTAACAATGGAAAATAACAACACTAACAATCCGTGACTAGCATGGGGAAAGACCGGGGCTTTTATGGTGCTGCTGATTGGTCACATGTGCTGACGCAATCAGCATGATGCATGACGGGAGATGTAGTCCGGGGTGTGGTACAACAGTCAGAGTGTGATGATGGGGTGAGAGTGACATCTGGTGGTGAGCGGACAGCGGGACACCGACCAGATTCGTGACATAGCCCCCCCCCAAGGAGCGGCTTCCAGACGCTCCAACAGCAAAAAAGTCCTGGGGAGCGGTGGGAGGGCCAGGAGACTGAGGCAGAACCGGTAGGGAGGAAGCCTTCCAGGGCGGAGCAGGAGGCGCATGAGCCCTCCGGGGCGGAGCAGGAGGCGCAGGAGCCCTCCAGGGCGGAGCAGGAGGCGCCGGAGCCCTCCAGGGCGGAGCCGGAGGCGGAACAGGAGGCGCAGGAGCCCTCCAGGGTGGAGCCGGAGGCAGAGCAGAGGGCGCAGGAACCCTCCAGGGCGGAGCCGGAGGCGGAGCAGGAGGTGCCGGAGCCATCCAGGGCGGAGGAGCCCTCCAGGGCAGAACAGAAGGCGCCGGGGCCCTCCAGGTCGGAGCAGGAGGCGGAGCAGCCCTCCAGGGCGGAACAGAAGGCGCCGGGGCCCTCCAGGGCGGAGCAGGAACCCGTGTAATATACTGGGACCTGGGGAGAACAGGGACAGAGGAGACAGACAGAATAAGAGGAGAAGCAGAAAGTGCGCAGGTTGACGCCGCCTCCCTGGGAGGTTCTACAGCAGATGCTGACACCTCAGGAGGCATGGGCGCAGCTTCTCCGACGGGGAAGGCCTCTGGAGCAGATTTGGGACCGGACGTGACCTCTGGGGCAGACTTGAGACCAGACGGGTCCTCTGAAGCGGACTTGTGATCAGACGGGAGCTCTGGAGCAGGCTTGTGATCAGACGGGAGCTCTGGAGCAGGCTTGTGACCAGACGGGAGCTCTGGAGCAGGCTTGTGACCAGGCGGGAGCGCTGGAGCAGGCTTGAGAGCAGACGTGATCTCAGGGGTGGACTTGTGAACAGACGTGATCTCAGGAGCTGACTCTGGGCGCTCAGACGAGACGAGACGTGACTTGACTCTGGGCGGTCAGATGGGACGTGACTTGACTCTGGGCGGTCAGGCGGGATTTGACGTGACTCTGGGCCGTCGGGCAGGACCGGACTTGACTCTGGGCCGTCAGGCGGGACGTGACTGGACTCTGGGCCGTCAGGCGGGACGTGACTGGACTCTGGGCCGTCAGGCGGGACGTGACTGGACTCTGGAGCAGCAGCAATAACTTCTTTAGGCTCATGAAGATCAGCTGTGGTTTGACTTGATTCGTGGAGATTGGCTGTGACTTGACTTGACTCTTGGAGATCAGCAGTGACTTGACTTGACACGTGAAGATTAGTAGTGACCTGCTTTGACTCATGGAGATCAGCGGTGACTTGACTTGGCTCATGGAGATCAGCAGTGACTTGATCTGACACGTGAAGACCAGCGATGACCTGAACTGGCTTGTGAAGATCATTGACTTTACTTGACTCAGGAACCACGGCTGTTACCTTGCTTGACTCAGGAACCACGGCCTTGACGTTGCTGGGCTTGGAAGCTTGACTGGGCTTGGAAGCTACAGCTGTAGCCTGACTTGACTCTGGAGCAGCGGCTGAAGTTTGACTTGGCTCTGGAATAACAACAGCAGCTTGACTTGGCTCATGAGGATCTGCTGTAACGGGACTTGACTCATGATCAACAGCCGTAACGTGACTTGACTCGTGGGGAACAGCTGTGATTTGGCTTGACTCGTGGAGAACGACAGCTGTGTCTTGGCTTAACTCATGGAGAACCGCAGATTTAGTTTGACTTGACTCTGTGTCTGGACTTGACTCTGTGTCTTGACTTGACTCTGGGGTAGCCGCCGCAGCGTGAAGGAGCGCCATTTTAGCTGCCCATACCGTCATTAGGGGTGAGTCCAGCACGTGGGCCATCATGACCACAGGCGGCGTCCAAGTGCTGGCCGAGGGTTCTAGGATGGCGGCCATCTGGTGGTACGGCTTGGAGACAGCGGCCATCTTGTGAACAGGCTTGGGGATGGCGGCCATCTTGTGAACAGGCTCTGGCGTGACGGCCATCTTTTGCAGTGGCTCTGGCGTAACGGTCATCTTGTGCAGTGGCTCTGGCGTGACAGCCATCTTGTGCAGAGGCTCTGGCGTGACGTTCATCTTGAGCAGTGGCTCTGGCGTGGGAAAGATGGCTGTAACTTGACTTGAGATAGGAACGATAGCTCTGACTTGACTGGACACAGGAAACACAGCTTTAACCTGACTTGACACAGGAACCAGGACCGTAGCTTGACTTGACACTGGAACAACAGCCGTAGCTTGACTTGGCTTGGAAACTTGACTTGACTCAGGAAACACAGCTGCAACTTGACTTGACTTGGAAACTTGACTTGACTCGGGAAACACAGCTGCAACTTGACTTGACTTGGAAACTTGACTTGACTCGGGAAATGTAGCTGTAATTTTAAATGGCTCTTGTGTGGCAGCTGTGACGTGACGGAGCTCTGTTTTCGCCGCCATTTTGTGAACGGGCTCCGCTGTCGCCGCCATCTTGTGAGCGCGCACCGGCACGGCCGCCATTACACGGGAGGGTTGCACGGCCGGCGTTACCGCGATGTCGCGTTGCCTCTCCGCGACACCCACGGTGAGCGAGGAACCGCTGATCTGGAGTGCAATGTTCAAATATTGGCTTATAGTCCAATGTGGCTGATACATCGGCATTAAGGAGCCGAAAGGTTCAGAGAGCCCTCCTCGGAAAAATATCATCAGGCACAGATCACTCATCGAAGTCTGATGTGTCAATGCATAAAAGTCCATAACATACTCTTCAACTGGTCGCTCGGCTTCCTTGAGGAGCATGATCTGTACTGCGGGGTCCTGAGCTGCTGGATCCTTGTTGACGGATTGTACTGTAACACGGAGTAAAGGACGAGAGGCGAGCGGGTCCATATGCGAGCTTTTATTATTGGGACAGACAGATACATGGTCGAACAGGCAGGGTCAAACAACAACGGCAGGCAGGTATAACGAAGACGATGCACAATAGTAAGTCCGTGAAACAGGCGAGGGTCAAACCGTGGTGAACGTAATCCGTAAGGGGCTGGGCGAGGAGGATAAACCAATAAACACGAGCGAGAGTCCAGTAGGCAGGCGGCGAGCAGTCAAAACGAGATGGGCCAGGCGAGGGAACTAAACACTGGGAACAAGGAAACTAGGAAACGCTAACAATGGAAAATAACAACACTAACAATCCGTGACTAGCATGGGGAAAGACCGGGGCTTTTATGGTGCTGCTGATTGGTCACATGTGCTGACGCAATCAGCGTGATGCATGACGGGAGATGTAGTCCGGGGTGTGGTACAACAGTCAGAGTGTGATGATGGGGTGAGAGTGACATCTGGTGGTGAGCGGACAGCGGGACACCGACCAGATTCGTGACAGACAACTTGACATTACAAAGACATCATAAACTTTCATAAATCTGTCATAAACATGACATAGCAGATTCATTATCAGACTTATAAACTACTTAGCTTCATGGGTTAACATTACATTAAACTGTCAATTGGTTGGTTGTGACGGTCATTGGGTCATTATAATTGTGTCATGAATATTTTTCTAACCACTTTTTTTTCAGTGGTACAAATTGAATTTATCCTTAAAATGTCATTAAGGCTAATACTCTGTCAAATGATTTTATAACAGTGTCATTATTATTTTTCTTGACCTGTACTACAGTGGTACAGGTTGAATTTGTCATTAAAATGTCATTAAGTGCTAATGCTCTGTCAAATTATTTTATAACAGCATCATGAATATTTTTCAATTCATAATGTGTGTTTGTTTGTTTTTTTTAAGTTTCCTCCAGCAGAAGGTCAGATAATAGACCATTTCAAATGTTGTAAAAAAGATTAACTGGTGTTATAGAAGTAAATTCAATCATCCAATAATAATAATAATAATAAATAAAATTTATAAAATTTATACATTTATTGTATTTTATTGCATTTGGATAGCGATTCACCCAAAAATTAAAATGAAAACAGTACAATACAATTTCCTCTATGACACCATATGTGACATTGGACCACAAAACCAATCATAAGGGTCAGTTTTTTTAAATTAACACTTATACATCACCTGAAAGCTGAATAAATAAGCTTTCCATTGATGTATGGTTTGTTAGATACAGCTATTTGAAAATCTGGAATCTGAGTGTGCAAAAAAATCTAAATATTGAGAAAATCACCTTTAAATTTGTCCAAATGAAGTTCTTAGCAATGCATATCACTAATCAAAAATAAGTTTTTGATATTTACGAAATTTACGAAATTTACAAAATATCTTCATGAAACATGATCTTTACTTAATATTCTAATGATTTTTGGCATAAAATAAAAAAATAGTTAATTTTGACCCATACAACATATTGTTGGCTATTGCCACTTAAGACTTTTTGTGGTCCAGGGTCACTTATTTCCAACTTGTAATTCTGCCATGCACGCTTAATATGCTGAGTATGAGCAACAGTCCCTGCATCAAAAAAGTGTCTTTTATGGCAGACAGAATACTAACGATATCTGTTATCTGATATCTGTGGGTAAGCTTATATCTTATTATTATATCTTAGGCATGCCATTCATCTGTAAGGACTGTGCTGTATTTTATTTTATTTATTTATTTTTTTCAGTCACTGGAATCCAGTTCTCTTGGACAGTTAATAGACGGATCCTTCTTATCTGGCTTGATAACAAATAATTGCCCAACAGGTGCACATGCATTTTTATTTCTTACATCTTTTCCATTTTTTAATTCATTTCCTTACAACAAAATATTAGTCCACTTTCATATTTTTCTGTATAAATGTTGTCATATAGTACAACATATATAGTATATAACATGTATAGCTGTCGTATAGTACAACATTGTCTTAATAATGTCAAGTTGTCATGATAAAGACACTGACAGGTTATGATGTATTGGTTTATGTCAAGTTGTCATAACAAAGGCATCTCAAACAATGTCATATTTGCATTAAAAATGACATAACTGAGCGAATGACACTTAATGACAGTTGTGATAAACATGCATAAAACCTCTTTCATATTCATGACATGTGTCATGTCACAATTATGAAGGTGTTATGTCAGTCTTATGCACACCCCTTCAAGTAAAGTGTTACCGCTAAAAGAGTAAATGACTATTAAATTACTGCATAAAAGCCTTCATTCTTACAACAAACCTTTCAACACAAACTTCAGTACCTTGTGGCTTTAACACGTGTATGAGTTTGTGTATGGATTGTACAGTAAAGACATCTCTTCCATCTACACTTGACCCTCTAACTAAAGCTGTCTCTATTCTATTTCTAATTTTTTATTTTCTATTTCTATTTATTACATTGTAATGTCTACCCAACTGGCCCAACGAAGGTATCCATTGGTCGCTGAAGGTTTCTTGCATGTTCGGTCTTTTCGGTGCACAAAGTAATTTAACTTGAATTAAATTCTAATCCGACCCCATTTTATTATAACCCTGATTTTAGAATAAAATCTGAAAAAATGTTTTGAAAAAAAAATGACTCTCCCCCTCTAAGGGCAACTCCAGATGCCCAAACAAAACCCAAACCCCAACAAGTGAATGAATAGGAAAAAGAGTCCATTTCTATAGGCATTGTGTCTTTCCTATTGGCAAATATAGTGTGCTCTGCTTGCATTCCTTTGGGCAATAAAACCCATGTTTTTAGACGGTCGCCCTGGTAACTGAGCCCTTTTGGGGTGTTAGTTGCTTTGGGCGGCTGCCTCCAGAACTCCAGCATATAGCTGGCTTGTTGGTTTTAAGAATTCTTCATTAATTATAACAAATAACTGTGTCTGATTGGTCCAGATGCTACACATGACACCTCAAACGAGAGCTGTGTTCAGCCCCAATGAAACGCTCCAATGGAAATGGTGGTGCATTGAACACCCTGTTCTGATGACGCAAGAGTTGCAACTATGGCAGCTGAGAAAGCCATTCTTTGTGTTCTTTTTAAATAATTTCCGGAGCCCGATAACATCTGTATAAATACTGTTCAATACTGCAAAACACGCTCAATGTTACAGTCACTGCCCTTGCAGTCCAGAATAAAACATCCCAGTCGAGTAAAGGGATTTGTGGAAACTGTGGTTCCTAATTATTGTGATCCAACATTTGCCTCACATTTCAGGTGAAGGATAATCCACTTCTTACCTCTGAGACTGTGTTAACTTCGAATCTGTATGACCTTATTATTTTTATTGTGATTATTAGGCTTATCATTATTGCTAATCACTGTTGTTGTAATATTCACCATTATATACAGGTGCATCTCAATAGATTAGAATGTCGTGGAAAAGTTTCCTTTTTATTTCAGTAAATCAACTCAAATTGTGAAACTTGTGTATTAAATAAATTTAATGCACACAGACCGTTCGAAACCGCATACTCAATGAGTAGTTACTTAATTTCAGTAAGTACTTAACGAGTGCTAAAAGAGTACGTACTCTACAACCAAATCTCGTTAAGTATGAATACGATCCCAACATCAGCTGCCATTTGCCATTACCTTCTTCTTCTTTAATGGCTGTTCTCTCCTACGGAGTATTACAGCCACCTACTGTACAGCTTATTCACTTACATGAATGAATCTGATGTTGATGAATCTGCGTTGACGTTACCATGTGACCTGCGACATTATATCAAGTGCAACAACTTAAAAGGTATGACTGACAGGTGCACTAACACCTGATTTCATCAGTGGCACATACCACCTTGTATGGTTTTGCAAGAAAAATGTTTGCACTGTTCTCTTCCAAAAGGAGACTGTCACGGAGGCTTGACGAGAGATGAATGATCGAGATAAGTCCCTTTGTAGCGTGACGGAAAACTCAAACGCGGAAGTGAGCGAGTGAGCAGGTTAATCACGCAGTTGGTCTGAGAACGCTCCGATAAGGAGTAGAGATTTCCACCAAGAAATCCGCGTTCTCACACGCACACAGACAGGTAAATAAGAGCTCCGTAGAGCAGAGAGTTTACTCACGTGAGTTGAATTGGAGTCGGGACCTGACGTGGAGTCTTTCATGAACTCAATGTCTGGTGCTAGACAACACCTGCTTCCTGCTTAAATACCTGCGTGAGGTTACTTCCGGGTCCTCGTGACCTCACGTGATCTGATGCGTGTGACAGTACCCCCCCCTCCAGGACCGGCACCAGACGGTCCCGGGACGGAGGATACCCGACGACGGTAGTCCTGGATGAGAGTGGGATCCAGGATGAACCGTCCGGGGACCCAAGAACGCTCCTCCGGACCGTAGCCTTCCCAATCAACGAGATATTGGGTGCCACGGCCACGGGTTCGCGAGTCAAGGATCCTCCGAACGGTGTACGCAGGACCACCGTCAATGATCCGGACCGGAGGAGGAGCAGTGACCTGGGGAGACAGAGGAGAGAAGAAAACATGCTTGAGTTGGGATTGGTGAAACACAGGATGGATCCGGAGGGAAGCAGGCAGCTGGAGCCGGAAGGTGACAGGGTTCAGGCGGTGGGTGATCTTGTAGGGTCCGATGAAGCGTGGGGTGAGTTTCTTGGAGTCCGACTTTAGAGTGATGTTGCGTGTGGAGAGATAAACCCTGTCACCTACGTGGAACAATCGTCCCGGAGGGTGCCGGCGGCGGTGTTGAGTGGTGTACCGTTGGTTGGCTTTTTGAATGGCAGTCCTGGCGTGAGTCCAGAGCCGCCGGCACCGGCGGACCAACTGTTGGGCGGACGGGACGTCAACCTCCGGTTCTTGATGTTCGAACACCGGAGGTTGGTACCCGTAGCATACCTCGAATGGGCTTAACTTAGTGGCCGAAGAGGTGTGAATGTTGTTGGATAGTTCGGCCCAGACGAGGTAGCGCGCCCAGGAGCGCTGATGTTCACCAGCAAAACATCGAAGGAAGCGCTCCAGCTGTTGGTTGGCCCGCTCCGTCTGGCCGTTCGTCTGAGGATGGTGACCGGACGATAGACTGGAGGTGGTACCGACCAGACGGCAGAAGGCCTGCCAGAACTTGGCCGTGAACTGGGGCCCTCTGTCCGAGACGATGTCCTTGGGGAACCCATGCAAGCGGACTACGTGCTCGAGTATGAGTTCCGCGGTGGTTTTAGCAGAGGGGAGTCCGGTGAGAGCCACCAGGTGCACAGCCTTGGAGAAACGATCCACAATGGTCAGGATGGTGTTCTTGCCGTCCGAGTCAGGGAGTCCAGTGACGAAGTCCACCGAGATGTGACTCCAGGGTCGTTTGGGGATGGGGAGGGGCTGCAGCTCGCCAGTGGATGGGGTGTTGGTGGTTTTGGAGCGAGCGCAGATGGTACAAGCCTGGACGTACTCCTGTACGTCTCTCCTCAACGTCCTCCACCAAAACGCCCTGCCGATGAAGGAGGTGGTTCTCTGGACTCCCTGATGTCCTGCCAAAGTGGAGTCGTGACCCCACTGGAGCACCTCCTTGCGAAGATGGTCGGGCACAAAGAGGCGTCCAGCGGGAGTTTCCGGGGGTGGGCGGGTCTGGCTGTGACTCTGGCGGACCCTCTCTTCCAACCCCCACTGAAGAGGAGCCAGGATGATGTCGGCTGGCAGGACAGGCGCAGGCTCCGAGGTGGTGGTATCTCGTTGATGTTGGCGGGAGATGGCGTCCGCTTTGGCGTTCTTCGAGCCGGGCCGGTACGAGAGATGGAAGTTGAAGTGCTCGAAGAACAATGCCCACCGCGCCTGCCTGGGGTTGAGCTGTTTGGTCTGGCGGATGACGGTGAGGTTCTGGTGGTCGGTCCAGACGGTGAATGGGTCGCTGCCGCCCTGGAGCCAGTGACGCCACTCTTCTAGAGCCCACTTGATGGCCAACAGTTCACGGTCCCCTACCCCGTAACGCTGCTGAGTGGGATTGAATTTTCTTGAGAAAAAACTACAAGGATGTAGTTTCTCGTCTGGACCACGTTGTGAGAGGATCGCTCCTACGCCCACATCGGAGGCGTCCACCTCGACAACGAAGGGTTTATCCGGGTTGGGGTGGATGAGAATGGGTGCGGTGGTGAACAGGAGACATAACTTCTTGAATGCAGAGATGGCTTCCGGGGTGAGTTGGAATTCTCCTCGAGAAGGTCTGGTGAGAGCAGTGAGAGGTGCTGCAGCTGCGCTGAAGCCCTGGATAAATCGCCGGTAGAAGTTGGCGAACCCCAGAAAACGTTGCAGCTGTTTAAGCGACGTGGGTAGGGGCCACGCACGCACAGCCTCCAGCTTCTGGGGATCCATGGCCACACCCTGAGAGGAGATGACGAAGCCGAGGAATGTGGTGGTGTGCTGGTGAAAGGCACATTTCTCCAACTTGCAGTACAACTGGTGGGCCAGCAACCTCTGAAGCACTGCTCGGACATGCTGGGTGTGTTCCTCGAGAGTCTTGGAGTAGACGAGGATGTCATCCAAATATGCGTAGCACCAACGACCCAGCATGTCCCGGAGAACGTCGTTGATGAACTGTTGAAACACAGACGGACTGTTGCACAGACCAAACGGCATGACGAGGGTCTCGTAGTGACCAGTGGGGGTTATGAAGGCCGTCTTCCACTCATCGCCCTCCCTGATGCGGACCAAGTTGTAAGCGCTCCGCAGGTCCAGCTTCGTGAAGAAGCGGGCACCAGAGAGGGCGTCCAGGGCGGTGTTAGTGAGTGGGAGTGGATGACGGTTCTTGATGGTTATTTGGTTAAGTCCCCGGTAGTCGACGCACGGACGGAGACCCCCGTCCTTTTTCTTAACAAAGAAGAACCCCGCGGCCGCCGGTGAGCTGGAAGGACGAATCGTACCGGCCCGGAGTCCTTCCGCCACGTACTCCTCCATCGCCTGGTGTTCGGTGGCCGACAGGGAGTACAGGTGGCCGCGGGGAGGTACCTTACCCGGCTCGAGGTCAATAGCCAGATCGTAGGGACGATGAGGTGGTAGCCGGGCGGCGCGTCTTTTACTAAAGACCTCGGCCAGGTGACGGTACGGGACGGGGATTCCATCCAGCTCGACATCGGGGACCCCAGACTCCCCTGAGCACGTCCCAGCCCCCGCCTTGAGACAGAGCTCCTGACAGGTCGCCCCCCAGTGGACGATCCTGTGTGTGGTCCATGAGATGAACGGGTCGTGCGTGATGAGCCAGGGGTGCCCCAGGATGATGGGCGGTGACGTGATCTGAGTGATGAAGAGGTGAATCTTTTCGGAGTGGTTGTCGATGTTGAGGTGAAGTTCCTTGGTACGGTGAGTGATGGGGCTGAAGTTGAGGGGGCGACCGTCGATGGCTGTGATGGTTAAAGGCTGGGATAACACCTCAGTCTCAATCCCCAACTGGGCGGCATAAGCCTGATCGATAAAATTCCCAGCCGCACCTGAGTCAACAAATGCGGAGGTCACGATCCGTTGGTGGCCCATGAGGATTGATACCTGAAGGAGCAGCCGGGATTCGGTGGGACAGGATTTAGCGGCAGCAGCACCAGATGAAGACCTCCCCCTCTTCACCTGGTCTGGCCGTTTCCCGGACGCAAAGGGCAGATAGCGCGGTGGTGGTCTGGGGAGGCGCAATAGGCACAGAGACCTTCGCGGTAGCGTCTAGCCCTTTCTGCTGCCGTCAGGGAGGTGCGCCCTATCTGCATGGGTTCCCCGGCTCCGGATGAGTGGGCCTCTGGAGCGGCCGGTGGAGGAGGAGATGGCGCAGCGACAGCGTGGGTGATGGTGTAGTCCGGTTGACGGTGACGGGGGGTGGAGCCTGTGGAGAAATGAAAAGAGCGTTTAGATAAATGTCCCATGCGTTGATCCACCCGGAGGGCTAGCTGGATCATGCCCTCCAGGGTGGCCGGCAGCTCACGCACAGCCAACTCGTCTTTCAGACGGCTAGATAGTCCCTCATAGAAGGCTGTGCGGAGCGCCGCATCGCTCCACTGTGTTTGGACAGCGAGTGTGCGGAAGTCCATAGTGTACTTGCTGACGCTGCGCTCGCCCTGTCTCAGATGGTACAGCCGGGAATCCACCTCCACCTCGCTCTCAGGATGTTGGAAAGCGGCCCTGAGCTGGGTGGTAAATTCGGGGTATGAATGCGCAGCGATCCCGTCAGCTTTCAGGACCGCCGCAGCCCACTCAGCTGCCTGCCCGGTGAGAAGTGATATGAGGAGGGCAATCCTGCTGCGATCAGATGGGTATCGTGCTGGCTGGAACTCAAACAGAAGTGAAAGGTTAGTGAGAAACACATCGCACCGGGTTCCGGATCCATCCCATTTCTCCGGGAGTGCGATCTTAGGTTGGGGGGCGGGGCGGTCTGGGGCTGCGGGAGCGACCTGTGCGGCAGCCAGGTCATCATAGTCCGCTTGCAGTGCCGTGAGATCGGACTGGAGGATCCCGCACTCCTGCCGAAGACCCGCGGTCTCAACACGAAGCGCGTTAACCTCCGCCCGAAGCCCCACCAGCTCCTGCCGCAGACTCATGATTTCCCCCGACTGCTGCTGGATCACACCCCACAATTGCCCCAAATCCGCCGGGACCGTTTCGGGACCAGACATTCTGTCACGGAGGCTTGACGAGAGATGAATGATCGAGATAAGTCCCTTTGTAGCGTGACGGAAAACTCAAACGCGGAAGTGAGCGAGTGAGCAGGTTAATCACGCAGTTGGTCTGAGAACGCTCCGATAAGGAGTAGAGATTTCCACCAAGAAATCCGCGTTCTCACACGCACACAGACAGGTAAATAAGAGCTCCGTAGAGCAGAGAGTTTACTCACGTGAGTTGAATTGGAGTCGGGACCTGACGTGGAGTCTTTCATGAACTCAATGTCTGGTGCTAGACAACACCTGCTTCCTGCTTAAATACCTGCGTGAGGTTACTTCCGGGTCCTCGTGACCTCACGTGATCTGATGCGTGTGACAGAGACGTCGGGCAGCTGCTCGAAGATCTCGCCTTTGGAGACGACTGTTCATTTTACACTCAAAAAATGTAAGTATCAATACTTAAAAATTCAGATGAAAATAATTGCATTGCTAGCTTACCCCAACAATTACGTAATAATGATGATAAATCCTGACCAATAGTAAATTATATTGGTAAGTAACTTAATTGTATTGTTATATGATCTAACTATGCATGAAAACTAAAGAAAATCAACAAATGTGAATACATGCATTTTTAGTCAAAATTTGAATTTTAATGTATGAATTAAAGTATATTTTATTTACTGACAACAATAAGAAACATACACAAAAAATAATAAATGACAAAATAAAACTAACCATCACAATAAATTAATACAAGTCCACAACACATGAAACAATGCTTTATTTAAAGTTATTGTGCTAACTATCACATTGCTAATTACTTATAAAGCCCTGAATGGTTTAGCTCCTCAGTACCTGAGCGAGCTCTTATCACATTATAGTCCCTCACGTCCGCTGCGTTCTCAAAACTCTAGCAATTTGATAATACCTAGAATATCAAAATTAACCGCGGGCGGCAGGTCATTTTCTTATCTAGCGCCCAAACTCTGGAACAATCTACCCAACACTGTTCGGGACGCAGACACACTCTGTCAGTTTAAATCTAGATTAAAGACCCATCTCTTTAACCTTGCTTACACATAACACATCAACATATTCTTATAATTCAAATCCGTTAAAGGATTGTTAGGCTGCACTAATTAGGTCAATCTAAATGATTTTACTAAAACCTTTTTTGAAAGTGTCTCGGGCACAAACTCTATAAAGCTTTTGTTTTATTTTCTTACTGTTTTCTAAAGCTGTTTATTTCTTCAAGGTACTACCCTGCTGAAAAAAACAGCTAAAACCAGCTTAGGCTTTAAGCTGGAAGTAGCTGGTTTTAGCTGGTCTCCCAGCCTGGCCAAGCTGGTCAAGCTGGTCTCCCAGCCTGGCTGGTTACAGCTGGAAGTAGCTGGTTTTAGCTGGTCTCCCAGCCTGGCCAGGCTGGTTTTAGCTGGTTAAGCTGGAAGTAGCTGGTTTTAGCTGATCTTCCAGCCTGGCCAGACTGGTTTTAGCTGGAAGTAGCTGGTTTTAGCTGGTCTCCCAGCCTGGCCAGACATAGCTGGTTAAGCTGGAAGTAGCTGGTTTTAGCTGGTCTCCCAGCCTGGCCAGGCTGGTTTTAGCTGGTTAAGCTGGAAGTAGCTGGTTTTAGCTGGTCTCCCAGCCTGGCCAAGCTGGTCTCCCAGCCTGGCTGGTTTTAGCTGGAAGTAGCTGGTTTTAGCTGGTCTCCCAGCCTGGCCAGGCTGGTTTTAGCTGGTTAAGCTGGAAGTAGCTGGTTTTAGCTGATCTTCCAGCCTGGCCAGACTGGTTTTAGCTGGAAGTAGCTGGTTTTAGCTGGTCTCCCAGCCTGGCCAGACATTGCTGGTTAAGCTGGAAGTAGCTGGTTTTAGCTGGTCTACCAGCCTGGCCAGGCTAGTGTTAGCTTGTTAAGATGAAAGTAGCTGGAATTAGCTGGTTTTAGCTGGTCTCCCAGCCTGGCCAGGCTGGTTTTAGCTGGAAGTAGCTGGTTTTAGTTGGTCTCCCAGCCTGACCAAGCTGGTGTCCATTTGACCTATGTTAGATCAAGATTCCCACGCCAGACAATTAGGATCCAGCTCCGGACACCAGATCCCGTCAGAAAATATCAGTCTTTCGGTAACAGGACAACTAGTCAGCAAGCTGTAGTTACCCCAACCCCACTAACAAGCAGGTTTCTGTCAGTTATGAAGTTGACTGAAGGAAGCCAGAAAAGAGCAGAAGCAGGAGATGAAGTGATGATGTTAAAAAGGTATAACAAATTTTATTGAACAGTTTTAGTTGCGCATGTTTCAATGTTCAAACTTCGTCTGAGGAGTACAGCTCAAAGAACAATGATATATCACACGGATTCAACATCCCATAAACCTTGAATTTCCATAAACATCCCCGTTATCTATTTCTTAGACCAAACAATTCATGAAACCCCACAATCATGGAACTGAACAATAATGAAAATGCATAAGCAAGGAAAATAATAAGAAATATAAAATATAAAAACATATAAATGAACAATATATATGAATAAATGAATAAATGATAAATAAATGATAAATACTTAAATAATCAAATAAATAATTAAATATGAATTATGTGAATGACTAATGATTATAAAATTATTATTAAATGATTATGTAAATAAATGATTATAAATGAAATTAAAAACAAACATAAAATTTAAACACAACACAATAATTTGCATGTAAGGATCTAAGGATACTTTGAAAAGTTTGGGTGATCAGGCCATACTCTTCCCTTCTACATGTTCAGAAGAACAGGTCATTTCCGTTATCCCGCATACCAGCGTCATTTGGGGAAGTGTGTTGTCTAGCACTGGATGATGGCCTGAATGTGAAAGGCCTTGTGACAGTCAAACGTCTGATAAGACAAATCAACACCTTAATAGTAATGCATAAGAACAAAATGATAATTAAAGCTGAAATTACCACTACTACAGGTGCTTTTAAATGATCCCAAATTGGTCCCAATATCGATTTAAACCATGTGTCCCAGTCAGATGAGAAAAGGCCATTATCTTCATTAAGTTTAGTTACTTGCTCATGCAGGACCTTAGCTAAATTACGGACTGTTTTGAAATTGAACGTTTAGTGCGTGTCATGATTAAATGGTGTTTCACATAATCCTCTGGCACTACTTGCATTGCTGGTAAGAGATAGGCCAAAAAACATCTACCCACCCATCCCTTAGGAAGGAATGGATAAGCCTTGTCACCACAAACAAAGTGTGTACCATTAGGAGCAATAAGTGTTTCATTTGTCATTATCAGAAGAGTTTTGTCACATTTGGAAAATTGGAGAGGCACATTTAGCATGGAATTGGTTGAACCGTTCCCTTCTGTGCACCAGGAAGAATTCCCTTCAAATATTATACTAAGAGCAAATTGTTGGCTAGACTCAGTACTAGTACTGCTCTATGTTGGCAAATACCATGAATTAAAAATGGGATGAGAACAATTTCTGTAGTGACACACACTGTTTGTGAACAGCCATCCACTTTCCCATGGATAATCTACAACTCTAAAAACACATCTGTAGGGGTTTGACATTATCAGTGGTTTCATGATCGTGCACTTGGTACCAGCTTCACCTTGTGATTTGGTACAATTAGAATCTCCAAAGATCATAGTGAAAACATACTCTTAATATTTTTGGCCATTTGTCACTTTTAGTGTCTCTTTGCTGTCTCATCAAAAGGGCATAGTAAACTCTAAATAAATTATCTGGAAGGGTTGCAATTTTGATTCCAGAACCATCAATTGGAGTGCATCATTCAGAGTGTTCAATGACAGGGGTGTCAACTATTAAATTAGTTAGCATGTTGCTAATTTTACCCATATTACTTTGTTCACTTATGTAGATCAGATCAGACAACGGTAATGGATGTGCATCCAGAGGCCATGACGTAGATGTTTCGGATAAGATTGACATATCCAACATTTGGAAATATTGAGCACCTTAGTATATGTTTGAGCTAAGGTTAAAGCTGAATTAAGTTTACTGTGAGACTCAAACCATGGAAGGAATAATGGATCTGAATTATGGATCAGAATGGAAACCAATGTAGCAAAGAGCAATATCACGTTCATGTTAGTTTGGTTCATACCCTTCAGTGTAATAATTAAAAATGAACCACTGGCCTGGTTTTAACTTAGATTCTGGAGAAAACTTTGTATGACAGTTATGTGGTTTAAATTTCAATACCCCTGTATATATGTTGATTAGAGGCCAAAATAGATATTGAGTGCATACAGTTAGAGTCCAGCTTTGTCGATTTTCAGGGTGGTGTATCCATGAATCATCCCAAACAGATGTAAAACCTACAGCTAGTATAGCTCTGTCATGTGACAAAACTTGCAACTGTTCCAGTTGTGACTCTTGAAGCTCAGAATGTCTCTGCTCGCGGAATGAAGACACCCAACCGGAATTCACAAACTCTTGCCAGACTGTCCTTCCAGCAGAATCCCAAGGCTGGAAATGTAGTGAGGTTCCAGCTATTCTGTCTGCTGGTGGTTGTCGCCAAGGAGAGTTCTCAGAATGATAAGGCCTGAATCTTTCAGCGAAGTTCTTGAAGGCCGCTGACATAAATCTGTGAAAATATAAACACAAAAACGGAAAACAAGAGAGCTTCATGGCCATAAAAACAACTTTTATTTTAAACAATTTAATTTTGTTTTGACTCCCATAAGATTATCTGGCGACTAGACTGCAGTTGGTGTAAGCTACCCATGAGCCCCCACCCACCATATCTTCATCATGAGGGTGGCCCCCAAGTCACTAAAAGACAAGGTTCTTCCTCGTGACTCCATCCTACAGCATTTCGCTAGGTTGTTTAAGATTTGGGAGTATGAACTAATTTACAATGTCTATTATCTATCCATTTAATTTTAGCTAATAATTCTACATAATTTAGATCTGAAGGGGTTGCTAATGATAAACTAATTTTTACAGAATTCTATGTCCGCCCCCCTCTGGAGGAGGTTTCCACACATCATAAGCCTGAATTCAAACCTTTGCCTCAGTTAAAACCAATTGATCTATCAGAAGGAAATCTGAATTAAGTGCACATCTGCCATAGCAAGATCTCTCATAGCAACATTTGACCTTCAGCCAAACTGAGCCGATAAATTTATATTATACACAGAAATAATTCAAGCATGTCTAACCATGTTAGCTCTGTCGTACCACATTTGCCAGTATGATCTCAGAGTGTGATTAACTCTTTCAAATGACGGATGTCATTGTTGGTAGTATGAAAATCCAATGAAGTCCACAGACTTCGTGACATACCTGACAATTGAAGTGTGTTTGCCCTGGCCAGAATCAATAGTGTCTGACACTCCCATCAGGGAATGATGTCTCAAACCAATATTTAGCCATAAAGACAACAGTACCTATTGATAGTAAAAATTTTGCCAACTATAACCAAAACATCCAAGTAGCCCTGGCATTTTATAAAGAGTCATAAAATCACAAATTCACAAAACAGCCCTGAGGGTGCAGGTTTTCCCAGCTAAATAGAATAGGGTTGCCAAATTGTGTATTTGACGTCACACATCCGTTAACATCTTCCGCATGTTTCCTAACAATCCCCTCGCCCATATTGTTTAAACATGAACAAATTAAAAACGCCTAAGTGACGGACACACACTGTGTATCTGGTGTGACCAGAAAAGGAAGCAAGGTTCAGAGCCTAATATCCATCTGATAATTTAGAAACTGTGAGCTGTGAGTGAGGTATTTCAGTGCATAGATGACATGCCTGAGCATTGAAGATTTCTGCCGTTCATGCGGCGGCAACCGCAGCTGCCTGGTCAGCGAGGGTCATCCGTCTCACCTCTTAGTGAGAAACCACTCTGCTGCCAACCTGCTCAAAATTCATGCACAACACCCAAAGGCATAATGAAAGTCTATGTAGATTTCAGCATTTCAGCTGTTTGCCATTTACCAACTCACATTTTGAACAACCAAATTAACACTGAGACTTTTAGTCTGTAGTTACTGCTCAACCTGCCTTGCATTCCCCATTGTTCACAAAAGATGAACAGCACAGAAAATCAAAATTGAATTTGGAGTTCCAAATTGTCTAAATGTTTTCTACCATTAAAAAAAATTCTTAAAGAGCTCTGCACCGTCTTGACCATCTGGAATTAGTTCAGACGAAACGAACTAGATTTCCCAAAAATGATGTTTGGCAATTTTAGCATCATGGACCACTTGTCACATGTCCTGCTGCTCATTAGTCATTAATGCAACGCAGTGCATTTACAGAGTGTAGACAGCAAATAGTTAACATCAAACATTACAAAGACTCGCTTTGCAAAGCAAAAAAGACTGTCTGAACTGTATAAACAAGGCAAAGGCCTTGAGTCATGGTATGAGTTGTGGGGACTAATACCCCTCTCACAGTTATTCTGTTTTTCCCATTCTTAGGTTCCCCCTGTTGATCTGTTTGCCTTGGTTTAGTCCTCGTCATCGTCATCCCCTTCACCTGTGTTCAATTATCATTTACCCTTTATAAGTCTGTCCCAGTGTTTAGTTCTCTGTCAAGCGTGACATATAGCATATATGTATGTATATAATCACTCCAGGTTTCCTTGGAGGGTTTTAGACTGCAAATCAAGATTCACACCGGCTTTGAGGCTAGCCCTCTCTGCTCATGCTACATCTTTGCAGCTATCATAATAACAATTCAACAGTGAGATTAGTGTCTGCATCACATCTAAACCCATTCAATTTCCGAATTTCAGAGTTATTTATCCTACTGTTAGTGATGTGCTTTCCACACGCAAAAACAAACATCAAGCTTTTGTTCAAATTGTCCCTTTTTTTGCCCAAATTCTCTTTACCTTCACAGCAATTAGTTAGCATCTGTTTAATCTGACAAATATCTTTAAGAAATTTTTGTACCGCCACGCCAGCAGAGGGAGCCCTTGTACTTCGCCTACCAAAGATCCAGCGGCTTCTAACACAGATCACCATGGACCCGGCATCACACCTCTTCTGTCTTCAACAAGGTAATCGGTGCATCGAAGATTATGTTGTGCACTTTTGTAAGCTGTGCTATTTGGTGGAATTTAATGATGTGGCACTTAAAGAGATTTTCCGAAATGGATTAAACAATCCAATTCGATCTGGCCTACCTGGAGGGAAAATTCACTGGTCTTTGGAACAGTACATTGACTTTGCCCTCCGGTTGGCTGGATCACCATTTACTGTGGGGGTAGCTGATGAGAAACCCTGCTGTCCCCCAGTATCAGCCAAACCTGTGGATTTTTCCGTCATGTCTGGAATTATTCAAGTCACGTCAGAGCCCTGTAATGCCATGCCTGCTATGCCAAAGCCTGCTCACGTCACGTCTGCCAGGCCACAGCCTGCTCACGCCATGCCTGCCGCTCCAGGGCCTGCTCACGCCATGCCTGCCGCTCCAGGGCCTGCTCACGCCATGCCTGCCGCTCCAGGGCCTGCTCACGCCATGCCTGCCGCTCCAGGGCCTGCTCACGCCATGCCTGCCGCTCCAGGGCCTGCTCACGCCATGCCTGCCTCGCCATGGCTTCCTGTCCTGCCTGCTCTGCCTGCCTCGCCATGGCTTCCTGCTCTGCCATTGCTCCACGGCCCAGGTCCTCCGAGGTTCCACTGTCTGCCACAGTTCCACGGTCCAGGTCCTCCAGTGCTTCACTGTCTGCCACTGCTCCATGGCCCAGGTCCTCCAGTGCTTCACTGTCTGTCCCTGCTCCACGATCCAGGCCCACCTCCTCTACACGGACCTGGCCCCCCGTCCCACCCCCTGTTTTGCCTCTGTTCCCCCACCCTCTTGGACTGTTGTTTGAGCACCAGGGGTCGCTCCTGGGGGGGGATTCTGTAACGCCACGCCAGCAGAGGGAGCCCTCACCCACTGACTGACTGTTGCTGCTCCCTCTGCTGCTTCATTGGTAACTTCCTGTTTGGTGGCAATAAAAGGAGGCCATTTTCAAACAGGAAGCTGCGAAGTATTGTTTTGCTCTTGCGGACTCTACCAAGCGTTTTTCCCTGTTTTCATTGCCCTGTTTTTGTCATTGCCACGGTTTTGTTTTATTGTCATTGTTTTGCTTTTGTTTCACTCCATAGTTCTGTCTAGTTTTTGCCATCGTTCTTTGCCTTGTTTATTTGTTACTTTTCGGACTGCTCTCTCTGGTTCTTGGACTGTGCCTGTTTTATGGACTACGATATTGTTTTGTCTTCATCACACTGTTTGTTGGATATTGACCCTGCCTGTTTGACTACGATCTGTTTATTAAAAGCTCGCACTTGGATCTTATACGCTTCCTACGAGTCCTCATTACACTTTTAAAACATTTTCAACATTTTTTTGAAAACCCTGTTTAACCCCTTCAGTTTTTCTGTTGTCCTTAGGTTAAAATGAGAACACCTTTCAGCACTGTGATTGTATGTTTAGCAACTATTAATCATGTGTTACTGCTTCTGTTTACTGATCTTAAAATGCTTGTCCATTTGTTCCAAAATTAATTATCTCCTCTAGCTTAACATCTGACCACTCCATAACTGAAGAAATAATATAATCTGACCCAGTAGCAAGAAGCTACCAACACAGTACGTACTGAATTTTTCATGAAAAATTGAAACACTCAGTCTGCATTGCAGTAAAGTCAGGAGAAGACACCTGTGAGAGTTGTCCCCGTCCTCACTCGTGGCCCCGGAGTCAGAAGCCCAGTGGTCTGGTACATTCCACCATCTGCTCGTGAGAGAAATAATCTAGACTCCGCTCTCGGAGATAACAGAACCGTGTTATTCCATCCTGCCGACTACGCCAATTGTTAGATCAAGATTCCCACGCCAGACAATTAGGATCCAGCCCCGGACACCAGATCCCGTCAGAAAATATCAGTCTTTCAGTAACAGGACAACTAGTCAGCAAGGTATTAGACTTTTACACAAAATATAAATGAAACAAACACATATATATATATATATATATATATATAATAAATAACAATCACCTGCAATTAAAAAACAGGAGGAGAAAAAAAAACAATATCTTTAACAAGAAATGCTTAAAGCATAATCTGATCACGTGGTGGTTTGACGCAAAAGTACAGCATATTGCTGTAAATTTTAAATCTACAGAGGCGTGATTTTCTCCAACGGTTGACATTCGGGAGCAGCAATAAGTACGATTCACAGCTGCCGTAAGTGATTGATTTCACTTAATTTTTCATGCTTGGTAACTGCAGTAGTGTATTAAGGTGTCTACATTCACGGTAACCGCATATTAACAAATCCTCCGTCCGCGGGGCGCGAGGGAGACTTGTGTTTAAGAAGCGCAGTTGCGCGAGGATTTCACACATTCCCCGGCCTCATAGCGGCTACAGGCGGAGAATCTCTGGGTTCCTACGGTAATAATTACACACTTCATTGACAACAGTTGTGATTCACGGCAACTTTGTGTTGTTCAGCACACTTTCTCGTGATTATTTTATGATGTAAATCAAATTTGCACAAGCAGTCATCTGTTAATGAAACATGTGACGTTACTTAACTCTCGCAACTCGCGGTCATCCCGCTCACGGAGGAAGTAAACTGTCACGTAAACTCTGAACGGTGCTGTTAAAGCGGTTAACGTTGTAGAAGATTTTCATTAATCTTGAATCAATATAAAACATAGAATGCATAAGAAGATATTATTCTACTATTATCATCTGACTATGTGTATTATGCAGTGAGCTTAGAATGAAGACAACTATTTAAAGCTTGAAAAACACTCATGCCTGGAACAAACCTGTTCAGGAGCTAGAAATACATGACAGCTATTGATCAACCTTCAGGAATTCATATATGGTAAAAAATACCTTGTCCAAAAATACAGCAGTGCATATATGGAATGCTTCAGGATGTATATATGTGTGCTTGAGACGAAACTCTGGAGTGGTGTTCGAACATTACTCGGCCTTTTGTTAACTTGTTAATAAAGGTCTATCTGGCTTCAAAACCTCTTCAGAGCTATTTATTTTGAGAAAGGAAAATTCTACAACAACGTAAGCAGCGAGATGTGCGAGAACCTTTGATAACTTGCTAATTCGCTTGTTGTTTGATTGTAATGCTTTTTGCTAACATTGGTTTAAAGAATGAGTTAATTCAGCCCATCTTCCTGTCTGGCCTTTTCGCAGCATATATTCACTCCGGAGTAACCTTACCAGGAGACAGACGGAGATTTGGAGTTCATTCAAAGGTAATGGTTGCATTCTAAGAATCTGAATACCTGAATTTTACATGTAGATATGTTAGAAGATGTTTCTCAACTCCAGAAGAGAGATGATTTTTAAGCGAGAATGATTCAGATATTTCAAAAGCTAAAACTAATGTGAATTACATATTGTCTGTTTCTTGACTGATTTGTAGATATTTAAGAGGAACAAAGAAGTCGAAAGGAAAAGTGCCATCTAAAACAACAGGGTAAATGGTACAGAAGAAACCGGTTGAAGTAAACTCAAGTTGCCACTCTTCTTTGCAAAGTGAAGGATTTTCAGTGGAATTTCTGAAATGTAAGACATACACACATACCAAGATCTCCTTTTTCCTTTTAGTATATTCTTTTATTATCTACATTGCCATTCAATAGTTTGGGATTAGTACGATTTTTTAGTTTTTTATTTAATAAGTTTCTTCTGTTAATCAAAGCTGCATTTAATTGGTCAAAAATACAGAAAATTAATTGAAAAATTAAAGAACAAAAGTAATGTTGAGAAATATTATTGCAATTTAAAATATATTTTTTTTATTTATTTTAATATACTTTAAAATGTAATTTATTTCTGAATTTTCAGCATCATTACTCTAGTCTTTTCATTACTCCAGTGTCACATGATCCTTTTTAAATCATTGTAATATGCTGATTTATTATCAATTTTAGAATAGAAACAGTTGTGCTGCTTGATACACACACACACACACACACACACACAAATATATATATATATATATATATATATATATATATATATATATATATATATATATATATATATATATATATATATATATATATTATTATTATTATTTTTTGTTGTTGTTGGGAACCTATGGTACTTCTTTCAGGATACTTTCATGGATAAAAAAAGTTTTTTTGTTGTTGCTTTTTTTAAAAACTTTTATCCAACAAGTATGTGTTAAACTGAAATTGATAGCAAAGGCTTCTATTGTTAGATAAGATTTCTATTTTCTGTTTTCGATTTGTTGAGAGGTAATCTAATTTTTCTATTCATTCCTGCATGCACTGTATGTAACCATTTGGCCTGCCCATGACTAAAAAACTAGTAGTCATTTATTTTTAAGAGATTAGTTGACTAATTGCATATTAATAAACTATGTAATTTATAATAACAGACCTTTAATTGCCTATAGCCCATCAGCACTCAAACGCACACAAAGTTTGCTACAGAAAACTGGCAGAAGTAATGATTATGAATGTGTCAGGTAAAGAAAACAGCGAAGAAGACTGCCTTAACATTATAATAATTAATTAATATGTGTTTTCTGTATTTTTGGCTGCAGTGATAAAGTCGATAACACTTGTCATCTCTACAGTGGATGTGCACGTTTGATTGAATGGATTACACAATCTGAAAATATTTGTTTTCCATTTTAACTGGGTTATTTAAAAGTAAACATTTCGCTTTCTATAGATACATTTTTCATGTCTGTGAAGCAAGCATTGAGTTTCTGTTTTTTTTGACACCCTCAAGTTCATAGAGACCTAGGGCCAGAATTACATCATGGACTTCACCACTTCCTGTGGATTTTTTTTCTATGATTAAGCATCTAATAAAATTTTGATAGACTAATGCTTAATTGATGATCAGAACTCAGGAGGCAGCCCCATAACCATAGTCAATTTAGCTAAAAACAGCTAAAAGTTGTTCATGCTAAGATATTCCTATTCATATTCATCCATGTATACTCATTTATCAATAAAATAGCTACATTAATTAAACACCTACAGAAATATCCAAATGGAAGTGTGTGTGTGTGTGTGTGTGTATATATATATATATATATATATATATATATATATATATAGTGTGGCAAGCCGCCCGAGCACTCATCAGCATTGCCCTGGAAACAAACACAGATCAGCTGCATCCAATCGGCACTGGCAGATCAGTTGCGGCTGCAGCTCGTTAAGCTGGGGCATAAGAGAGCACGCTGCTCTAAGCTCAGACGAGAAACGCTCTCCGCTCGAGTAAGCCGCTAACCCTTTTTTCTGTTTGTGCCATAGATAGCAGCCGTGACTGATCGCCACCCTCACCGGGACGACATCACTGGACACTTTCAAGCACAAAGAAGACCGAGCACAGCGCACGGAAGACGCCAGATCGAGCACCTCTCCACTATTTTTACCGGTTCACTTCAGTTTAATTGTCAATAAAATCCACCCTCCAGGGGCTTTTCACTACATTTGACTTTTTTTTTTTTTTTTTCTTTCCGTTTCCCCATTCAGCTGAACTTACCGGAGCAAGTGACGGCGCTCTTTCCCCGTCATGGAGGACCTCCTCAAATGCCTCTCCGAAGTAAGCATCCGACAACAACAAATAATGGAGCACATCGCGTCCCGGCAGGAGAAGGTCGAAGAGGACCTCGCCGCCCTCTACCTCACCGCCACCCAGCGTGCTCCGCTACCAAATCCCTGTGTCCAAGCCGCCCAGCTGATGCCCAAGCTGACGAGCCACGATGACATCGAATTATACCTCCAGATGTTCGAACCCCACCGGTCGGGAAAGCTGGGATCGAAGCAAGTGGGCACGGTTGCTGGGACCTCTACTGACTGGAGAGGCTCAGCGCACGTATTTCTCTCTACCAAGAGAGTCTGCTGAAGATTATGATGCGCTGAAACGGGAGATCCTCGGACAGCTCGGCCTCTCATCTATCAGCGCTGCCCAGCTATTTCATGGATGGGAATACCAACTGCGTCATCCAGCCCGTGCCCAGGCCGCCGAACTCGCTCGCCTCACCCAACACTGGCTGCTCGACGGGAACCCCACTGCCGGTCAGGTAGCGGAGCACATCACCATCAACCGGCTGCTCCGAGCTCTCCCACCGTCAACTAGGCGGGTGGTCGGGATGAGAAACGGAGGCGGCCCACCAACACCGCGAGGCTGGGGAGAGAGCGCCGTCCTTCCCTCGGAGGGTGGTCCAGGTGCAACGCACGCCAGAGGGCACCTCGCAGCACGTACACAGGCCAACAGCTCCCGGCCCGGAAGACAAGCCAATGCCAACAGAGAACCCCACACCGCCAGTGCGTGCCTGGCTGGCTGGCTGCGTCGTCCACCACGAGTTGCCCCAAGGCACGCCACAAGTAGAGGTAAAAGTGAACGGACGGCCCGCCCTCGCTCTCCTGGACTCGGGCAGTTCCGTCAGTCTCATCCAAACTGCCATCATGCCACCCCGGAAGGACTCCAAGTCCCGACTTCCCATTACCTGTGTGCATGGCGATACCCAACGTGTCCCAGCTCGCCACGTTACCGTCACTGCCGGGCCGGGAGCGTGGCAGCTCGTGGTCGGGATTGTCAAGGAACTATCCGTTCCCGTTCTCCTTCGAAGAGACTGCCCGGGTTTCGATCAGCTGCTCGCTGCCACCACTCAGCCAGCCAGCCCAGTCGGGAGCCGCCGAAGACGCAGGACGGGAAGACAGACCTCTCGCCCTGCTCTGCTAGCTTCGGACAGCGGGAGAGATGGTGAGTCCCCCTCTCAAGATACTAACCTCTTCTACGATGTGTTCCAACAGGTCACGGGAGGGGGATCATTCGCTATAGCCCAACGCGAAGATGATCGCCTAAAGCACTGCGCCCCATCCTCTCCCGCACTTCGTCGTCCGAAATGGCCTGTTGTATTGTGTCGCCCAGCGGAGGGGGGAGGTAAAAGATCTGCTCGTGGTGCCAAGGGGCAAAACGGAGACAGTGATAGAGCTCGCCCACACCCATCCCATGGCTGGCCACCTGGGGGCGGCCAACACGATTCAGCGCATTCGAGACCGCTTCCACTGGCCAGGCCTCGATGGCGAGGTGAAGCAGTTCTGCCAGGCCTGCCCGACCTGTCAACGGACAACACCCAAATTACCTCCCCCCAGTCCACTCATTCTGCTTCCCATCATCGAGGTGCCCTTCGAGCGGATCGAGATGGCCTGGTGGGGCCGTTGCCTAAGTCCGCCCGTGGTCATGAACACGTGCTGGTGATCGTCAACTATGCCACCTGGTACCCAGAAGCCGTCCCGTTAAGAAAAGCCACGGCGAAGGCCACGCTCTTCCTGCTCTGCACCCGAGTCGGCATCCCAGCAGAAATACTGACTGATCAAGGGACCCCCTTCATGTCGCGGCTAATGGCTAACCTCTGCCGGCTGCTGCGGGTAAAACAGCTCTGCACCACAGTCTACCATCCACAGACTGACGGACTAATGGAACGCTTTAACCAAACCCTCAAGTAAATGTTATGGCGTGTGGCAGCTGAGGACAAGCGTGACTGGGACCTAATGCTTCCCTACGTCTTGTTCGGCATTTGTGAAGTTCCCCAGGCCTTGACAGGATTCACGCCATTCGAACTGCTCTTCGGCCGCCAACCCAGGGGTCTGCTGGATGTCGCATGGGAGCAGCAGCAGCCGACCCCTCTCCGCTCCGTCGTGGAACACGCGAGGGAGATGTGTGAGCGGATCGAGAGGGTCATGCCGTTAGTCCGCGAACACCTGACCAAGGCGCAACAGTCCCAACAGCGGCTCTACAATCGGGCGGCCCAACCACGGGAATTCCAACCGGACGACAAAGTCATGGTTTTGGTCCCTACCACCGCCTGCAAGTTCCTCACAACATGGCAGGGTCCCTACACCATGATAGAATGAGTCGGCCCTGTGACATACCGACTCTGTCAGCCCGGCAGATGACAAGAGGAACAGCTCTACCACGTGAACCTCCTGAAGCGGTGGGTGGGGACCCGCGAACAGCTGTCTGCTTTGGCCCACACAGATCCCGTGGTTGTCGACGTAGGAGAACATCTCTCGGCCGCCCAGAAGACAGAGCTACAATATCTGGTCAGTCAGTTCTCCGACGTGTTCTCTACTCCACCCGGGCAGACCAACGTCATCAAGCATGACATCCGCACACCACCAGGAGTCATTGTCAGGCAACGGCCCTATCGAGTTCCTGAGGCTCGGAGGCAGGCTATCGAGGATGAAATCAGCGAGATGCTGAAGTTGGGGGTGATTGAACCATCATGCAGCGCCTGGTCCAGCCCCATCGTGATGGTCCCAAAACCGGATGGCACTCTCCGCTTTTGTAACGACTTCCGTCGCCTCAACCAGGTCTCAGAGTTCGACAGCTACCCAATGCCCCGGGTGGACGAACTACTAGAACGCCTGGGGAGGGCCCGGTTCATCTCGACTCTCGATCTCACCAAGGGCTACTGGCAAGTTCCTCTTACGAAGACCGCCAAGGAAAAGACAGCCTTCTCTACCCCAAGTGGTCACTGGCAATACCGGACCCTCCCTTTCGGCCTCCACGGGGAACCGGCCACGTTTCAGCGGATGATGGGACATTCTGCTCCGCCCCCACCAAGCCTATGCCACCGCCTACCTCGACGACGTAGTTATACACTCTGAGACTTGGACGGACCATCTGGAGCGACTGTGGAGGGTGCTGATGGAACTCCGACGGGCTGGACTGACCGCCAACCCCTGGAAGTGTCATCTAGCCGTCGCCGAGGCTCAGTACCTGGGGTTCCGGGTGGGCCGTGGACTCATACGGCCCCTACTCATACTGCCCCTTCCTGTTGCAGACGGACACATCAGATACGGGCCTCGGTGCAGTCCTCTCCCAGGTCCGGGATGGAGAGGAGCACCCCGTGATGTACATCAGCTGGAAGTTGACCCCAGCTGAGACACGTTGTGCCGCCGTGGAGAGGGAGGCCCTAGCCATTAAGTGGGCAGTCCTGGAGCTTCGGTACTATCTACTGGGCCGTGGTGGTTCCTGGCGCTCCAGGACTTCCACTTCTCCGTGGAACATCGGGCTGGGGCCACTAACGCCAACGCAGATGGTCTCTGCGTGGCAAGCCGCCTGAGCACTCATCAGCATCGCCCTGGAAACAAACACAGATCAGCTGCACCCGATCGGCGCTGGCAGATCAGTCGCGGCTGCAGCTCGTTAAGCTGGGGCATAAGAGAGCACGCCGCTCTAAGCTCAGACGAGAAACGCTCTCCGCTCGAGTAAGCCGCTAACCCTTCTTTCTGTTTGTGCCATAGATAGCAGCCGTGACTGATCGCCACCCTCACCGAGACGACATCACTGGACACTTCAAGCACAAAGAAGACAGAGCACAGTGCACGGAGCATGTCGGATCGAGCACCTCTCCACTATTTTTACCGGTTCACTTCAGTTTAATTGTCAATAAAATCCACCCTCCGGGGGCTTTTCACTACTTCCTGGGTTGTGTAATTCTTTAGATCGCCACAATATATATATATATATATATATATACATACACACACACACACACACACACACACACTTCCATTTGGATATATCAATTTTATCTTTATTTTAGCAAAAAAAGGAACAACTATCGGGCATGTTTCTAAATTATTGCAGGCTATGTCTGGGAAAAAAAGGAAAATGTGCAACAAAGGCATGACACTATAGTTTTTTTTTTTTAAAGTAGTTTTACTGGTTGAAAATTAATAATCTAAATTATTTCTTTTTTAAGTCTGTTTCGGTGACTGGCGGAAACAAAAGGAGCCTGAAAGAAGAGAGAGAGAAGAGGGAGAAACAAGTGGGGCATTACATCTCCCAAAAAATACAAGATGTAATAAAAAGAAAAGAAAAATGAAAATGCATAATATGTTTAGAATTCTGTTATTGTTCATCTTCACCATTAATTCTAAATATAGTTTTAGAATTGTAATCATTCCAATTATTTTGTAAATATTTTGTGAATATTTGTTATTAAAGGGGCTGTAAGATCAAATAAAAATTGTTTTAATGGTTCCTTGTGGTCCTGCAGATTATTAAAAGTAAACATATCACTTATTTGTCACATTATTTGTCAGGAAAACTGGGGCAGACAGTATGTAATCAATCAATCATCAAACAAACATTTTGACCAGCTAAGACCAGCTTGACCAGCTTAAACCAGCTAAGACCAGCCTGGCTGACCAGCTTGACCAGCTAAGACCAGCCTGACCAGCTTAAACCAGCTAAGACCAGCTTGACCAGCTTAAACCAGCCAAGACCAGCCTGGCTGACCAGCTAAAACCAGCTAAGACCAGTCTGACCAGCTTAAACCAGCTAAGACCAGCCTGACCAGCTTAAACCAGCTAAGACCAGCCTGACCAGCTAAGACCAGCCAGGCTGACCAGCTAAAAAAAAGTGGCCAAAACCCCTCTAAAACCAGCTTGAAAAACTAGCTATGACCAGCCTGGAAGACCAGCTTAAACCAGCTTGACCATCTTAAGCTGGTTTAAGCTGTTTTTTTCAGCAGGGTACTATAATATAAATGCATACATACATTTCATACAGATTTTATTTGGGGACTTAAAAGGTTACTTCACCTAAACAAATAAATTCAGTCATTATTTACCTGCCTTCATGTTGTTCAATCCCTCTTTTTTATTATTCTGTTTTCTGTTCATACAATATTAGTTAATGGAGCCTGACTTTCAGGAGCTTCATTACATTATTTGATGATGCTTCTGACAGTCCACTGACTGATATTCTCCTCTTGTGTAAAGGGGGAAAAATCACAAGGATCAAACAACATGAAGTAAATACTGATTGAATTTAAATAGTTTGGTAAACTAACCCTTTAATCACTGTTACTTTTGTGTAGTTAACTTTGTGCAAGCAGTCTCAAGTTCAACTTAGGTTATGGAGGGACATTGTTCTGCAGAGTTTTTCCTACTCTAATTAAACACGCCTGAACAATGTAATCAAACCAATTAATAACAGCCGCTTTGAAAATTACAAACAGGTTGGAAGTAACCCTACAGAGCAGTAGCCCTCCATGATATCCTTTTACGTGCTCTGTATACATTTAGAAGTCAGATACACAAAAATAAAACTATTGTTTTGAAGTGTGTGTGGTACATTAGACCACACATATGCACAAAATATTCCTCACTTTATATTTTATTTAATTTATGAATGTTATCATCTGAATGTATCACCAAATGTCTATAAGTCCACAATGTACTGTGAAAGTCTTTGTTTTATGTGCTAAAAGTCTTAGGCCACCATTTGATGTAATACATAATACTGTAATACATCAAGAAAATACATGAAAGTTGTATGCCATGTTAAAAATCAGTAAAAAAAAAACAAAAACTGCTTCTATAGGCTGAAGTGGAATGTATTTGGTGTGACCTCCTTTATACTTGAGCAACAGAAGTCATTTCTGAAGAGTTTCTTTGAAAAAGTAGAAGGTGCCCAGATGATCACACTAAATATAGATTTTTGCCTGCTGAAGCCATTTCATTCAGAATTTTTTTTTTTTTATGTACATTTTATGTACCTCTATTATTTTCTGTGTTTATATTAGTAAAGAATAAATACTAAAAAAAAATAAATATGGATGGTCATTAAAGTATTGCTAAAACAATAAAGCAAGTGGTGGCCTATGAGTTTTGCAAAGTACTATATGCAGCTAGATAGATAAATACCCTGCTGAAAAAAACAGCTTAAGCTGGTCAAGCTGGTTTTAGCTGGTCAGCCAGGCTGGTCTTAGCTGGTTTTAGCTGGTCAGGCTGGTCTTAGCTGATTTAAGTTGGTCAGCTGGGTCTTAGCTGGTCAAAATGTTTGTTTGATGACTGATTGATTACATAGTGTCTGCCCCAATTTTCCTGACAAATAATGCGACGAATAAGTAATATGTTTAGTTTTAATAATCTACAGGACCACAAGGAACCATTAAAACAATTTTTATTTGATTTTACAGCCTGTCACGCTGCAGGCAGGAACAGACAGACG